>CM044445.1:49330397-49356569 GCA_024363595.1 Xenopus borealis
TTTTTTTTAGTTTTTTCTTAAATTCAAAGTAAATAAGACTTAACAAAGAAGTAAAATGCTTCACATTGTGTTTTGTACTTCTGTACCAGCCCAAGCCAACCACAGCCTTTTGGCAGTAAAGATCTGTGCCTCTAAAAATGTCCCAATACTCCCCATCTTCTTTTCTGCTGATGTACTGCACATCTGACAGGGTCAGACCTGGATACAGTTTGTTGATAATGAGCCAACCCCAAAGAGAAAGGAAAGTTGCCCTACAACAGATAGGGTGACTAGATAGAAGGGCATCCCTGCACCACAGTAAGGGCATCCTCTCTCCTCCGGCGTCACATCCATAATGGCGGCGCCCATAGCCACCACGTGGATAGCGGCACCGGGTAGTGACGTCATTGCATTGTGCTTAGTGATGGGCGAACAAATAAATTCGCGAATCACCAGCGAAATTTCGCCGAAAAACGAGTCGCGCGTCAGTTGCGCGTCGTTTTTGACGCAACGCGACGAAAACGACGCGACGCGCGCCGAAAACGACGCGTCGCGCGACGAAAACGACGCGACGCGCGACAAAGCTGATGCGACGCGCAACAAAATCGTCCCGCGACTCGTTTCGCTAATTTTTCGCCGATTCGCAAATTTCTCTAGAAATTCGCGAATCTCTAGGCGAAGCGAATCGCGGGAGATTCGCCCATCACTAATCGTGCTATGACGTCACCGTGCCCTGTGTTTGGCGCCAAATTCAAATATTTAAAGTGCCCTGGACGCCATTATGGCGCCCAATTATAGGACTTTGTTCTCTTTGTTCCAGTGTGTTATTTTGTTCCTTTGATCTGTGTTTTGACCTTGCCTGGACTTTGTATTGCTTTTGCCTGCCTATATAAACCTTTGCCTGGACTTTGATCCCGATTCTTGCCTGATCCTTGCCTGTACTGCGTTATTGGACCTTTAACCCCTAAGCTTCCTCCTTGGTCCTGACTACTCCCCTAGGGTGCCTACTAGGCCTACCCTGACAGGCACTGGATGAATGTTTGGCGACCAATAGGTCCAGCGTTTGACTCTCAGACACAGCAGGGCAGACAAGTTGTTGGCCCAAGGCGAGGGCCTTTTTTTATGCCTGTCAGATGGCAAGTTGGCCATGATATGCAATCTCTGTTCTGTCAAATAATCTGTACTTTATATAGAAACAAACTTAAGTTCCACCAGAGCAGTGCCAACAAAGCAGGGCATAGGGCATTCATGCCTCCTATTCTTCTCCATCCCCTCGTTCTCATGCAAGTGGTACCAGATCCTCATCCACTGAAGCAACGGAAGAAGTTTTACAGTCTCACAGCTAGAGGAGGCCCTATCTCTCCCCAAATTTGATATCCTTTACTGTCCCTTACTTGGCAAGATTTCCCTTGTTCCTTGGCCCCAAGATTCCTCTGTCCTCCAGCCACCCCCGTGTTCATAGGTTCAAAAGGCACCTAGCAAAGCAGTGCAGCATCTGTTCAAATGATGCACACCCCTTCTGCTAGATGCACTACACCTTACTAATATATCCTCAGCCATTATTTACATTGCCAGGATGCCTGTGCCAGAGCTTCAAACAGCACCAAATATAGTGTCCTGTTTGGACTGCTTGAAAGGAGCCCATCTATTGCTATGATTGCTTTGATTAAGGTGTATTATTGCAACAGGGTGAGTAGCAACACTTCCAAATTAATGGAATTCACTATGAGAAATCACTATGAGTAACACCAGAATGATTTAGTGAGGAAAAATGCATTTCCCCATACTATTTAAACAGACTGACTCACTCAGTGAAACATCTTTTGTTGGAAAACAATCTTAGGTTTGTTTGTGCCTGCCTGACTCCCTATCAGTATTAAGTCTAGCCTAAAATATCATAAGATATGAATTCTATGTTTGGTAAATGTGATATATCCAATTTACTTCTTGCATGCAAATTAGCCTGTTAATATAACAGAAATTTTCAATGTCCTGCCAAAAAGCATTAAGAAAGTTCTTAGGAAACATGACACATAAATTCCACTTCTCCGTAGCAATTCAGTATTTTTGCATTAGTGATTTAACTAAATGACTTGATAAGTCTCTATTCAATTTTTCTTCTCCAGCAAGTAAATGGTTTCTAACCCGGAACATGAACTCTGCACACTAGCAACACATGAACTTTTTTACATGAGATATTATTGGCCAATCTCAGTTTTCATGAAAGTCTGTTTTTCATTCTAACCTTTAAACTGATAACCATTTTCCCTTCAAAAAAATGAAAGGTCTGAAGTGACGTTTCTGTTTTTTGAAGGTTGAGGGGGTATGTTATTACAGGTGCCTGGAATACCCCCATAAAGACACGTCAGGCCACCAGAGAAAAAAAATAATGGTGTTATCTTACCACATGGAAACATTCAGATGGCACTAGCAGCTGGTCTACGTTAGGCATGAATACTGTAGCTCGCTAAAGTATGGTCACAGAGCATTTTAATGAAGTACTGCATTTACTACTAATTCCTTAAAATTGCTCACTGTTTGGAGGAGAAACAATGTCCTTAGATTTAAAAAGGTAGGATCCTGTGTCTGCCCTGATGTTTCGGTTTAATATGTCACATGCCCTCCATATGTAATAAAAAGCACAAGCAGTAACTCATAGCAAACATAGCTTTTAAATACCCAGCAACAAGCTGATTGGTTGCTATGGGTTACTGCTCCTGGGCAAACTTAGTGCATTTTATTACATAACCCCCTTGATCTTTTTTGTCCACTATGATGCATTTGCTGTACATATTTTGCATGTGGGTTATATAATAAAAGACACTGGGCTCATTTATGAACACTAGGCATGGAATAGAATGGGATAGTTTAGTCAATGCCCCAGATGCAAATCCTCTGTGCATAAGCATAAAAGGGTGCAATGTGTGCTCCCCAGTACTCTTGCAATAATACATGAGCCAAACCTAGTGATTGCAAACACTCTGTTATGTAGGGACCCTGAGTGGACAGCTAGAGTGGTCTTCACCAATGCCCATCTGATGTGCACCCTCACATGGGGATGCAGAGTGTGAGGGGCACACTTGCAGAGAATCACCTGTTGAACAGTCAGCCAAGTGGTAAAAGACAGTCCCCCAGAATGCTTTACAATTACAGTATATAGATCTATTATATATATATTATAATTCTATAGAATTATACGATCTATTTGCACATCCTCAGTCATGCCAACAGCTCGGTACAGGCCCCAGACTTGTGTGACCAGGTTACTCAGTACCAGAAGCTTACATTTGAATATATCAGAGATGCAAGTACCTTAATTGTAAGACAATGTCATAGTAGTAGTACTAGGATTGCACAGTGACATCATTGCACTGAAAATATATCATTACATAATATATCCTTATTATATTCTATACTAGGGCACATAGTGCCTGTTGGAAAATCATGGATTTTACTTGTGTGCATACATGTGCATATTATTATTTTGTTAACATGTATTTCTATAGCGTCAACATAATGCATAGCGCTTTAAAGTAAATGTGTTCTCCATGGGCACTACTGTTGCTATTCATGTTATAAAGGGTTATAGTGAGAGTTCAGTCCCCATGACAGTCACAGTATGGCCCCATAATTTCATTACAGACATGACATGGCCTACTGTACTAGTATTTCACAAGAGTTAAATGTGGATCCAAATGTTTCATGATAGGCTTTCTGTGTCCTCCAGCATTTTATGAAAGACACATTGAGTCCCTAGCATTTCATGTCAAGCACAGTGTGTGGCCCCCAGGATTTTCGAAATTACACCCCTCCCAACGCCACTTTGAGGCTCAGTAAACACACTCAGTAAAAATTATTTGAACAGTGTTGCTGGTATTTTGGGATGTGTCTTTTAACTAGTTGGAGCACCAGTTCTACCATTAGTAGCAGCACAGAGATTTTGATAAGAATCTTTCCTGCTGACACTCTGTATAGTTTAAAGCCAGGGACACCAGCAGAAGTGTTTAAATATATATATATATAACAGTAGTTCACCAGACCATGAATGTGCACTGACTGACTTGTTTAGAAAGTTTTTAATGGCATGCACAATTGCACTGCCATGTAGCTGATGATGTCACTGAGTATGCATGTACAATGACATCTTTCTCAGATCAACTAGGATTAACACATTAAAATATTATTGCTTTCACTGGTTCTTTTTTTTTACCTGCTTCTAACCTTCTGTTTCCTGCCTGCCCTGGCCATTGCCTGAATCATGACAATAAGCTTGGTTAATCCATTGAATACTTCACCTCTGTTTAAAAAGTATTCCTCCATTTCTTCCTCCTAGGTCCGGAATTCTGGGACAGAAGACTCCACATTGTTCAATGAACAATTAAATTATTTATTCCAGTATAACTGTGTGTTGCACATGGTTTTGGGGTTCAAGGTTCAAATTTATATGACTAAAAGAGCATTTATACATTATCATATTACCACTTTTAGTTCAAATGTCCTTTGTGAAGTGCATTTAGGTGTAGCCAAAAATTCTAATTAGGGAGCACAATCCCAAGTGACTTGATGAATGAGTTCTAATATTTTTTTCAGAGAGTGCTTTCTACAAAATACAATAATTTATTTTATAAACTGGGTACATATCAGTATTGAGCAAAAGCAGCCAAATCCTGAAAGTTCTGTGTAAGTAACTACACAAAATGAGAGAGAACTAGCAGATACAGTGTGGATGAGTTTGTGCCAGAAGCAGATATTTGTGTTTACCAGAACATATTTGGAGACTAAAGTGGGCCACACATATGTATATCTGCTCGTTTGGAGAGGTCACCAAAAAAAATCGGCTCTTGCCCTGATATGCCCACATTGTGTGGGCGATATCGTGCTGATCTGATTGTAGCCCTAGGGTCCTAGGGTGTATGGCCACCTTAAGGGGGTAAAATAGCTGCAAAATATATATATATATATTTATAGGATTACAAAAGAAAAGCAGAAATTAATTTAATTAATTAACAATATTTATTACTTTTAGAATACATCTATAAAAATAATACAGTAGAATTTTATACAGAATATGTAACACATTTACTAAAATATATTTATTAAATAATCTGCTTCATTAAACAATAGCTGCACTGCAGAAATTAAAATTAATGTTCCAAAAAAATTGACTCAAGATTTCTCAAGCAGTATACTGACTTAGTGACTATATATGTCAAAAAGAAAGATTCCATGTAATGAAGGTCCATCAGTTCAGCCTCGCAGATCCATCCATTTCCAATACAAATTCTTTGGCTTTATGCTGCAGCTTCTTTGAAAAATGTCTGCAATTAAGCAAATTTTCTATATTTAGTTCAATGTTTTGTTTTGAAAAAACACAAAAAATGCACCATTTATCATCAAAAATACAATGTTTTTGTTTTTACAAATGAAAGGCATGATTGTAGGGTTTTTTCCATAAACAAAAGTCATATTGATTTAAAATGACTTGAGTAGAAATGTAATAAACTATTTTAAAGAATATGCATCCAAAACTTTTTTATGCAAATAATTTTTCCATTGTGCATATTTTAGAAACCTCTGCCCTCATTATCCATAAGGATTTATATATTTTGAGCAATTGCACCAACTTTAACATATTTTTATGATATTTAATCATTTCCTTTTATTTAGTATTTATTAGAATGTAATAATGTGAATAATTATTTGATTTGCTAGACTGACCATATATCTATTAACAAAAGTAATTAATAATAAGCAATTGAGAAATATAGAACGATTTTAAGACCAGATGATATTTTTCTGCGAAATATCAACAGAGAAAGTCTACCAGAAGCAAATACCATAGTTTAACATAATTAAAGTCCTAACAAGGCAATTATTTACCTTTTATTCCTAACTGCTAATGCTGTGGCAATGGCACAACCTGTCAGTATTGCGATGCAGCCTCCAAATATATAGAGCCCTTGCTTTGCAAATGTTTCTGAAAAATACAATTAAGTTATTTTTTATTTCTTACAGTTTCTTACAAGCAGAAATTTTTATTTTGTTAATGTGTTTTCGAATTAACTTTTACATGCAGCATTTTTACAAAGTCTTCTGTTACCTTTACTGGATATAGACTAAATATATATTCTAAAAATATAAAGTACAGTGTTATCTGACACTTCATGTGGTGCATGATTTGTTTTTTCATTGTTACAAAGGCTGGGAATTGTGCTCAGATCTGACTGCTGGGTACATCTTCCTATAATTCAAAGAATTCTACAACACTGGAACCCCCACCCCCAAAGCAATATTTCAGAGCACAAATCCCAAGGTATGGATCTGTTATCCAGAAAGCTTTGAATTGCAGGAAGGCCTTTTGCTATGGACTCCATTTTATCCAAATTATTAAAAATTTTAAAATTGAATTGCTTTTTCTGCTTAAAGGGGTTGTTCACCTTTGAGTTAACTTTTAGTATAATGTAGAGAGGGATATTCTGAGACAATTTGCAATTGGTTTTCATTTTTTATTATTTGTGGTTTTATATTTATTTAGCTTTTTATTCAGCAGCTCTCTAGTTTGCAGTGTCAGCAATTTGGCTTCTAGGGTAAAAATTACCCTAGCAACCCTGCATTGATTTGAATAAGAGACTGGAATATGAAAAGGAGATGGACTGAATAGAATGATAAGTAATAAAAAGTGGCAATAACAATGCATTTGTAGCCTTACAGAGCATTTTTTTTAGATGGTGTCAGTGACCCCCATTTGAAAGCTGCAAAGAAACAGAAGAAAATTGCAAATCATAAAAAAATTATGAAAAATAAATAATGAAGACCAATTGAAAAGTTTCTTAGAATTGGCCATTCTACAATATACTAAAAGTTAATTTAAAGGTGAACCACCCCTTTAAAAACAAAACAGTACCTTGTACTTGATCCAAATTAAGATACAATTATAATTACTGGGGGCAAAACCAGCCTATTGGGTTTATTTAATGTTTTCATGATTTTTTTGCACATTTAAGATATGAAGTTCCAAATTATTAAAACATCTGTTATCTGGAAAACAACGGTTCCAGAGTGTTCTGGATACCAAGTGCCATACCTGCAAATAAGACCTAAGATAAGCTTAAAAAACAATGTTAAAACTAACTACAATTTAACACTTAAACTAACTTACTTTAAGAGTGTGATTATCACTAACTAGTGAATTACTTGAGATCTTGTAAATGATCCTGATTAAAAGTAACCCGATCATAATTACTAAATATAACATGATCTGGTGAATGGAAAAACAGTGTACAGGGGACCCCGGTTTATTGCCCCCCATACCCCACAACACATGGAAAAAGAGGGGTAGATAATTTGTAAGCATGATCAAAATATAGCAAAATGGTAGCAATTGGCCTATATAACTGAATATTTTCTCCCAGTATGTTTTGATGTTAAATGTATTACCACCAGCCACTTGACATTCTGTCATGTTTTATTCAAGTTTTCCAGATAATAAACAAAAAGAAAAATGCAGATCGTGTACCTTTCCAGCAGATTTCAGGGCTCCAGTCACTCCAAAATCCATCAGCCGCGCAAAAGATGTTAACTTTTCCTCTAACACGTGCACAAAATGTATTGCTGGCATTTGATTTATAGATGACACTTATTGTTTCTCTTTGCTCCGGCTCAGTCTGCAGTGGAAATATATTTTAAACAAATTACAATTATAATGCTGCTAATTTTATTCTGGAAACCCCACAGTATGGATTTCACTTGCAATATATAGAAACTGAAATATAAAAAAGGCACTTCTAAGGAAAACCATGTTATTGCTTGTTTAATTGCTATTTAGGATTGATGTGTTCTTGCCCCCTGGCTTTTTTTACGGCTCCTACTAAAAGTAAATTGATGCAAGTATTTGGCACAGTACTACAAAAGGAACAAACTGCTGTGACATTCTTCTCTAGAAGTTCAACAGAACAATGTCATGCATTTGTATCCAAATACATTTCTTCCAAGCATCCAACATCATTTCAGTGAATCGGACATTCTCAGAAAAATGTTTTTGTGTTATTTGCCCACACACTATTACAAGACTTAGCGGGCAGTTTTATCAAAATTTGCAAATAGAACTCACCACAGAAAAAATTCATACACTTTCTATTCATTCCTATGGGATTTTTAGAATCGTATTTATCAGTGGGTGAAAGCTGACGTTCACAATTTAAGAAATGTGCTTCCAAGCATCCCATAGGAATGAATAAAAAAGTGGTGGGTTTTTCTGTTGTGATCCCAGATCATGAGCCCAGAGCCACTATCATATAGCTCTTTTGCAAGGCAGTAGACTAGAATTAAGGGCCCCATACACAGGCCAATAAAAGTAGCCATCAGACCGAGTTTAATATGTATAAATTTGCCTAAAGCTATTGATTCTGTTACAATTTAGGGATTAGAACTGGGACTTCAGAATGGGTTTGTTCCTAGGTAGTAAACTAACTCTGTGAAAGACACAGAGGATTGCCTATGCATAGAGAATAGTTCCATTAGGCCAAATCATTAAAATGACCACAAGAGTCGCATGATGACAGTTTAAGTAATAGGTCTTATTTGCAATTGGTTGGTATTGCTCTAGGTGCAAAAAGGAGCACATAGTTTATAGCATTTAAATGCTATAAACTACATGCTTGAGCATACTCTGTTGCATAAGGTGCTTTGTACAATACTACAGGGAAACCCTGTCATAATCAAGTGGCCAGAACCCTTTGTGAGCTCTACCTATAGACAATCAATGTTGTTAAACTTGAATTATACACAACTGAATTCCCATATCCATTAAATGTAGATCATCTTTCTGTGGAGGCAAACCAATGGTGTTGTTCCCAACTGGAAAATGCATTAAAAGAAAAAGCACACAATGGAAAACTCCATAGTGTATCACCAATGGTATAGTTGCAAGGTTTCAAAATCATGTTACCACTTAGCAGGGAATGGGAGTAATATGTATCAGGTAAGAGTCCACCACAGAGCTCCCCCTCCCGCCTATATACTCACAAGCACACTGTTGAGAGTCAGTCAGCATCTTCTCCTTTGATATTTCTATCAGTAGATATTTGTTTTTACTATTTATACATCATTAAAAGCTTTAATCAAGGTCAGACTGGGGGGCCTGGGGCCCTCCAGGGCTGCTTCCTCAGGGCTCCCCTCTGCCCAGTGCATGTTCGCATGCGAGTGCTCCCACCCAGCATGTGTGCGCATGTGCACAAGCTACTTGCTAACCGGTTGCAGCAAAAAGAGGAGAATATGCACAGGTGGGAGCGGGGCCACAAGAGACAGTGGCCAACTGGGTTTTTACACAATGTCCTCCAGGCCAGTCCAACCCTGGCTTTAATGCACGATTGTATCTTCTAATGTTTTCTCACACACCAGCTGAATGAGTTGCCTTTGCTGAAAGACTGAGGGATCAAATTGTATTTTGGAAACCAACTCTCAATATTGTACTTGTGAGTATACAGGGCCACCTTTAGTAATCACAGGGCAACAAGCCCCAACCCAGATAGCACCCACACCACAGTTAAAAGACCACACAGACATAAGTGCTAAAAACTGTAACCCCACCCCCCACACACACACACACACACACACACAAATTATAAGAAGCCATTGATGGTCAGGCCGAGTATTTAAAAAAGTGCAGCACAGCCGGGCCACCCTTTAAGCTTGGGCCTGGTACAGGAGTACCCTCTGTGCCCCCCCTGATGGCAGCCCTGTGAGTATATAGGCGGGAGGGGAGCACTGTGGTGGACTCTTAACTGATAGATATTACTCACATATTATAACAGGATTTTGAAACCTTGCAACTATACCATTGGTGATACACTATGGGAGTTTTCCCTTGTGTGCTTTTTATGCATTTTCCAGTTGGGAACAACATCATTGGTTTGCCTCCACAGAAAGATGATCTACATTTGATGGATATGGGAATTCAGTTGTGTATAATTCAAGTTTAACAACATTGATTGACTATAGGTAAAGCTTTTTCATTTTAAGCATTTTCTAGTTGGTATGTATGAAGCTGAGGATTCTACACTACTGAGAGCTGCCTCCATTTGGATTTGAGGTCGGCGCAAAAAACATTTTTCTTTTATTAGTGTTGTTCCCAACTGCCTAATGAAGAGGCCCACCAGCCATAATGTTGTATTGTTTGGCTTGATACAATTAAACACAGGGGTGTTTCATTATATCCATGTTCTGGAGTTTTTTGTGTCCCCAATTGCGGTCATGCAGTTCTTTCTTCCTTTTGTATCTGTTGCAAAATAAGTGGTGCAATTATTTAAAGATTCTGGCAAATTATGTTGTAAGAGAAAAATTGCACTTGCTTCCAGTTTCTTGGAATCAAATGAAATATGCTGGTATTAAGAAATAAAAATAAAGTTTCAGTTCTATTTGTTGTGCTCTTTTATTTCAACATTCTCCTTCACATTATCCAATAATCTTTTAATCAAGATCTTTGTTTCTATTTGCTGTTTATTCACTCTATAAACCTACTTTTGTCAAAATAATGGATGTATTTCCCTTATCCTTCCATAAACAATACATTTAATCAACCTTTCAGAGTGTGAAGGCAAACAAAACTTGGGAATTCTGTATGTAACATGCCAAGAACTATTACATTATTGTGGTGAAGTTAAAGTATGTTTCAAGATGAAAAAACGAGCTTTAGACATATGAGTATATTGATTCTAAATTTCTAGCATTGTTTTATAAATATCTTAGGAAATGAGGCAAAGCAGAATTCAGACACTTAGGGGCAGATTTACTAAGGGTCGAATTTGAAGGTTAGAAAACCCTTGAATTCGACCATCAAATTTTATGGGAATAAAAAATTTTTTACCGCAATTCGATTGGTCAAACGATCTAATAGGAAATATTCGATCGAACAATAAAATAGGTCGAATCGAGCAATTCAAAGATTTTAACCGTTCAATCGAATTTTTTTATTGGACCAAAAATAATGAAAACCAGTTCGATAGGTTGAAACTGGCGAACTAGAAAGTCGAATAAAAAAAAATTTAAAGGGTAAGTTATTCTACTGTCGAATATTCAAATAAATTTTTATTCGAATTATTCAAATTATTATTATAATATATAAACATTTTTATTCGAATTATTCATCGAATTTTCAAAATTCGATGGTCGAAGCGGTCGTCAAAACATTCGAAAATTCGAATTCTAATCTTTTTGAAAATTCGATCGAATTTCGAATCGTTCATGTGAATTTGATAAATTTGCCCCATAAACAAACTGGTTTAGGAAATGGAACTGTGAGCCAAAACACAGACTACAGTAATTCTTGCTATTCACATTTTAGCATTTCATTGCGGTTTTAACAGCTGTTGTAATCACTTTTTTATGTGTGTTCTACAAGTTTAATGCAGCAAAGGCTAGAAAATCTGCAGATTAATAATACATATAAATAAAACTATTGGGCAATCAGAGCTAGCTGTAGTTTGTTAATCTGAAACTTACATTTTTTAAACGTGAAAAATCATGTTGAGGCCGTTTGTATATCATTTCTGGTCCAAAAACTGATTACAGAATGAGTCAGTGATTTGGGAAGCCCAACTGCTAAACAGTATGACTCACTTGTTTTTAGCAGCATAAAAAATAGGGAGATTTCAGGTAAACTTGAGATTGCTAAATAACAAAATTATCATTGCTAAATGCCACAAGCAGTCAAGCTTCTATTATAAATGGAATAAGTTTCAAAAGTAGGACAGATGATAATTATGGAACATTCTAATTATTCAGCCTTTGAGTGGGGTATTGAGAAAAAATCCACACAAATATAGTAAATATACAAAAGTTCCAAGGGAATACACATGTGCAGTAGAAAGAAATAGCCAGCTTTTTCATTAAAGTTTGGTTTTTCACTCTGCTGCACATAATCCTGGCCCGGTGCAGTTTTTTGCTCTAGCACAACGGCATAAAAAAATAAATGGTTAGAGTTGGTTTTATTTATAATGCTGGATAAGAGTGGTGTACTTCGGGGCAAATTTACAAAATTCCCGTGCATAGATCGTGGTTCGATTGAATATGATCGAATAATCGGATTTTCGAATATTCTAATTTGGCCTCTTCGATCATCGAATACCGAATTATCGAATAGATCAAATGATCGTATATTCGATAATTCGATCATTCGATAATCAAAATTTTTAAGATCTTCAAATGCGTACTTCACAAGATTGAACCTACTGAATTGCAATAGAACCCTATGGGAAGCCCCCCATAGGCTTCTTTGGCTAAGTCCTGCTCGAATACCATTCGTACGATCGAAGCGTTCAATCGTTCGAATCTTACGAATTTTTCGGAGGCTAGAAGGAAATTTCACAATTTTTTTGTGAAATTGAACAATTGGTATCCGATTGTACGAATTCATCGAGAAATTGAATATCGAGCAAAATTTCGAATAAAATCGCAGGATTTTGGGTGAATAATAATAATAATGTCCATAGCAGCTTTTTAAATATGTGCAAAAACGCACATTGAGAATATTTATCCGAATACTCTGCGTTTGAATCACGCCACAACTTTGTGGTCTAGAAAACATTTGCAAATTACAAATTAAAATTACTGTCACGATGTTTTCACAGTGGGCGCACTCTCGCAACCACCTGTTAAATTTGTCCAAAACTAAACGGTACATATTCTATTGAATTCTCATATTTGTAAGAATAACAAAATCAAACCTTCCATATATTATTTTCTTCTTTGTACTGAATCTCAAATGTCAAACATCTCAGAGGCACTATTTCATCAGGAAGTTTCCACTCTAGTTGCATCTCATTCGATTCAGTCTTAAAGATAGATAGCTCTTCAGGGGTTGCAGGTTTAACTGTCAGAAATTAAAAATTGTCTTTAATGCAATAACATTAACAGGAACTAAAGTAGAACCTCCATTTTAAGTTTTCAATTATTTTACTCTGTTGTTTAGTGGTCCCATCTATATATCCTATGCATAAAACACAAAACATCTCTCAGATTTAAAATTTTCCTGGATTTTACACCATTTTTCTGGTCCCCTGAAAAACATAAAATGGGGTGTCTACTGTATGTCTCTTCTGTCAGTACTTAATTTCAGGAAATATATTTCCAGAATTGTATAAAGAATTGAACCAAGCCTCCTTAATACAGTCCAATGTCTGGAGTAAAAAGCCATACAATTGTGGATGTTCTTTCATTTGTTTTATTATTTGTGGTTTTTGAGTTATTTAACTGTTTATTCAGCAGCTCTCCAGTTAGCAATGTCAGCCATCTGGTAGTTAGGGTCCAGATTACCCTAGGAACCATGCATTGATTTAAATATGAATAGGAGAGTAATAAATAAGCTGAGTAATAAATAACAATACTATAAGTATTTAATTTAAAATGTACTGGTAAACGTTTTTGCTGGTTTGAGAAACACTTCTATTGTTTATATAAATAAACTGTTTTGTAGCCATGGGGGCAGCCATTCAAAGGAGAAAAGGCTCAGGTTTACATAGCAGATAACAGATAAGCTCTGAAGAATACAGTGGGAACTTTTCAATTATCTGCTATTTAAATTGTACATTTTTTCAAACTGAATGGCTGCCCCCACAGCTGAACAGTGGTTTTATTTATAAAAGCTATAGTAGTGTTTCTGAATCAAGCACATCATATTTACCAGTGCAGGGCAACAGTACATTAAACACTTTCATTTTTTGGTGTTAATGTTCGTTTAATAACTTACAGAAAAGAAGTGTACAGTATCTGTGTTTGCAGATGCAGGCCATCTAGTCCATCAGTGGGATCTGGACAAACCTGAAACCTAGGCAGCTGAGCTACAGATGAGATTAAGGGGCATATTTACTAAATTCACATGAAGGATTCGAAGTTCGATCAAATGTTCAAAAAGTTTTCAAAATGTTTTTGAAGACCACTTCAACCAGTGAATTTTGAAAATTCAATTGAATCGAGTTATTCCAAAGATTAGTATAGAAATCTATTTGAATATTTGACTATCCGACTGTCGAAGTACTTCCCTTTTAAATTTTTATTATGCCTAGTTTGCCAGATCAATGCTACCGAATTGGGATTCAAAAATTTTGATTGAATAAAAAAATTTGATTGAATGGTTAAAATTGTCCGAATCGATCGATTCAAATGGTTTTATCGATTGATCGAATTTTTTCATTCGATCGTTTGACCAATCGATTGTGGTAAAAATCCTTCAAATTCAAATTTGGAGAATTTTTATTCCATAACTATTCCCGTGGTCGAATTCGAACCTTAGAAAATCTGCCCCTTACTGTTAACAAGTGTAATGTTTTTAGGCTTTAAATTAATGAATTAATAGATTATATAGAACATGTTTTATGTACAGGTCCCATGAATTAATTAATTTCAAACGTTATCCAGAATGTTCAGGACCTGGGGTCCAGATAAGAAATCTTTCTGTAATTTGGATCTTCAAGGCTACTTGAAAATCATGTAAACATGAAATAAACCCAACAAACTGGTTTTGCCTAGAATAAGGACTAAATATATCTTAGTTTGGATCAAGTACAAGGTTTTTATTATTACAGAGGAAAAAGATAATTGTTTTAAAAAGGTTGGATTATTTATTGTTAAAATAAGTAATGCGAAAAACAGAAGGAACCTTAATATCAAACTTAACTTTGCATTCAAAATAGATTTGATGGTATAGTACCTATGTCTTGGAGTTGAAATACAAAGTATGACGGCCTTATTGGAAGAGACCCCGCCATTCCAGTGACACAAATAAAAAAGTCTGTATAATGTTCTAGTTGCTCACTTCGAAAAACACATCCAGTATTGATCCCATGGGAGCTCAGGTATGAGTCACAGACCATTTTGTGACGTAAACCTTTATGCCTAAAAAACAAATGGTAAATCTGCATGTGTAAATAAAGAGAGGCTACAAAGAGTGGTGGAAATGGAACATTTTATAATTGGACCAATGTTGTTAGTGGGGTACTGCAGGGCTCTGTACTGGTTCCCTTGCTTTTCAACTTGTTTATTAATGACCTGGATGTGGGCATTGAAAGTACGGTTTCTATTTTTGCAGATTATACTAAATTGTGCAGAGCTATAGGTTCCATGCAGGATGCTGCCACTTTGCAGAGTGATTTGTCTAAGTTGGGAAGCTGGGCAGCAAACTGGAAAATGAGGTTCAATGTTGATAAATGCAAGGTTATGCACTTTGGCAAAAATAATATAAATGCAAGTTATACACTAAATGGCAGTGTGTTGGGAGTTTCCTTAAGTGAGAAGGATCTTGGGGTTTTTATATATAACAAGTTGTCTAATTCTGGGCAGTGTCATTCTGTAGCTACTAAAGCAAATAAAGTTCTGTCTTGCATAAAAAAGGGCATAAACTCAAGGGATGAAAACATAATTATACCTCTTTATAGATCCCTAGTAAGGCCTCATCTGGAGTATGCAGTGCAGTTTTGGACTCCAGATATAAATGAGCTGGAGAGAGTGCAGAGACGTGCAACTAAACTGGTTAGAGGATCGGAAGACTTAAATTATGAGGGGAGACTGTCCAGGTTGGGGTTGTTTTCTCTGGAAAAAAAGATGCTTGCGAGGGGACATAATTACACTTTACAAGTGCATTAGAGGACATTATAGACAAATATCAGGGGACCTTTTTACCCATAAAGAGGATTACCGCACCAGAGGCCACCCCTTCAGACTAGAAGAAAAGGACTTTCATTTGAAGCAGTGTAAGTGGTTCTTCACAGTGAGGACAGTGAGGTTGTGGAATGCACTGCCAGGTGATGTTGTGATGGCTGATTCTGTTAATGCTTTTAAAGGGGGCTTGGATGATTTTTTGGACAGACATAATATCAAAGTGCAGTTAGTATAGCTATGGGCATATACAGTTTGTGTGAAAGAGTGAAGGGGTGTGTGTGTGTATGCTGGGTTCTAATTTGGAGGGGTTAAACTTGATGGGCTTTGTCTTTTTTCAACCCAATTTAACTATGTAACTATGTAATACCCCCTATTGTAAAATATAAGGATATTTTAAGTCCCCAAGGAGTTCCATGAATAAAATCATGTGTGAGACTCCTCACTTTAGCATAATTGCACATTCCCATGTCAAGTCGGACATCTAGGGAGTTAAACGCCATGTGAAAACATTTTGTGAGAGTATGAGTATGCAAGCAAACTACACGGTATTCAAAATGAACAGAACGCGCATATCATTATCATGCTGAAATGTGGAAACCAGACATAGAATATATAATGGAAAAACGCTGTTAGTGAAGTCTGCAATGAGATAGTTACCAGTACTGCAGTTCATAATTACTGTTAAGGCCATCCAGTTTCCCTGGGCTCCACATACATTTCAGCATCTCCCAGTTATAGTAAATGCACTGAAAATGTCCAATTTTTGATTCAGGGGTTCCTAGAAGCAATAATACATCACATTATTAACTAATCCCTGTGTGGTCTAGATTAAATGCAGTTACCTTCAATGATTAAAATAGGCAAAATAATCTAAGGTCCCTAACATAAGCACACTCAATTCAATGTGATCAAGAGCCAGTAAACCTCCTATATGTTTATTGAATGTGGGGGGGAAATGAGAACGTAGAGAGCATACAAAATCCTTGCAAATAGCAAAGAATGGAATTGAGCCTAGAATCCCAGTGCTTCAAGTCAGCAATGCTAGCTCCTGAATCACCATGTGTTCAGAGTTTATTCTTCCAACCTGATATTTGTAATTATAATCATCGCAATATCAAAATCACCTAGAGGCATCTAAGGAGGTACAATAAAATAATGTATTTTTGAATGGTTTTTGAAACCTCGACTAAACTCACAAACTCTAAAACTACAAATGTCATGACGTTTATTAAAAGATTAAAAAAAAAATACAAATGGAAAATAATGCACTACAAAATACAAATACCTCGAAATACCTCTAAGAATTCCATTTTTTTGGACAATTCTGAATTGATTTAAAATGGTTCAATATGATTAGCCCTGCTCACATTGACTTCTATAGGGCCTTGATAACTTTTGCACATAAAAGACTTAAATGCGGCTCAAATAGTAAATCAAATGATGACCATGTCTAATCTCTAGCCGGGTGTGTAAAAACCCTGAGCTCCTCACTTTAGGTAGCAATTACTTTAAAATGTGATTCACCCGATTAAGAAATGCAGTATTCAGTATATAAACAACTTTTTGACAACTTTTAACCGGCCAACATTTTGACTAAGGGGCAGATTTACTAAGGGTCGAATTTCGAATTAAAAAAATAAAAAATTCGACCATTGAATCTTTTTTTAAGGGTATTTTTGATTGAAAATGGATGGAATAGGTCTGTTTTAGATTGAATAAAAATTGTTCGAATGCATCATTCGATTCGAACGATTTTGGAAAGAATCCTTCAAATTTAAAAAACACTCCTTAAAGGTTCCAGGAGGTCTCCCATAGCCTAAAATAGCAATTTGGCAGGTTTAAGGTGGGGAAGTTTCGAATTTGAATTTCTGAGACAGTACTTCGAAATTCGAAAATTAGAATTTTAGAATTTTTAAAATTTGAATCAAATTTTGGGCTATTCGATAAAAATTTATTTGAAATTTGATTTTTTTCAAATTTTTACTTCAACCCTTAGTAAATCTGCCACATAGTTTTTTTTTTTTGGGGTTTTACAGATAATAAATCTCTATTTTAAAAAAATTGTAAAAAAAAAACACCAATTTTTAGAGATTTGTGAAAAAAAACAAAATTTTATTGTTAGTAAATGGGCCCCTTAGCGTTTATTCAAGTTTTTCGTGGCAAGAATTGTGAATTTGAGTTTCCAAAACTCATATTATTGAGATTTATTAATGGCAGTTGTAATTTTTCAATTTCAGAATGAAGCTGATATTTGCCAGACACATTCAAAGTGTAGGGAAGAATGTCATTTCACTGTGTTGTTTTTCACATTTTTAAACAATCAGGCTTTTTGCTTACTTTTTTTGGATTTTTTTTTCTTTCAGAATTGTAAAACTTACAAATTCTGATTTTTCTAAATCTGCCCCAGTTGTCCAAACACTATTTGCTCATCTTGAAAGAGTGTTTCCAACAAAGCTTGCATTATTAATTCCAAGCAATTTTGTGTTACTAATTATAAGCATTTACATTATTATTGAACTTAAAGTGGACTGTACACCACATGCATGAATATATACAATAACACTGCACAGTGGTATAAGCATAAGTAATTCGTTCTCAGAGGAATGCTGAATTGTATTACCTGTTAACGGGACAGAATAATTTGCTTCCGTCCAATCGCTCCGGATCTGAGATTCGTTTGTACAGGGTCCTTTTAGTTGGGTCCTGATTTTTACAAAAATTTCGTTGCTGAGATTAAATGCTGCTCTGTGCTTAAGATGTTTTGTTCTAATAGACTTTAAAAAAATAGTACAAGAAAGTATTGTTTTTATTACTAAACACGCTGCACATTGTTATAACTTACATTTTTAAATGTATTCCAGTCACAGTCCACCCCCCACATATTTTACTCTTTTATATTTTCAAACTCTGATTTTCTCTTGATTCATTCCTCTTGATCTCTTGATACTTATTTGCTTGTAAGTGAATAATTGCTTTCCCCTGCTATCTCTGTTTCTTGCTGAATTCCATACCCCCTCCCAAAAATGTCACAAACATATGCACATGTGCCCTTTGTCCTGCTGCTGTTGTTTTATGCTGTTTGCCACTGGCATATGTTTTCATTACCCACTGAGAATTTTTATACTAGTAATGACTGGAAACATTCTGTGTTATATCCTTGACATGCTATCTTGTGACCAGTGATTCTTCCTTTGTGAATTTTGGCATTCTTCCTTTTAAAGTGGCAGTATACTACTAGTTTAACGTGAGTTCAATGAGTAGGGCTTATGTTGAATATACTTTTTGCCTTCATAAAATTGTATTTTTTTTAAATATTACTTAAACTAAGCAGGGCAAACAGGGAAATTGACACTGCTTCATGTTTGGTCCTTGCGAGGTAGATGGTTAGATTGCTAGTACATAAATAATCCCTGTTTATGTTGTGGACTGGGAAAACAGATTATTTAGATGAGGTGTGAATGGGCCAATTATGCCACACTGCAACAACTGTCCATGAATAGAGGAGGATGCTTACAAAAAATTATGCTTTAGCAACATTACCCTGGCAGTTTCGCAACAACTAACATTTCTGGTCATGTGATGTAAAAAACATTCACATGCCTCAGTGACATTGAAGGTACCAGTGTGCTTGGATCACACTTTCACACTTCTATGACTATTCAGCTAACACCTACTTGAAGGAATGCATTGGAACCACTCTGGTTGGTGTTTAAAATGCTGAATTTTGTACCTCTCAAATGAACAGAAAAAGCTGCACAGATGAGATGTTTTTGAAGATTTCCAGTTGCTTTAAACTTATTCAAATTGCTATTCAAACCAATCAACTACCACTGACTTTAGAGCGTTCTACGTCATTGCTTTACTGATAAATTTCATTGATAACTGAATAACTTGTGGCCTTCTATTACATGTTGTTAAACATTAATCTCACCCTTACATGCAGTAAGCATGCCAACAGTTGCATTTAGCAAGAACGAGGCATAGCTTTAGGTAGAATATCTTCCCCCCTTCATTAAATTTGTATTTGCAATAATAAGCAAAGCCTTTCTATATTAATCTTTACATAATAAAACATCACTATAGAATAACTTTTGTGGTCAACCCATACAACCAAGAAACAATATCTTGTAATGTAGTAATATAATTATAGTTGCATTACTTTCCATCTATTTCCAGCTCCATTCTGGTAATGTAATTCATAATTAACTGTGCAGTCGCCTTTTTTCTCTGTAGCATCCCAGGAAATATCCAACATTCCCAAATATCCAGGATCATATATTTCCAGGTTGGATGGTGGGTCAACTGAAAAAATACATTCAAAAACTGTGTGAGGGAACCACCCAAGGGTCATATTTTAACAGCCTCATAAAAGAACAACTTTGTGTGGCTTAAAAGATTTATACTTACCTCAACTTTTACTATAAATCAGTATACCCTCAGGTTGCAAAGGCAACATTAGCTGAGATTGATCCCACTTTTTGGGAAATTTAATCCATTATGGTTTTTGCATTCTTCACAAAAAATGTGCTGGCCCAGATCCTTTTCTATAGCAACATTGTGCAGCCAAGGCTTACCTTGTCCCTTAACCCAGCAGGCTAAATGAGTTATTGAGGCTATTCTCTCTTCTCAGTCTCCAAAACAGACACTAAAATAAGGTTGTTTTTCATTTTTCACTTTTTAAGGTATATTTCGCATTAAAGGAGTGTATTTCTGTTCTTTGGTATCTTTTTAGTTGAAAAAAGTTGGCAACAACACCTCAAAGTTTCTACGAGGATGTGCTGACATGCCCCATGCTATACACATAGCACTGCCTTAATACCCAAAATGAGATTCACTCTAACATTATGGACGGAGACATGCAAATCAACTTTGGCCAATTAAACATCCAGAACCGCTGGTTTCATAGAGTACAGCTACAGCCTAATAGTTCAGGGCCATATATACAAATTTGCAGACAGCCTGTTTTGATCTTGTTAGATCTCATCAGTGCAAGATTTTGGAACATGGCTTCTGAATAGGTAGGACTATTAGGCTGTATCTAATACCCACACCAGTCCAACCCATGCCCACCTGCACCTGGCTTACTTACACCATGTATAGACCCATGTCCCCCGCCCCATAGGTGATGTCACAAAAGGGGCAGGGCAGACATGCACCTAAAAAGGAGGAAGTCTGAAGTCTATGGTCAAGGGAGGGGACAGCAAGCAGAAGAGCTCAACCTGAATCCACCCAAGGCTCAGCGGGGTAAGCTTGAACCCGCCCACATGGGTACCGGTCCACACATCCCTCTTGCACAACTCTATCCTGCTAAGAGGGATGTTAGACCAATAGAATTAATAGAATAGAATTATTAGAATTAATAGTGTACTTTCTAAAGTATCGTCACAAAATGTGTAGATAATTCCTAGTACAGGCATGGGATCTGTTATCCAGAATGCTTGGGACCTGGGGTTTTCTGGACAACGGATCTTTCCATAGTTTGGATCTTCATACCTTAAGTCTACTAGAAAATCATTTAAACATTAAATAAATCCAATAGGTTGGTTTTGCCTCCAATGAGGATTAATTATAGCTTAGTTTGAGTCAAGTACAAGCTACTGTTTTATTATTAGGGAGAAAAAGGAAATCATTTTTAAAAATTTGGATTATTTGGCTAAAATGGAGTCTATGAGAGACAACTATTCTGCAATTCAGAGCTTTCTGGATAACGGGTTTTCAACATAACAGATCCCATACCTGTATCTTTGTGACAAACTTAAGCATATAGATTTAATAACTATGTCCCAATGTCCTCAACATACACAGTATATTCTGTATTCACTTTCACTTCTGTAATATGAGTTTTTGGAACATATACAAATATGAAAAATATAAAAAAAGAGTATTTAGATTTCACAAAACGATCAATAATTTTAAAATTAAATCAAATTAAGATCTACATTTAGTCATTATATATCTTGAAAATAAAATGCATTCCTTTGTCCTTTTTTAAAAAATATGTCCCTCCCCTGACAAAAGGGTGGCTTGCACTGCTAAATGTTTTGATTCAGGTTCAATTAGAATCAAAAACAGACATTTTGCAGTGCTCATTTAGGAAGCAGTGTTTGTTTTCCCAAAATTCCAGCATAATAACTGACCCCTGCTAAGAAGCCTCTGACACCACCTAGTGCATGAGGTGTGAATTACAGGCACAAATGATTGCCAGCTTTTTTTGAGAACATAGTATATTATAGTAAGTGGTTTTACAACAGGGATAAAGTAATTTCAGGCATTGCGTCAGCAGTGGCATTAGTGTCTGATACACATGCCAGATTTTGTTGACAGACAAATCAGGGCTAAAGGACTTGGCAGATTTTGCAAAAACATAATACTTAGATCCTTTTCACTATGCATATTGATTTAAGTGTAGATGTATAACATTGCTGCTAATGACTTTTAGCTCTTAGAATGTATTACACAACTGTTGGCATATGGCATATCTGATTCATATCTGATTCACTATTTTGTGGTATGTGTAAGACTAAGGGTAGAACTACATCAGAGTTTTTCATCAGATTTTGTGGGTCAGATTTTATCTGATCCTCCATGCAACACCACGCTACTCCACGCAACACCACAAGCTCTGTAGGATGCTACAAAATCTAATGCCCCTAGGCTAGAATGTAAAATCGGATCAGATAAGTCGGATTGAGTCTTTTGTTCATGCGTTTACATACGACAGTCAATATGTTTCAATGAGAAAAAAAGTCTTTCCGACACCATCCATTTTTATCTTGTCGGATGAAGATGCAGCATTCAGATCTGTCACGTCGCGTCGGATGAAAAATTTTACATGTAGTTTATGCATCTGATTTTTGTATCAGTCCCATTACATTTCAACCCACGACAACATTAGACTTGTAGGATGCGTTTTGTCGATCAGACACCATCCTACAAAAGCGTTTGTGTAGTTCTACCCTTAATCAGTGTTTGTCTTCAGCATAATGTATCTAACTATTTCTGGAAAAACATTAGCACTGGCAATTACCTATTAACTCATTATCTAATTAAGAGGGAGAAGGGGCTATTTCAAAGCAAATACCTAACAAAAGGAACAAGCGACAACACTGCTTACTTTGCAAGTTCCGCTATAGATTCCTCGAAACTTGGCCAGGAGAAACAAATGCATAATCATATATTTTTGTACTGAACAAATACACAGGTAAAACTAATATTTACCTGTCACTTGGGCCTCACAACACTTCACAAGCACTGTGGCGTGTAAAATAATCCTGTAGATCCACTGAAACGTCTCAAATTTTATAAGGCCAGTACTTTGAGAATATTTGTTTTGCATTCTGTTTAGAAGAGGTAGTTTTTTTCTTGACTTAGCTGAAATATATAAAAACATTTGTTAGGTTTGTAACAATACTATAACATTCTTAATATTAAAGAGTGGCAACAATTCATTTATGTTGTTTAAACACATATTTTGTTTCCTGTTTTCCTGCTCATCGGCTGATTACACAACTGACAATTAAATAAAACCAACTAAATCCACTCCGCAAACTCCTGCATTTGCTTTCTAATTGATTCTATTGTATAGCAACCATGTTTTTTTCAGCCACCTGCAGGTAGAATAATAAAAGTAAAAGTTTGACTAGTTGACATAGATTACTGCAAATGAGAAAGTTCACCCAGTGTTTTTTAAATGACCCTAACAATGAAAGTGAGCATCAGCTACAATGATATACAGGTAATACAATCTTAGTGCACTAAGGGGCAAATTCACTAAAGCGCTGAGCATCTACCGCTAGCGTTTATTCGCCAGCGTAACGT
The DNA here is from genome assembly GCA_024363595.1 of Xenopus borealis. NCBI lineage: Eukaryota > Metazoa > Chordata > Amphibia > Anura > Pipidae > Xenopus > Xenopus borealis. The sequence goes on from CM044445.1 coordinate 49,353,846, forward strand.
CATTTTGCAACTTAGCCAATTTACTAACAGTGTCCCTGGTGAAAATTCGCTAGCGAAGCAGATAGACAGCGCATCTTCGCACCCTTACATCAGGCGAAGTTGCGCACTGACGAAGGGACTTAACTACGCTAATTCACTAAGATGACCATTTTACTGAACATTACCTCTTGCGCTAGAGGCTAGACTTTACTTTGCCAGGTCAGACCTCGTGAAGTTCAATACAATAGATAGGAGTTTGAAAAAAAAAAAAAACTTGAAATTGTCCCAAAAAAACGCTGCGTCTTTTACATTTTTTATGGTGATAGTATGAAAAATAGTGTATTTTTTTTGTGGGTTACCCTCCTTCCCCCCTACATTTCCTAACATATGGCACATGTTTAGGGCAATAGGACAACTTTATTTTATTTATTAAAGGTTTCCTGGGCTTGTGTAGTGTAATGTAGTGGCTGTAACATATACTTCTATTATACTTTCAACTCCACGCTGTGTGCAAATTGGGCATCGCTATCATAAACGTGCTTTGCCTCATGAAGTAATGTTAGTGCAACTTCACTATTTTTTGCCTCCCTGAGCGCAAGTTCGCATTTTAGTGCTTTAGCGGCGAATTCTGGTGAAACCATCGGTACCGCATTTTAGCTGCTTAGTGAATTAGCCCCTAAGAGAGTTAACAAGGAACAACCCACGTTGCAATGAGCAAGAGTTTATCCTTTCATTACTGTAGAACATAGATAATTTTTACATATTTGGGTCCAGATGCCCTACTTTTCCATAAATGTAAAGTGCTTCTCTGCTTATTCTAAAGCCTCCACCCAGGGGAGACCCCACAGTTTGGCAAACATTGGCTTAAGGTATTAAGTAAATGGCAATGTTTGCCTTTAGAGATGTCCTGAATCTTGGCCATAAACATACATTTATTGATAAGCAAACTGCTTCCATAAAGCTGGCCATAGACACAAAGATTTGATTGTACGAATCTCCGATTATTCGTGCAATTTTCGGGCCATGTGTGGAGTGTCCAGACATTTTTCGTAAGATGTTGATCAGTCGTTCAGTGGATCGGACAAGTTAGAAAATTTCTTTTGGCTACCACTATCTCTCCATGTATTGTCGATCGGACAATATAAGTGGGAGACTGTCACCAGCTTTTGTCGGACATAACTTTTGCATGATTGTTGTTAAGGGGAGAACATTGTCTTTTCTGTTCTTTTACAATTTTATTTGCTCTGAATGGTTAGTGGGAGGTCAGGAGATTGCACCGAACCATCGTTTGTCTGATAAGAAGGTAAATCTGAATGTCTATGGCCACTTTAAGACTGCAAGGAATGAGAGATTGTAAAGCATATAATTTCGATAGGTCATGCTATAGCTTTGTTTTATCATATTACTCACCAATGACAGGCAGGCTGATATAATTTATTTACTATGTGAGTAGACGGAGACACAAATACAATCACACACAGGCTGGGAAACCTTGCTGCTTAAGGAATGCCTGTAGGGAGACCAGGATTTAGTGCAGTCAGAAAGAATGGCCGTTAGCCAAGAATGTGCTTTAAGTCAGAGGCAGCTGAGTTCATTATTGTATCACAGGGAGGCAAGTGTCATCAGATTTCACAAAAAAAATGAATGCACGGTACATCTAAAGCCAAACAGAAAGCAATAAAATGAGTGAAGGGAATATTTTTTTTTTTTGACATTCATAGATAGGAAAAGAAAACTCAAAATAAAAACAAAATAAGAGTAGCATAAACATTAGCAAGGGCCCTCAGGTGTTAAATACAAGGCTGTGTTTCTCATACAACACATTGAAACTTGAACTGCATTCTATGTGAAAGGCACAGGCTGCAGATCCCACTGCTGTGTGATTTTGTGTCCCATGGTGCTCTAGCAGAAAGGGAAAATGAGGTACGTTTCATCTGTCATATAAATAATGAGTAGAAACAGTTTTTGGTCAATTTTTCAGTCGAGTGATGAGCAGGCCCAGATGTGACAGTCAGACACCCCAAGGCCAAGTACCCCTTGGACAATCCACCTGCCCCACACTCCTGCTAGCTTCTGCTCCCCCCACCCCCATTTAAAATGTTGATTAAAAAATGTAGAAGCGGCTGGGCAGCATGGTACCCCTTAACTTATACTGCTGTCGGCCTGGATCTTTGTGGCCTTTCAACAAATCCAAGCCTGGTGATGACACAGCAGATCTATACAACTTCTTATATATATCATCATAAACTTGAATTCCAAGAAGATTTTTTTTCTCTGTAGAATGTAAAACCTATGCAGTAGCAGAATGTTCATGCCTGAGACAATGCTTGGAACAAGAGATTAATCCCACTTGTTCTTTTATTATATAAAGGTACAAGTATCGTTCCTGCCATCTAGTGTTTCTGTAATTTGGATCTCTATACCTGTAGTCTACAAAAAAAATTATTTAAAAATTAATCAAACCCAATAAGATTGTTAGCCTGAAATAAGAATTAAAAGGGTTGTTCACCTTTAAATACATTTTTAAGGGCCAATTTATTAAACCTTTTTATGCTCAAGATTTTTTTTAAAAAACTCGAGTTCTTAGATATTTATCATACCACATAGCTGCAAAAAATCTCAAAGCTGTCAAGGTCATGTCCCTGAAGTTGTTTGTTGACATCATGATCTGGGCTGGAAAAATAAAAAATCTAGGTTTTTCGGCCGATAATCTGAAAAAGTCAAGTTGTCGCAGGGAAAATTCAA
>CM044445.1:49371728-49398875 GCA_024363595.1 Xenopus borealis
CAACACTACAATATTTTCTTTACTATAAAACACTTTCATTTTTTGGTGTTACTGTTCCATTAATCATTTTTTTTCACGTTTTAGAAAAATGTGTACAATGAGCAAACCCGAAATATGAGAACCCCCTTCTTATTTTCTTTTGCTCCCATGTTACATGCTCTGCTACAAAGCTGGTTTCTTTTAAAAAAAATGATTTTCTATTTATTACTATTCTACACTGTGCATGATGTTTGCTCAGGTTCCTATATATCAGTGCCCTCTACTGGACATTGTGACTGAATGAAGCTGTGTGCTGGTTTCACTTGCCTTCACGTGTCCTGCAGAAGCTCCATGGTATTATTATTATTAACATGTATTTCTATAGCGCCAACTTGTTGCGTAGCGCTGTTACAATACAAAATGCCTGGCATCAAAAGCTAAACTAACACAGATCTGGTATTTTGCCCTAAATATTTGAAGCCTTTTCAGATTTATAAGATTACAGGTTCAGCTTCAGATCTGCACTTTGTGTGCCTATCTGTATTCATGTGTTTTGATTTCTTCCTGTGTTCCAATGCTACATCCTTTCTCAAGAAATCCTATTTTTCTATGACAGGAAGGTCCCCTGCTTGTGCCTTACATAAGGTTTGTTATTGCAGTGGTAATACCTTTGCTCTGCTATTCCTGTAATAACCACACACATTGTTTGAAAGCACTCACAAAAAAAATCATATATGAAAGACTGCAGGAAGAGTTACGCCAATTCAGAGTCAGAATGATTTTAAGTTGTACGGTAAACAGTTTGTACAAGCATATCCCACATGACAATGTATCTTGAGACATCCACATATAGGAGGGTAAAGTTGCTGGCTCATGACTCACATTTAAATATGTAAATACTGTTATACAATAGGAACATTTCCTACTTACTGTGTACTCACTAATTAACTCAAAAGTTACAACATGCTTGCATGCATATTTCTGATTAATAACACTCATCATCTGAACACAGCTTAGTATAATATTACTGGGCAATTATCAGCTCTATATTCATTGGCAATTTTGGCAGTTTAATTGTACAAGTTCTAACTCATTACAGATGGGTGGCTATGTCCTGTGGATCTGGCACCCCTAGTTTACACATGGAGCCCATTGTATGCATTTTTCTTTTAATATTTAACATCCTCTATGAAAAGTGATCCCAGGGCAATGTTTTCAGTTACTCGGGCTGTATTTCTGCCTTTAAAGTTGGGTAAAATATATTTGCATGGGCTATAGGGCACATTTATACTAAAGTAATAAATGTCATTGTTTTTCTCTAAATAGGAAAACATACTCCCTTTCGCCTTTAAAATCAAAAAGCACAATCCAACAACACATTTTTTTATCTGGCATTACCAAGTAAAGATACAGGTATGGGACTTGTTATTCAGATTGATTGGGACATGGGGTTTCCGGATAAGGGATCTTTCAGTAATTTGGATCTCTGTACTATAAAAAAATAAATAAACATCAAACAAATCCAATAAGATTGTTTTGCCTCCAATATGGATTAATTATATTATTTGATTAAAATGGGGTTTATGGGAGGTGACTCTCCTGTAATTTGGAGCTCTCTGGATAACTGATTTCTGGATAATCCCACATCTGTACTATTCAACTAAGCAACTAAATCAGATGGTGGTCTAATTGGCAAGAAATGTCATGCATATGTCCGTGCAAAATTTTTGTGTTTGGTAGCCGAGGATGAGGAGAGTATAACCGTGCTTTATTAGCAGGTCATGCAGCCTTTACATAAAAGCAGTAAGTCTTACTTTCACTTTCAAGTTGTACAGAAAGTCCTATGTATGCACAGTGCCACCTGCAGGCCATTTGTATAAACACCACAAAAATCATTGCACTTATCCCTGTAAGGGCAGATGCACAGAGCCTGTTTCTGTGTGCTGTAAGCTGTTACCTAGCAACCAGCTATTCAGTGATTTCAACGCAACAGGAAGTGACACAGCAGCTAGTGAGTGACTGGCACGAAAAGTAAGTAACAGATACTGGCAAAAGAAGAAAGCCTGGCATCAGGGTTGCCAGGTTGGCGGGTTTTCTGCCAAATTGGTCGGATTTTCAATTGCATTGGCGGGTTTTCAAAGTCCAAACCCGCCAATGGCTAGTTTTGGTTGTTGCCGCGGGTTGGGACTTTGAAAAACCGCAATACTGCTCCTGCTGCCCAGCCCGCCCCCAGCCCGCCTCACAGCACAGGGAGGCAGCGTGACTTGCTGCCTTTTTGTTTGGTCTGGTGGCCAGACGGCTCTCAGCCTAGTCTATTGGCATTGGAAAATAACAGTGGCTGCTGTGAGGATCTATACGGGCATTGCGCTCCCTGGCACAGGGACAGGGTAAGTACATGCTGCTGTCCCTTTTCCACGTACATGTCTCTTATATATGTCAGTGTATATCCCAGTCTTCTTATTGATCATGTTAGACTCCAGCAGCAACGCCCAACCTCCAGCTCTTCTACCCAACTGCAACTTCCAATACACACGCACACAGCCGGGGATGTTGGGAGCTGTAGTTGCTCCAACAGCTGCAGGGTGTCCTTTAATGAAAAAAGTTATTGGAAAATTACAGGCATTTAATTGATTTGATACCCATATTGTTTTACTTAATTTTATTAAGATTTTTCAGTTTATGAATTGGGCTAGTTTTAGGCTACTTTTAAAATGGTTTTGAAATGAAAACCTGGCAACCCTGCCTGGCATAGAGAACCACATGGTGGACAGAGAAGGAAGCCAGAGTGCTGCTGGTGAGCCCAGAGAGCTCAGAGGCTGCACCAAAAGCATTCATCTGCATTGGGCTTGCACAGGGAAGCTGGATACTGTACCTGGAGAGACAGAGAGTGTGAAAGGAATCCAGACTGGAGGAACAAACAGATAGATTCCTATCTGAGCATTCAAAGGGACTGGTAATTGCACTGTATGCCTGAATGTGCTGGATTCGCCTGAGGAGAGCTCTAAAGCATCCAAAGAGGATTTGTGAGTATCCTGTGTAAAGGGACAGTACCTTAAAGAAGCGCTTGTAAATAAAGAGACTGTTTTATTAACGGACTTTGCCTTCTTTCTTTAGTTAGAAAGCTTGGCGCTGGCAAGTTAGTTAGTGAGGCCCTATTGCCAACTGTTAGGAGTGCTGCATGTACTAGTTGCCCAGTTATTTTATATAAACCATGCAGTATATTATATCAGCAAAGCCACATATGTATTATAAAGATACAGATGCACAGAAATCATTTAGACAAACAGCAGGATGAACACTAAAAGTGTCAAAACATAGAGGTTATAAAGTCTATGAAATGTGTCGACTTCCTTCCTCCGAGTAAATGTGTGGTGTGGCCAGAAATAACATCTTCTGGCAGATTAACATGAGCTCAATGTTTTGCAGCCAATCTGTGGTTCTGTTTTCCATTAGACTGGCAGTGTACAAAACTATGTAGATTTACATGTACACAGCCAGGCCCAGACCGATAATGCTGAAACTCTCTACCTTTTATATATCCAAATAATCAGAATTTTATCAATAATTTCCTTTTTTCTGAACTAATAAAACAGTTCCTTGTACTTAATCAAAACTAAGATATAATTATTCCTTATTAGAAGCAAAACCAGCCAGTGTTGGACTGGACGGTCTGTGGTCCTTTGGGACTTCTGTCAAAGGGTCCCCTACCACCCTGCTGAGCCCCCCATCCCAGGCTCAAACCTACACACCCCCAAATATACACACACACTCTAGTCTGGCCCTGAAATCAGTCTGTTGGGTATATTTAATGTTTACATGATTTTCCAGTAGACCAGGTTACTTAATACTTTCTACTCATTTAGGTTTTGCATGCCCTCCATAACTTAACCACAGAAAGCTCCTTTGTTGAATATTAGATAGCTAGTGATGGTTTTTGTTTTGTTAAAGTGCAGAAGTATGCATTAGGAAACATGGGAAGATCAATTGACTCAAAGGGGGTTATTTTGCAGTCAAAAATCAATTTTTCAGGTTAAAAAAAACCTGCAAGTTTAAAACAAAAAAAACTTGTCAAGGCTATGTAGAAATCAATGGCAGAGGTCCCTTGAACCATTTGAAGATGTTATATCTTAATAGCCTTCATGATGTTCAAATTTTCAATTTTTTTTTTTCGCGAGAACTTGATCAATTCAATTATTTGAGTTTTCCACCCTGACTACACTGATTCAAGTTTTTTACATTCAAGTTTGTTTCTTATATTAGAGTTATGAGCTCATTCAAGGTCTAAAAAAGCTCACAATCTCTAAAATTCGACCTTTGATAAATAACACCCAAAATGTCATCAATAAACAGAATGGGGAAGTTAGTTAGAAAGGAAAGATAGCTGGTGGGAACTCACAACATACAGTACAGAAATAGTAACACTGACCTAAAAACAAATGGCCAAGCAACTAACCCTGCAACCACTAAAAACACTGTCCTTTAGCTAGTTGTCTATATAATATTTATTACATATCAAATATGTTCCAGGCCAATATTATTTAATTTAACCAGTTCTGTGTGGTATTATATCAAGCGCTTCAGCAAAATCTAAATAGATCACATACACTGCCACCACATAGTCTAGATTTCTGCACACCGCCTCATAGAAGGCAATAAAATTAGTCTGGCAACATCTGCTGTTGGCTCAAACTAATGTCATTGTGATTTGCAATGTATTCAGATATCTTGCATTTTATTGACTCTTTCAAAAATTGGAAACATAGAATATCATATTGCTATAGATGGGGAAATTATAATTTTAGATCACAAAGAAAAACCCCAGTGACAACATGGGTGCTAAACTTATATCTCAAACAACAATTTTGCACAATGATATAGGTCAACGTTACAAAATGTATACCGTATCTAACTAATCTGCATAAATGCATATTGGTGGCAAAACAATTCTGTTGGGGGTTGTTTAATGTTTAAAAGTTTTTCCCTGATCCCTCACAATTAGCCTGTTGTGATTAGTGAATATTTTTACTTTAATTTGTGCATGAGCAGTAAATTGGTATGTAATTGCACATTTTGCTTTTATGCACAAATATAGTTATCTCACTTTTCTGGACTTTGCTTTTTAGCAAAGAAGTAGAATGCAAATTCACACCCAACGGCAAAAATGGACTTTTTATAAATATGTTTGTTTTACCATTTGTTTATAAATTATTGTTCACACCTTTGCAAATATGTCATTATGTGAATGCTTCTGGCTTGGGTGTGACTGCAGTGAACATTTGCCTACTGTGGCCCATGGCCAAGGCTGGTGTATCACTCAGCGAATACAAGAAAGTCAAGGGGTAGACCATGTTTATGCAATAGGTGCATTAATACAGGTATGGGACCTGTTATCCAGAACACTTGGGACCTTGGGTTTTGGAATAAGAGGTCTTTCCGTAATTTGGGCCTTCGTGCCTTAGTTCTACTAGTATTATGAAAACTGTTTTGTTTCTATTACTGTCTTCCAACAGTGCCCTCAGCAAAACCAAAACCACAGATAATAAGCATATACGTTTAAACATGTAGTTTGTTTGAACTTCTTGAAAACAATGTGTGGCACAAAATATCACTAATCTACCAGTGTTCAAAGGGGAACCTCCTGGAGACTAATAATAGAATTGTCAGGCAATGCCTGAAAGTCATTGATTTCTTGCCAGGAAATGTTAGTTTCCATTTGAGAACCATTAAATCAGTTTCTTTATATTTTTAAAGTAGTATACTAAAGCCAAGCATTTAAAGATTAGATACATACAGGTATGGGATCCACTATTCAGATACCTGTTATCCAGAAAACCGTTACGGGAAGCTCATCTCCCATAGACTCCATTTTAATCAAATAATGAACATATTTAAAAATTATTAAATTTTTCTCTCAAACAAAAAAACAGTACATTGTAGCTGATCCCAAGTAAAATAAAATGAATCCTTATTTGAGGCAAAACAACTTAAAAATTATTTTATGACCTGCATTTTTTATCTCTGGTGTTGAAGACCTGCAGACACTTTACAACTCTCTCTTAGAGTACTAGGTACTAGGACAAAACTTGAATCAGTTTTTGCTGATATGAATTGTCACGAGCGCCGATCGGCGCATACTTTCCCTCCGGTGCAGAATTCCAAATGGAGGCACCCATATCTACCACGTGGGTAGCAGTGGTGCTGGCACAGTGACGCCAGAGCCATGACATCAATTCAATTTTAAGAAAAAGGACTTCAATTCCCGAGTATAGATTCTGTTCCTTAACGTTCCTGAGTGCGACTATATTTCTATATTGACTGATTATCTGGACTTTGACCCTTTGCTTCCTGCCTTCTGAAATTTTGCGGATATCCTGACCATGTCTCCTGTTTAACCCCATTGGCTACAACGATCTGGACTTTTGGCCCTGTACCTCCTCCTTGGTCCAGACTTCTCCCACTGGGAGCCGTTAGGCCCCCTGACAGCAAATTAAGTGGTAATTTACTAAATTCCATGCTCCCTCCCATCAAGGTATTTTGGCAGCGTAACACCAAGCGGGGGTTGAAACTACACTGGTATTGGCACCCAGAAAAATTGTTTCGGCTCATGTGCAGTCACACGTAGCTGATTTTGGCATAAGAATGCAAACTCTCATGTTTCTTTGCTGAAATCAGCCACCTGCTCCTACACCTGGGTCGACTCAATTGTTGTTGAGGTAGACAGGGGCTGATTCTCAGCCTGCATATTTCAGTATGATATTTTCAGAACCTTCTGGCATTTGCATTAACCTTGCAACTTGTGCTGAATCCATAGGGCAGGTAGTATGTACAGCGTTGAACTGGGTTGCCCATCGGGCCAGCAGCCTCAGGGGCACCACACATCATACCCCAGCCCCCTCTCTCCACATCCCAGCTGCAACTTGCACCTCTCTCTGCACATACCTTTTCCTGCGCGCCGCAATCAGGGTTAGGGAGGGAGGTAAGCAGTGCAGGGAGTGGGTCTGGGCCATCAGGAGCTCATCTGACCCTGACTCAACAAGCCCAAGAAGTGTCACACAACTGCCAGCACTCCCTAACTAACTCACGAACATCAAATAAGGGCCTTTGCAGCCCGAAACATGTCTTGTGGACATAAAATAAAAGCTTATTAGCAGTTATTCTGCCTGCTATATGTTTCCCCATCTTCTTCGACACAGTTGCATAACTCACGAACATCTGAATGCCCACCCCTCATAAATGCAACACCAGGGCAAAAAAACTGCACCTGAGAGCATGAGTCTGAATGCATTACTCATCAGATATGAGTATGAAAAATTTTATTAATGGAACCAACAGCATTGAAAATATGTTTTGTGCATTAGCAATCTGTATGTTAGCAGATCATTACATACTGTGAAAAAAAGACAGATAGGTTAATGTATTTCTTCTTTAGCTAGGACAAAAGATTATTAGCATGCACTGGCACAAATACAAGCTTTGGTACACTCTGCAGAAAATAATATCTTTCAAACAAAGAACTAATTGTTGTTCAAACTGTTCTGCTTCAGCTCATTGTACAGAAGCATATTTCTTGAAAATTAATTACAATACCTCAAGGACAGATATGCGATCAAAACTTCTATGCAGGAAACGAATATCACACTTGGCAAATAGCCATTTCCAAGATACTTTACTTTAAAAAGAATTTAAAGCAAGCAGTTGCGGAAAAAGTTTATAACTTCGGGTTACAAATAATAATCATAATTAGTTTGTCTGTAGACTGGGTCTGAGTATTTATATAAGTAAATACTATAAGCTATAGTAAGTACAACGAAGCCCCAATCAGACAAATGCAAATTGGTATATTTGGCACTTAAAATCACTTGCAGAGTTTAGGTTTCACCAATTATGGGGCATGTAAAACTTCTGCAGAAGGCACAACATGATATTGGTGTAAAAACTGGGAAACCCAGTAAAGTACTTTATTGTACCTTGAGGAGCCTCAATTGAAATAACATATAAAGGCCCATTTATCGACATTTTTGTGGTTTTAGAAATCATGAATAAACAAATTCTCTCTAAAACCATAAATGCCAAGTCATTGTCATGATCACAGCGGGGAACCGCTGTGATGGAAGGGAGCCACTCCACGGGGAGTGGATATGTTGGAAGCCCCGGGGTGTAGCCACAGACAACAGGAGCAGGCATGGTGAATTAAGTAGGTTTAATGGTGACTGAAAATCATACAGAAAATGTTCAAATAAAGTCTTTACCAGGTTGGTGCAGAAAGATGAAAACAATTCAGGAAAAAGAACTTGGAACAAGGTATCACAGGCACAAAGTATATCAGGAACAAGAAGACAAGGTTGGCAGGTCATCCATGAATAACAGGAAACAACTAATAACATTGTATATGTGGTATATAAAGGGCAGTGATTAGAAATAGGGAACACATGGGGGTATTGAGGTGGCAGGAGAACAGGGAGGAAACAGACAGATCTACAAAACATAACAATAACAAGAAGATGACACACAAGCGTTCAGTATCAGCCCCAAGAGCCCCCAGTAGCTCACAAGGTAAATGCAGTGTCCAGAACCTGGAAAATAAGGGTTTGAATCCTGGACTGATTCTGACAGACATTTATCAAAAGATATGAATATTATGAAAGAAAAAGAAACACTCAGGTTCCATAAAAATTACTAAAACCTCAATAGTTGAAGCAATTTATACAATTACAATTTGCAAAAAAAATCCAAAAGCCTCAAAAAGCCTGAATGGCTTAAAAAAAAGTAAAATTCTGGTCCTGATGATGAAAATTTGTGAATAAAGAGCAGAGTATGGGGGGCCCACTATGTAAATCCAGCCCTGTCAATACCTCGTATAAGAGCATCTGATAAAATGCTGATCTCCTAGAGGTTTTCCTTTCGCACATAATGAGAATAGTATTTATACTAAAAGTGTTCCTTATTTCAGTTTAACATTTCCTTTCTTGTAGACATTATAACCATACAAGGTTTGAGACTGAATCATTTCAGTAGTTCTGGACTAACCTGCTCCTCTGTGACTCAAGAACATGCAATGCTTTCTTGGCTTTGCCAACATCTACAATTGTGTCATTAAAGTTTCTTCTTAGATTGATATCCATGTAACTGCAATTACTGAAAAGGCTTTGTCTGGATTTGACAAATTAGAAAGGGGGGGGTTGACTCCCTGTTTACATCTTCAGTCAAAGGGAATTAGAGTTGTCCGTAAAAGCCAACACAAATATTAAAGTTCATATGAATCTCTGTCCTTGGGATCTTTTCTTCTGATGAAGTGGCTAATACCCCACCTTCTGTCAGGATGCTGTCAGCAAGGTTTAATCACCTGTTGCTCTCCTCCAATTGCAGGCTGGGGGAGGCTATTTATAGTACTTTTGCCCATTGGTTATTTGCCTGAGCAAACAGGTTGTGTGGGGTGGCAGTTGCTAATCTTCTCTGTTAGATTATCTTAGTTGGGGTGTTCCTGTTATTTAGTTAGAAATTTGTCTGGCTTGTCTCACTCTGTTTCTGAATAATCCTTATGTCATGTTTAGATGGTCTGTTTGTTACCCAGCCTGTTTTTTTTGGCTCGATCCTTCAGTCAGCACGTCCATAAAAAAAGCAGTATAGATTGTTACAAATCTCTCCTGGACTTCATACTAATACTTCAATAATCATTCAATATAATTCTATGGTTTCTATATTGTACATTATCAGAAATACCAGTCCACCAAGATTTGTTAAGGACTACTGGAATCCAATAGGAGCTAGCACATCCATTTAGGTTTAATTCTAACATCTACCTCTACAACCTCCATGAATTGTATCATAGTTCTAAGCTCCTTGCCCCTCTGGTGTACCTCAAGCAAAATGCTTCCTCTCCTACAATCTGTCATCCACATTCTGTGATCATCTGAAATGGGCACATTTGCAGATCGCAAGGAGTTAAAAAATAAAATTCATTATTATTTTGTGTCCCATGACATGGTGACAACAGGGCCATATTTATATTTAGGAATGTGTCTGGGGTGGCTCCTTTTGGAGGGGTGGCCCTTGGGTTTATATATAGTAGATTACATTTTTTTGTCAAAATAAAAAAAACAGAGACTGCCAGAAACCTTTTGTGAAAATCCAGCAGCCGAGCTGGGGCAGATTATGGGTATGGAGCATGTCTTGGGCAGAAATGACATCACTCATACACAGAAGTGACTTGGTTAAAAGCTCAGTGGGTTTCCTAGGAAAGCAAGTTTGAAAGTTCTATTCTGTTTTAGGTAACAGATATGCAGGAAATGTATATTGTTTTTAAACATTTTCTTTTTAGCAGTGTTTTAGACATCTCCTTGCCATTACTCTGGAAAAAATCCTGATGTATTATCTGTTACATGATGCTTCTTCATAAAAGGAAATAAAAGTAAAGGGAACCGTTTGTAATCCACAGATCAGAAGAGCACAGAGCTACAAACTTTATTTTTATAAAGGAACATTAGCGAATGTCTGAAGTTAAATATAGTTAGTGTATTTTATTGACCGAAGACACAGGAAGCCGTATTAACTATATGTGTAGGTTAGGGTACAATGTATTTGCATTTTACATCCATAGGTGCAAGTCTTTGTGCTCCATAGCACTGCCTGGTCCATCTTGCATCTTTTTTTTCAGTGTAATATGCTACTTAGGGTTTCAGCACATGTGGAGAAGAAACCCATTTTCCTAAGAAAATTAACCATGTGCAGTGCGCTCCATCCGATCCAGAAGAAAACATAAAGTGAGTGCTGCGTGAATTATACAAACAAATGCTCTTAACTTCACACAGTAGATTTATTTCATGGGTCTTAAATGACATAACTATTCTTTTTTTACAACAGCAGGCAGCTAGATTGTGCCAGGAAATGCGCAAGAATCATTGTTTAACTCCCAGACTAAACAACACATTTGATATGTTTGCAGATGCTTAGTACACATTTAGCAACCACCCATAAAGGTGGGGGTTGTGTTCATTATAGTATGGGCTGAATAATATGCATCTTTTACTTTGTTTTAATATGTGGGATGCCACTTTTTCCTGTAATACTTTAAGATGATCCTTTCCTTCTTCTCAATGCCAGATTAAAAAATATCATATAAGCTATTTTTTTTAAAGTGTCCTCTTAATGGTTTAGAGAGTTATTTGAAATGCCATTCTAACAGAGGCTTTTCTTAATTCTATACAGCAAATTATTTTTGACAGCTGAGATGTAAAAATTCTGATGTTTTTTAAAATGTCAAAAAAGTCCAAAATAACCATAAAATACTTAAAATGTTGCAGGCCACAGACTTCTACAGGCTTACACACTGCTACCACTTACACACGGCAAAGTGCAACATTATAATGTAGTTCTGCTTCAAGTGCTAGATAAAACTAATACTGCCTGCAGCAACAAATAGTTCAGAATTCAGTTGAATTTGTGTCATGGCATTTGGCTCTTAGGCTTCAGCCAGACTGGGCGATTTCAGGGAGATTAGTCGCCTTGCAATTTCGAGCGACTTTGAAAAACGTATCACCACGTATGAATAGGCGCAGGCGACTTTAGCGCTAGCAGGTGCGAGATAACGGCAAACGATTCAGGGAGATTAGTCGTCCCAAAAACAAGAAAACCGCAAAAGAATTTCCCAAGTAAGTGATTTATTTGTCTGTCTGTCCCAACCCTTAGTGTTTTGTACAGAGTAAGCAAAGCAAATAGCTTGACAAGAGTGCAGAAAAAAGACATAACATTATATCAGTGGCCAGTGGTGACAACAGGTAGAACATAATGTAGACATTGTTTATGTAAGGCTGTCAGAATTTTATTGGATTCATTTTATTTATCCAATGGAATGGCCAGTAGACCTGGTTCAATATCCACTCGTGAGAAGCTTAGGATACCTATACTATTGGAACCTTGTCAACTGGCCTTCCACACACCGACTGCAGTTTTTAGTGCCGGTCTATATTCAGTTCTTCTACTAGAATCCTTCAGCTTTTAACCAACAGCTCCTCCAGTGTTGATTTTTTTTGTAATGTTCATTGTGTGTCCAGCATTATGCTTTTCTTATTATACCATAGTGGTGGAAAATTCCGGGTTAAAGGAATTCACTATAAATATGACACACCTGTGCGATTGCTGTCTGAAATCTTAGCATAGTAAACGGATATGCTCAAAAAGGAATATTCTACAAATAAAGCACTTACTTGGCAGAATCTTTTGCGGTTTTCTTGTTTTTGTAACCCGATAACTTAAAGATTTGATCTCAGATGATAATTGTACAGATGCTCCGTCTTTCTTTTTCCTACAGTGGGAAGTTTTTGGTGACATTTACCCACATTTGTACTATTTATTTCTAAACTGGAAGAAAACGTGCAAGCCTGGGCAAATATGAAGACATTGTTGCTCACTGTATTAGCGCAGTGATTGAGCCACATTGATTATTGCTCATTTATTTTAATGGAGAGTTGATAAGTATTGGGACCCACAGCAATTACTTCACAATGTCAGCACAAAAATAATGCAATTTTAGCTTTTCTGCTGATGTTAGAGTTTGAGGTAGAATAAGATAATTAATGGTTAATACACACTTTAGCTTTACAAATGCAAATGGCTTTATAGTGTTTCTGAACCCGAAAGAAGTTTAAGACCCCCTTGTATTGCCACACTGAAAACAGAACAGGCCGTGTTTTATACTAAAAGCACTAATAGGGGGGAATGTAATTAAAGTCGCAAATAGAAAAACATTGCGCACCAATAAGAGTAAAAATCCACATCTCGCAATGTAATATTGTTCCTTAAACGTTTATTGCATTGCGAATTGTTACTGCGTATTGCGGATTATAACTGCGCACTCGTAAGTGCTTGAAGGTGTCATAATTTTTTGGAGCAAACATTGTGACTATTTCAGTAAGAAGTTTTATTACATTGACAGCGCATTAGGGTTCGCAAAAGGTATATTGCATTCGCACAAAGCATTTGTTCACACAAAGACTTAACTTTTCCCATTGAAAATAGTTTTTGCGTTACTAACGTATATTACATTCCCCTGATATTGTCCACTGCAGCCATCCAGCAGGAAACAATAGTAAACTGTGGACAAAATGCTCCTGTCCCTCTGCCATGATGTGTATGTCATCTACAGATTCTACTTTTTATAAGTCATTTTTGAGGAGCAGGATCTGTACTTTGTTTGCACTGGGACTAGCAAATTAGATATCAGATGCAGTACGCTTAAATGCAAGAGAGCCCTGTGCTTATACCTGCCTGGAGCATGTTGCACTGCATAGGAATATGATACAGGACAGCCTTATAACATTTTGCTCCTTCATAAGGTTCCTCTGCTTTTACAGGGAAAGTCTAGGGGGTCCATGCATGATAAACTTTTTTCTAATTATAAGCCCATTTACTGTAGGAGAAATGATGTTACTATCTTCCCAGATACTGTATGTTGACTCTGGACTGTTGAAACTGTTGATGTGCCAAACTTAATTAATTTCTACTAATAAAGCTAAGCTATGGGTTGTTTTATGTTTCCTTTAGATTTGTCTCTAGTTGTCTATCCTGCTGCAGGTTGCATTTAAAGTGATTTACAGAATCAAGAATGATTACAGAACACACAGAGCAAGAAGGAAAAAATATAAGCTCACATGCCACGTCAAGGCCCCCTCATTATATGCGAGTCCTACACTGCTTATTAGCATATGTCCATAATGCATGTAAAATGATTAGTCCACCAGCAACCTGTGTAGTAATACTAAGAGGTAAGACCATATTGCACTTCCCCTTAAACTCAGACACTCTAGTGAGAGAGCAGGGAGCTCAGCCAGTTAACCTACACCTGTGAATAATTCCTTGTTCTAAAAACTGAATGGCAGTAAGAAGCGATATCAGTCTACAGTTTTCTTTTATTTCTTGGTTCATCCAAAAGCACAAGAATGTACAGACTAGACTCACAGAGGTCGAGTTATTAACAATGAGCACTCTGGCTACCAAATACATTTTTGCTTTCATTAGGATACCCGGAAGCTGGCTTAAAAAAAGGTAACCAACCTTATTGGTTGTTGTGGGGTAATGCCCAAGCAAAGGTTTTCATAGTTATGGTTATTGATAAGTAGTTTTGTTTTGTTATTAGTTTTGACAATTAGTTTTTTTAGAACTGCTTATATGGCTGGAATTACAAGCCATCATCTGGAGTCTGCAAAGAGCTTAGTTTAGGTGATCTTCAGCAGCTGTTGTCTTTGAAATATTTAAAGATTGACGTACTAAATGCAGTGTGTGACACGTAGGCAGGCTTTTCACTTGCTTAACAAAAAAGGAATGGCTTTCTGTCTGTAGCTGGCATGTTTATTATCTACTCAAATAGTACTGTGATTACTCATACTACAATAGTTTATCTGCAGCTGCTGATCTAAAAGAGCCTTGTACCGGGCACACTTATTTGAGGAATTAGGGAACATCATTTATGTTTGTTTTTGCTGTTTGGCTCGTTGCCATAAACATTACAAACGTAAAGAATTTCATCCAATACATTATTTATGAAAATCTATTTGCAACACTATGCAGTTAACATCAGCTATGGTATTCACCTTATAGTAGTGCTTGCAGTTCAGTTCTCTCTGGTCCTGCGCCTGTGCAGAACGCTCAGGGAGTATATGCAAAGTGCACTCAATAAAATACATATAACAGACAATGGGGTATATTCAGTGTCGGACTGGCCCACCGGAATACCAGGAAAACTCCCGGTGGGCCAAGGTGTCAGTGGGCCCTCATGCTGCTAAACTTTTGGCCTATTTTATGGCCATTCCCTATTTCTATGAGAACAAAGAGTCTAAATAGATGGAATAATTGATTATAGTATGTTAAGAAAACAAACTAAGAGAATAGAGGTTGAGTGAGGAGATGATGAATATTAGTACTGAGAGTGGGCCCCTAGTCTAAGGTTTGATGGTGGGCCCCTGGTCTAAGGTTTTTGGGTGGGCCCCTGGTGTCCCAGTCCGACACTGTCCATCTGTATTATGAAACGCCTCCCAATCAATCTGACTGCATTCAGCTGGATTTGAGCAGTCTGCTTCTGTCCTGTGTCACGTCATGTATAAACACTAATGTCCCAGTGCCACTGGCAGCCATGAACGCCCAAGTCATCACACTGCCTCCCAAATGTTTTACACATGATGTGGTATGCTTTGGATCATGAGCTATTCCACTCCTTCTGCATAGTTTTTTCTTGACATCATTCTGGTCAAGGTTGATCTTGGTTTCATCTGTCCAAAGAATGTTTTTCCAGAACTGCACTGGTTTTTTAAGATTTTTTTTTAGCAAAGACCAATGTAGCCTTTCTATTCTTGATGCTTATGAGTGGCTTGCACATTGTAGTGCACCCTCTGTATTTACTTTCATGCAGTCTTCTCTTTATGGTAGACTTGGAAATCGATATGCCTACCTCCTGGAGAGTGTTGTTCACTTGTTTGGCTGTTGTGAAGGGGTTTCTCTTCACCATGGAAATAATTGTGCAATCATCCACCACTGTTGTCTTCCGTGGATGTCCAGGACTTTTTGCATTGCTGAGTTCACCAGTGCTTTCTTTCTCACATATCCAAATCAACTACAGGGTTTTTATCTGCTTCATTGGTAATGACATAGGGAAGGACTTGCCCACACCTGCCCATAAAATAGCCTTTGAGTCAATTGTCCAATAAATTTTGAACCCCTGAAAAGGAGTGTTCCTCACATTTTTATGCAATCTTTTTGTTCAACCAACGGAATTAAAGCTGAAAGTCTGTAGTTCAGCTGCATCTGAGTTGTTTCATTTAAAATTGATTGTGGTAATGTACAGAACCAAAATTTGAAACAAAGTTGTCTCTGTCCAAATATTTATGGACCTAACTGTTTGTGCAATGGGCATTTTTAGACATTTAGAAGCCTATATCTGGAAACAGAAGTGGAATTACATAAAAATGCCAGCATATTTTGAAAGCTTAGGTTGTCCTCCAAACAAAAAAAACACTTTACAGTTTTCCAAGGTAATCTAAGAACCCCCCTGCCGGGGTTTTCAATAAAAGTTCTACAAGCGACCAAATTGTCTGGCAGCTAAAGGGTTTAAAACCATTCCCAAAAACATAAAAGGTGTGCTATAGAGACCAGCAGAAATAAAAGTCCAGGTGTATAAGACTGTGGTCGCTATGCTGTATACAAATGTAGGTGCTGAAGGAGACAAACTGGTCCAGCATAAAAACGTTCATTTGAACATACACACTGCTATGAAATCTAGGGGTCCAGTCACATCAGTGTCCAGCTAAATAGATCTTCAAAGCAGAGTGGGAAACAAGGCAATAGTTTTAAAACATTCTAGGAAAACTTGTTAAAGTTATAAGAATGTGGTCTTAAAAAAATCTGTAAAATGCCAGTTTAATTATAACCTGATTCAGACTGTAGATAATTGTAAACATTTCCAAAGAACCCTTTGTAAAACATCTCTTTATCTGGAATTTGTTACCATTTGGAATTTGTGTTGCATTATATTACCTGAAGTTTTCATCATTGTCTCAGATTTGTATTTTAGGAGGCAATATGGTTTATCGCTCCTAATTTATATTTTGAGAGTTTTAGCAGTTAATGATTTATGGCATCTGAGGAAGGTGCACTAAAAGTTTACATCAGTAAAAATGGAGATGCTTGTGTACTTACACTGGGTGGATTTTCCCCAGTACAGTAATCCATACAAAACAATAAGCATTTAGCGTGCCTGGCAAATATAACAATAAAAGTCATTCACTGAGTAGAAGCTATGAGCTAGTAAATGAACCTCTATGACTATATACAGGCTGGTGAGCATTTTTACTTCAGGAGTATGAGAGGAACCACAAATAACATTAACTAAATGCAAAGTGTGTGCTAAAATAGAGAACTAGTTACTGACATTTTCATATTGGAATGAAGCAAGCAAATGTTCTTGCACGTAGCAAAATAAGAGTGAAGTGCATGTATTTTATTGGACATAATATTTTCATTTACTGTCGAGCATAAGCACAGTCTGGCTCTCCAATTTCTAAGTATTTCCTAAGAGAATGTTTTCGGAGAATTTCAAATTCATAAAATATGATGTAACATACAGCACATGCAGACATCCCTCTAGTGTAGCTTTGTTCCTCTAACAATACTTGGATTTGGATCACAAAATGAAAGTGTAAAACTATGAGAACAACTTTAAAAAAACACCAGCGCATAAAAAAAGAGTTACACATTGTTTCACTCTAAAATTAGACTGTGTAGGAATATAAAATACTTTAAAGCATGCATCTCCACTGGGTAACATTGGCTGTATTGCAAATCACAGCATCCAGAGCCCAGCAGCAGAACTCCAATAAAGGGCAAATTTTTGGCAGTGAATAATCCACCACACTTCTTGCCACTTCCCCAGACAAAAATTCGCTACCATTACGCTAGTTCAATAAAATATGCAGTTGCATCTGGGCAGTTGAATGCTGGAGAAGTTTTGCTAGTGTTAATTTGTCAGCGCAAGCTTTTCATAGTGAACATTCGCTAGAGTTAATTTCTGCTTAGCAAAACTTTGTTAGTACTACACCACCGAGGAATAAATTCACGAAACGCCATCGAAAATTCGCTGGCGTCAAAAAATCTTTAATAGTCAGTACTTTAAAAAAAACTGAAAAAAAACACCAGCATTTTTTCCCCAACTTTTAGGACTATCCGGCATAAAGGATATGATTGAGGAAGATGTAGCTTTATCTTATCAGTTCACCAGGTCTAAGGAAACTCTGGCAAGAAAGGAAACGTTCTGTAAAATTTGCACTGTAGTGAATTTGAGGAGTAATGATTGCTTGCTTGAGTGAAAATTTGCCTGGAGTTAGGGCATGAAACAGCGATAGCGACTGTCTTTTTAGCTAGAGAATTGTCATCTATGCCTGTAAATTGGAAATGTCCATGCAGATGAGATTTTTGGTGGAATTTTGCTAACGACGGCCACTTTTGTCCTTTAAATCTGCCCCCATATCTAGTTTATACTTGCCATACATTACAGAAATACATTTACAGTAAAATTATAGTAAAAAAAAAATAGCTACGCAAACTATATATTTATAACTGAGGTGCACTCAGTGTTAAAGATCTTTCCCCCACCCCACGGACAACCACACAGAGGTATAAGGAGGATGTCCAAGGGTCAGATATTTGGTATCATAGAGCTGCTGTGCTCACAGGGATTACATACAGGCTCGGACTGGGGGGCATGGGCCGCATGCATGCACACAAGCAATTTTTTTTAATAGATGGAAGAAGTTTCCGAATTTCAGATCTGGGCCTGTGGGGCCCACCAGGTTTTTTCCCAGTGCCCCGCAGGCCCAGTCCGACCCTGATTGCATAGTAGTTTAATCACATTGGTTAGAATTGCATGTTCTTGCAGGCTCCATTAGTTATTAAAGTAAACTATTCAGATACCATACTGTTTGAAAAGGAACTGATTTAGCAACATTTAGGTGCTGCTATCAATCACATGAATCACCTTTTAACATTTCAGTTCATAACAATTCACAAGAACTGTTGTTTAGTTCTTTTTCTCCAAGAAACAGCTACTGTGTAAGGGAAGTTGGGTTGTACCTATAAGGCAATCCATATATTACTATTTACTGGCAAACACTAAACTTGAATATCTAGTTAAAACAAGGTCATTCCTCATGGACGCCGCTGTCTTTTATGCATTGAATGCTGGGAAAGTCATTTAATAGGATGTTAATTAGAATTCTTGTTTTGCAAGCCCTACAACTGTAGCCTTGGAGCACTTGTATTAGATTTAGTTTACAGAGACTAGTTTTCTATAAATTTTATTCCAGCGTGCTGCTAAATGGTTCCAGTAAACAAAACAAAATCAAACATAGTATTTGTATTGCCAACCACAATATTTATTTGCAGGAACGATAAATCAGAGCTGAATTCCCTAAACTGGAATTTGGGAATGTGGAATTTCTTTTATTGGTGGGGCTTTGGATTATGTTACTAGGGTTCAAGCTAAATTTTACTATTGCTGTTCGGTAACAGAGCAAAAGAAATATGACAATGAAGTTCATCCTGCTTGGGTAGTTAGTGTGAGTATACATTACAAATAAAATTCTGCATATTTAACCACAGGCAGCCCAGTGAGGATGAGATCTAGGTAAACATATACAGCAGAATGACTGTAATGCAGATGATTTCATTTATCTGCAATCATGTGATTATGTTTGAGGTTCATTTTTTTAAAGACCAAAGTGAATATGAAATGCCTGAAAAGTGCTGTTAGCCCACAGAAATCTCAGACTTCTCCCTTTTGCTTCAACAGATGCCGTCCTGCTTTCAGAGTCAAGAGAAAAATGAATTCCGCAAGAGCTTTTCCATACTAGTGACACTTTCTAGAGAAAATATAAAGTGTATGATCTAGGTAAAGGTGGCCATACATGCACAGGGCTGCCATTAGATATCACGGGGCCCCGCACAACAGAATTTTCGGGGACCCCTGGGCCCCGCCCACCCTGGCACCCAAGCCCCACCCACTCCACATCACAGTTAAAAGACCACACAGATATCAGTGCTAAAAAAGTAAACCCCCTCACACACAAAAGTTATAAAAAGCTATTGATGGCCAGGGCCCCCCTTACAAATTGGGGCCCCAAAAAATATTTAAAAAAAAAAAAAACCTTGGCGACAGAGCCCCCCTTAAAGTAAAAAAAAAATTGGCACCCCAAAAAATATTTTAAAAAAATACGTTGTCGCCAAGGCCCCCCTTACAAGTTAAAAAAAAAAATTGGGGCCCCATAAAATTATAAAAAAAATAATAATTGGTGGCAGGGGCCTATAGAGTATTAAAATAAAAAATTGTCGGCCAGGGGATTAATAAAAAAAAACCCACATTGGTGTCAGTAGTATTGAACTCGTGGCTTCAGGGCTTCAATTATAGTTGTTTTCGTGACTTCGGTTCTTTTCGCCGCTTCAGGATTTCAGTGTCGGCTCCTTTTGGGAATTCGAGTCTTTCCGCCTCTGCAGGACTTCTTACATGTTCGGCACTTCTTCCGCATTCTATATTTGGAGATTGTAAGGAGCGCACAAACACTTTGGCGCTTGTATGGGGGGGCCCGTCTCTTTAAAAATTACTGCACTGCCAGGCACCCTTTCAGCCCTGGGACACTTGCCCCCCTGTTCCCCCCCTGATGGCGGGCCTGCATGTGCAGATCCACTTGTTTGGAGAGGTCACCAAATGAGTGGATCTTGCCTCAATATGCCCACCATGATTGGATAATATTGGGCTGGTCTGATCATGGGCCCTAAGCTTGGATTGCAATACTGGGAATACAGGCAGTTGGTGCAAGGACTGTTCGGGGAAGCCCGTAGGAGAGTCCCATACACTGGCCAGCAGCTTTTATCGTCCCATGTATGGACACTAAATATGGTCTGATACAGGTTAAAAATTTAAGCGGATGCACTACTTCGGCTGTGCGAGCATTTCATAGCGAAGATGCGCTAGCATTTATTTGTGACTAGCGAAAATTCACTAGTGATCTTGCGCTTAAGTCAATTTGCATAGACCAGGAAATGTAAAGCTTTATTATAAATGTTGGTGCAAATGCTTCAAGTTACCACTTTTTATTATGTCCAGGGAACCTTAATTAAGACAAAAGAGTTAATATAATGCCCTACACATGTGTGTGGAGAAAACCGGTTACACAAAAAAAGTCTACGTTATGACTTTTGCAGGCAATCCCACTTTAAAAAAGTAAAAGTCGCCAGGATTTTTTGAACTGCATTTTTGGCAGACAGGATATGATGTAAGTGACAGAAGATTGAGGAAGATGTAGCTTCTTTTTAGCACTTCACCTGGTCTGAGGCGGCGAAGTCAACTATGGCGATAGAGTGTGAATGAACCCTATGGACGGTCTGCGCCTGCTAGTGAATTTTTGATGTCCCTGTGGGTGGCAACACTGGCGAATTGTCTCTAGCATTAGCCACCCTTTAGTGAATCTGCCCCTTAGACTTTAAGTTAATCATTTCCTTTTTACAACTAGGCAGCTCACATTTACTGCAACACAAAACTGCAATTCTTGTCTAAGCTTGGAGCAAGACTAAAGCTGGCCATAGATGCAAAGGTATAGACATACAAAACAAAGATTTGTACGATTTTCAGACAGTGTTTGGATTGTCCTGATGTTTTTCTTGTCATGGCGGTTGGTCATTTATTCAACTGGACAGGTCAGGTTAGAAGATTTCTAACCATAATAACCATGTATTGCTATCAATGGGTGCCTGTCACTAGTATTTGTTGGACATAACTTTCGTACGATTGCGGTCTGTTAAGTAATGGTCTGAGCATCGTTTGTTTGTGTCATTTTAATAGCTTAGTAGGCCATGTCTCACTTTCTTTCAACATCAACCCAGTTTTGGGCATGCATTCCCCCTACTGTTTTAATGAAAAATATTAATAACTTGTGTTAATGTCACTAAACAATGAAGAATAGTTCAAATTTCAACCCATCTCTTGTTTCTAAAGATCAGTTGTGAAAGAAAGAAACTGCAGTTACCTTTTCCACTGAAAAGCTCTGTAAAATGAACTTCTCAAACAGCTGGGGAGTTAGGGACTTTTTTATACAATACTCATTTTCTGATTCCATGTGATGATGCAAATAAAGTTACATAACTCATACTAAACATTGTTGTATAAATACCGCCCCCTTAAACCACTGAATAATCAGTTAATCTACCAAGTCATGGAGGCAACTTCTCTAAAGGGCAAATTTTGCCTACAAAGGCTCAGCTCCACTTTATGCTAATTCACTAAAATGTAAAGTTGCGTCTTTGCAGCTGAATGCCGGCGTTTGTTTGCTAGCGGAAATTAGTCAACGTGAGCATTTCATAGAGAACTTTCGCTAACGTTTATTTCTGCCTAGCGAAACGTTGTTAGTACATTTGCACGTAGGTCAGTTTGAATAAGGCGGGTACAAAATGGTTGTATATATGTTAGAGATGTTGGGGAAACTGCTGGAATTGGCCACTTATTAAAAATGTTCAAGGAAGCAAAATAGGGTTGCCACCTTTTGCCGTGGCTAAACCCTGACAGGGGGCGGGCCCATGACGTCAGTGGGCGGGCCCGTGACTTCATGGGTGGAGCTATGACGCAGCATTCGCCGATTGGCCGATCGCTGCATCAATCAAGCTAATCCCGCACGGTTTTCCTTATTTGGAAAACCAGGCAGGAAGTATTGACCCGGGCTGTCCGGGTCAAAACCGGACAGGTGGCAACCCTAAAGCAAAATAAAGACAAAAGAGATCCTCTAATTCCCTAGACATGAGCCCGCCCTAAAACAAATATGGCATGCCCTTCAAATGGTAAAAAAAATTAAAACAAAATTTTAGTTACAACTTTTAAAGACAATACAGCTTTAAAATATGAAAAAAACACCAGCTTTTTTTGTTTATTATATTTAATAAGTTTTTGGCTTCATTTTATCAGTTGGCCAAGTCTAAGCTGGCAAAGGAAACTTTGGCAAAACGTTCTGTAAAATTTGCCCTTGAATTTGCAGAGTAACGATCATTCACTTGATAAAGGGCGGATGTAGCCCGAAACATGTCGTGTCTGTAGTCTGAAATAAACACTTTGTAGCAGGTATCCTGCCTTGGATTGCTCTCCTCATTTGTTTGGATGATCATTGTGAAGACTTACGGTGAAGTCTTAAAGGGGAAAGAAGCATCCTTAATTATCTACGTTTGGCAGTGCGCTGAAGTATCTACCTTTTGGATTTTAACGATCATTCACCTTGTGATAGGGCAGGAAACTTTGTTAACAATGAACTCTTTCACTAGCTAATTGTCCTCTATGCCGGTTACTAAATTGGCAATGTCCCTGCAAATGGGATTTCTGGAGATTTTCACTAGTGATGCCCACTTCGCCCTTCGCCAATAAATTTGCCCAATGGTGTCAGGATTACAGATTTATTACAATTACACCTACTATTCATAATGTGTTCAAACATCACATGTCAAGCATTGATGTTGATAGTTCTGCAACAGTTCTTTTCTGCCAGAAAACTAAAACATGTCAACCCAAAAAAAGTTTTTTGCCTGATAAAAGAAAATATCATTGAATGCAGTGTGTGTCCCTTTTTATTGTCTGCCCACAACAGTAAGCAAGCTCATTATCAGACCTGTCTTTGCTGGGGAACCTAGACATTTGAAACATTGTTTAAATCATCACAACCAGGGGTTATGAAAAGGGTGATTCCAATAGCAATTGTTTTTACAAACAATTTTAAGGGTACTGAAATTTTAAATAAATGTACATTTAGAATTATTGCTTAGAATTGTGTTTTGTGCTAGCAGTATATGCACTGCCAACCCCTGATGTGGAATAGTTCTCTCTCTTCAATGGGAGATATGGAACTGTTCCACATTCTTTTGAAAGATTTTTGAACAGTTTATCAAATTGTTTCTTGGAGAAGGTTATCCTAAAAAATGGTTATATAGGGTCAAAAGGTAATCTACGGAAGTGTCTTTAATGTTTAATAATTGAGACAGAATCAGCCTGACTCTAAAGGTCACTGCTCCATCCCAGCATCAGTAGCTCTGCCTTGAATGTTATTTGCAACTTCCCTCACAGTGCAATTCCTTGGTTCACGAAAGCTGGCCATCACCAAACGAGCGGATCTTTCCCTGATATGCCCACCAACAATGGCAGGGCTATATCGGGGTAATCCGAAGATCCCGCCCTAAGACCGAACTACAACATGGAGCAATGGGCTCCGACGGTTCGGTCGCCAGAAAAATTAAAACCTTCCCAGTCAATATCAGGCCACAATATTGATCGGGAAGACATGCTGGAAGCCCCCATACACAGGCAGATAAGCTGCCAAATTGGTCTAAAGGACTGTTATCGGCAGCTTTATCTGCCCATGTACGGCCACCTTAAAAGGTGGCAACCCTACTCCCAAAGACACAATTATTTATACTCCAGCTAGCAGGACTAGTGATGGGCGAATCTGGGGCATTTTGCTTCGCCTAGTTTGGGCGAAGCAAAATGCACACATTGCCCAAAAACGGACGGCAGCGTCCAAAATCAGACGGCGGCAAATTTTCACCAGGTAAAATTTTATTGACGTTTCGTGAATTTATTCGCCTGCTGCAAATCGAGGGAATTCAACCCAGGCAAATAAATTTGCCCATCACTAAGCAGGACTTTAGTTCTGGGGTCAAAGAAGTATTCAAGTCAAATGACGTCACTGTGCTTCTCACCACACAAGGGAACCTAAAAGTGAAAGTACACTCCACGTAGCAACTGACATAAATCATGCTGAAGGCACATGATTTATATGATTAGGCCACATTCCATGTGATACTGCCCATTATTCAGCCCAAGACCACTGGACCCGGATCACAATGACAGTAGGGTTAGGCAAAAACATCACTAAGGGCAATAACTAAAGGGGCAGATTAGATGTGAACCTAAACCTATACCTATAATGCTATACTGTTATCGCCATACTATGTGCAAAAGTAAAGATTGCAGCACAGTTTAGATGGAACATTTTCAGTAATACAACCTGAAATGTCAAATTGACTGCAAATTGTGTCTCTATCACATAGGGACACATTTACTAGGGGTCAAATTTCAAGAGTTAAAAAACCCTTGAATTCGACCCCTTCGAATCTGAGGGGTTTTAGTGCAATTCAATTTTTCGAACAATCGAATATTAAAAATTCAATCGATTGATAAAATTGTTCAAATCGATCGATTCGAACGATTTGAAGCAATCATCAAATTTTTTTTTTTATTCGATCAAAAAAAAAACTTTGAAAAATCCTATGGGAGCTTCCCATAGGGTTGTATTGCAATTCGGTAGGTTTAACCTGCCGAATTTTAAGATCGAATTTTTCTTAAAGGGACAGTACTTCCAAATTCGAATTTTCGAATTTGATCAGTTCGAATAGAAGTTTGGGCTATTCGATAGTCGAATAAGCCCAAAATTAATTTGAATTTTTATAATTCGAATTTGATTTGAATTTTCACTTCAAATCAATTCGACCCTTAGTAAATGTGCCCCTTAATGTCCATACGCCACAATATATTATTGTAAAGCTCAATTATTCATTCTATGGGAAGATATGAAGATGGCTATCATGGAAATAGCATAGTTTGCAGGAAAGGTTGGTCGGCAAACTAGCAATGTATGCAAAGACAGGAGAATACCATTAATGAACCTTATATTGTGCTAATATTTTTCTATTGTTATCATCAGATTGACTATATATATATATTTTGAGCCAAACCAACCAATATTTTCAGTCCAGCCTGGTCAATGAAATAACGGATATCAATGGTACCAGAATGCCTGTTCCACTCTTTCCTTGGACAAGTTCCTTATATTGTACAAACTTCATCTAATTTGTACTCGTATGCTAACAAAACTTAAGAAAGACCTACCGGCTTAAAGTGGGAATTTTGCTTTCTGCATTAATTCTTTTATGTATTTTGGGAACTGGACGAAAGAAAAATCATTTTGGACTAAGTTTTTGGAATAGTTTTCCAAGGATATGCAGAAACTTGTTTCCTGTTCGTGTGAAAACGACTTCACAATGCCATACCTCCCAGTCAAATTGAGTCTCTTATTTGGTTTGTCCTTCAATAAAACGTGCAAAGGGTAATTGAGTTTAAAAAGAACAGCATCCGGAAACACAGCTCTGGGTCTCATACATAAAACAACATTTGGATATGATCACAAGACAGTGTTATAATTAAATAAATTGCATTTACTATGAAAAACGTTTTTCTCAGATTATTTTAATAGGATGATTGGCTCACTGGAAGTCAGGGTATTTTCGTTTGATAATTCCAAGGGTGAGGCAGGTTTCGGAGTAAACCTATCTGATGTACATGTGACACAAAATAAACACAACACTAAGAAAATGGGCAATAAAAACAGATATTGGGAAGTCTTATTTTTTAAGTTTTAAGTCTTAATTTTAAGTTTATTTTGTGCAGCTATATCTGTGAGCTCTCACATATACAGAGATTCATTTATGCTGATCTGCCGAGATATAAAATATGGAGAAAGCTAATTTCATGTAGTTCATGCTTGCGTGGGTTATCATATGCCTAAAGACCTTCTCATTTGCGGGGTTTCACCTGTTTGGGTTTTAGAACTCCTGACATCTCCCGTGTATTTAATCTTTGGCCTTTTTGAAGCCATACATATTCTTCTCTCTGTTCATCTATTTTACTTTTGAAACTATATTACATTTCATTTGGATTAATTTATTCAGTTGAAAGATCACAACACAATTAAAATTAATATTTACTCACCAAATCTAAATTTGAATATTCTCAGAAGTCCATTTTAAAGAACTAATTTCTTCACACTAAAAAGATATTTGCAGATACTATACAAATTTCAGAATATGACCTTTCTAAGAAAACAGTACCAAAACTCCTCAGAGTCTGCTTTTTCCCCCCCACATATATTTTACCAGGGCTAATCTTTTGTTGCCCTGGTAAAATATAGTTAGATGTTAATTAGCCCCCAAGAGGCAAATTAACAACTGTACATGGGGAAGTGGGAAAAGAATGAGGGTAAACTTTATCCCTTTTCAAACTATTCTTCAGCTCACAAAATATACAGTGTAAATTCAGGAGCACTCACTGAGATAATACAACTAGCAATCCATTTAAGAAAAATAAAGAAAAAATTAATTATCAAAAGATGCTGGTGTCACCTCACTCCAGGAAAAAAAGGGAAAGGTTGGAGATTCAATCACCTTAGCAACAATGATAGAATTGTATCAAAGTTTAAAGTAGCCACAAAGGGAGGATAAGTGGATTCAGACTCTGGGCACTGTGGGCCTCTAGGGGTCTTAATGAAATGTATTCATTGGCTTGCTTCATATAGGTAAATATGTCCCTGTCTATTTAGTAATGTTTCTTTAAACTGTTCTGAAATGTTTTTGAAATATTTTATAGGTTGTTGGTAGGTTGAATTTTCGCCAGCACTAGCAAATTCACTAAGATGCAAATTTGAGCTCAGGGCGGCGAACGGTAGTGAAGTAGCGCTACCGTTATTTCGCCAGGTGATGCGCATTTACGCTAGTGATGCCTAATTTGCATACGGCGCAAACTTAAACGTATAATAGAAGTATATGTTA
>CM044445.1:49400668-49425715 GCA_024363595.1 Xenopus borealis
AGTTTTTCACTATTTAAATAGATTGGACGATATTTCATAGCTTCTATATACCACAGTTTTAAACAGTTTTTACATTGTTTTACACAATATATATATATATGTTTCTACTTTTGCAATTGGTGCATCAGCCGACATTTATAATTCTATGACGGTTATGCAAATTATCCACAACACTGGATTAACACTTTTTACTGATTGGTGGTTTTTTGAATTTATGTACCATGTGATGACTTCTGCGTGCATCCTGACCAAAATGCATAAATGTAGGGGAGTTTGTAAAACGTCAATAAAACTCTAGTTTTATTATCTCCGTGAGTGCTCCTGAATTTACCGGATGTATGCCTTTGATGAGGAGCACCTGGGTTCTGATGAATTGATGGTGGCAATAGATCCATTTTCAATTTAAAAAAAATTCGATAGTTGAATTTCGAAATTCTACCATTACTATATCTGCCCCTTAAAGAGCTTGAAGGTGTCGTAATTTTTTGCAGCAAACGAACGTTTTCAGTAAGAGTTTTTAATACATACACTGCACACTAGTGCCGCAAACTGTGAAATTTGCAATCTTTCCTCCACAGTTTGTGTAAAGGAAAATTTGTTTGTGCAAAGGCATGTGTTGCAGACTTTTATTACACTCCCCCTGATTAAGTTTTAAACAGTTGCTGCCTTAATTGTAAGTGTGTTAAGTCTTGGAATCATATGCCAAACAAAAACTATTGGAATGAGAAATAATGTGTACCCGAACTATTGCTATAGAGTAAACAACTTCCCCATAGATTTCTAAATCTGTATGAAAAAGTGCAAGATCACATAATAAAATAAGACCACAAATCAGATTTTACATACAGTAATTAAAATGTATAATTTATTTAAATCACTGTTTCAAAGATTTAAAAACACATATAAAAGGAAAAAAAAATTATAATGAGCATTCTCCAAGTCAAAAGTCACTAGAAGTGATAACTATATCAGGAATATGGTTTTTTTTTTCTTTTTAAAAACTGACCTAAAGTGTTATCAAATTGTTTGCATTTTATACATCTAATAAATATATTTTTATATATGTACAATTTGCCAGTAAGGGAAAGATTATTCATGCAGAAAAAAATGAATATATATATATATTTACACAACTACAGAAAATTGGTGATTAGGGACTAACATAGAAAACTTGGAAGCATTAGCAAGAACAAAACCTAAGGAAGAAAAAGGTGAATTATATTATACATATTTTCTTTAAAAAGTTCAAAATGACAAATATTAAATTACTAGAATTACAAGTATTTACATATAGACAAATCATTTAAAGTACCTACCAGTGACATTTATGGTGCATTTGCCAGTTTCCTACTACACAGAAAATATTAACATTGGCTTAAACAATTTACAGATTTATTTTTAAACTGAAAAATTCCAAAAATTTTTATATATGCTTTTTAAATGGGGGAAGCAGGGATGGGGGGGGGGTACCTGGACTTAAAATCAGTGGATGTAGAATTGAGGTTTTCACTGTATTTTCCTCTGAAGGTGATTAATGACAATATTTTCGGCAGCACTAAGCAGCATATCAGTGGCTAAACAAATTTCCAACCAATAAATGTCTTGACTTCACTGCTATACAGTCATGTGCATCATTCGTTATTGAATGCAGTACATACTCCTTTAAGTTTAGGACTGATAAAAAATAAAGTTACAAGCATATAGTTTCAAAATGGAGACAAGTTTCACTGGTATGTAACATTTTTAGAGGAATAATTTATCTTTGTATAATTATTTTGTGTCTAATATCACTTCTGAATTCAGGCAGTTTTTAACATTGAAAACTGTTCTGGGCAGAAAATCTACCAATAAGATTGTTGCTGTAAGAGTGAGATTTCTAATGAATGTTCCACAACGTAAACTAGAATTTTCTGAACAATGACTTTGCACAACAACAATAACTGATCTGTTTAATTCCTGTTGAATGCTATAAACAACCCCAGGTCTACTAGCAGAAAGCAGAGATTAAAGTGAATGTCACGAGAGAACGTTATAATTATTTTCCAGAGGGGGTGGAATGTAGTATGTGGAAGACTCAAATACACAAGATAGAAACACACACTACCAGAAAAGCAAAGTGGTTAACTGTCGGCACATGCAGCCTATCCACGACTTCAGCAACTAGTTACTTCTCTGCCTTTCCCTCATCTGTGTACATTATAAACCATCAGTAGGAAACTTCCAAACTTCTCAGCAAAAAAAAACAGACATCTCCTGTTTAACCAATTTTCCAGTCCAGAAAAGGAACACTGAACCACATAACTTGATCCTTTATGTAATGGGTAAAAAGTTAAATACAGATTCTGATTATCCTTATATTTGTGCTTGCCCTTACAATATAACTAATAACCACTTGTTTTAAATTTTAAAAAAGTATAGCAGATTTACTAAGGGTCAAATTCGAGGGTTAAAAAACCGTCTAATTCGACCATCGAATTTTATCGGAATAAAAATCCTTTGAATTCAAAGGTTTTTATGGCAATTCGATTGGTCGAACGATGGAATAGGAAATATTCGATTGAACGATGAAATCGTTCGAATCGAACGATTTTAACCATTCGATCGAATTTTTTTTGATTCGATCAAAAATAATGAAATCCAATTCGGTAGGTTGAAATTGGCGAACTAGGCAGTCGAATAAAAATTTAAAGGGCAAGTTATTCGACTGCCGAATATTCGAATAGATTTTTATTCGAATTATTCGAATCATTAGATTCGATTAAATTTTCAAAATTCGGTGGTCGAAGTGGTCTTCAAAAACATTTGAAAATTCGAATATTTTAGAAAATTCGATCGCATTTCGAATCATTTATGTGAATTTGATAAATTTGCCCCTTTATATTACTTACAATAGTAACTTTACAGTAATGTTAAGTGACAAAGTAGTTCTTCATACCCCTATTCATAGGAACATTTGTTATCACAGAAATATTTTAAATGTATTTCTACCTCAACCTATTTTCTCATGTGCCCATTTGTTAAAAAAAAAATGTACCTTTTCAATAAAAATATTAGTGAAGTTTGAAGACTGCAATTCGATTGTGCTGGACACCACACAACTTTGATAACAGACACCCTTACAACCCTGTTTGTAATAATACACCAGTAGGCGGATTCAACTTTTAATTTTTTTAGGGCTCTCCGTACTGATAAAATATAAAAGTGAAGTTCAACAAGTCTTCCTGAAATATTTCTGACCTCCCTGATCCGTGTTTCTAAGAAAAGCTAAAAATAGAATGTTTTTCATAAGTATTTCAAGTGAATTTCAATCGAACATACGCAAGCATGTATGTTTTTGTGTTATGCCAAGTTTCTCTAAGACTTCTGGAGGCAATCACGGATCTGCCTAATGAAGTGGATAATATATTTTGTGGTTTTTGCACATTATTAATATTCTTTCCGTTTGTAAAGATACCAAATTTAAATATTTGCGCAAAAACAGATGTGCCTGAACTATAGCGAGGAACAACGATTTATTGTTTTTTTTTTTTCTTACAAGTGGTAACGACAGCTACAATTCATTAAAGGAAATCACAAGTGGCCAATTTAGGGTTTGTTCCAAAGTGAAATGGAAAATGATTTGTATAGATTCTTACAGAGTTCCCATGTAGACAAGCAATTAAAATTAATGCAGTGTTTGTTCTCAGTTAAGGCTTTATTGAATCAGTTGGGTGCTCGGATTATGCAAGACAAGGAGGTTTCGCCCCCAGTGTAGAAATCACAGATTAAATGCCTTTCAAGTCCAAAGCCACTGCATTAACAATCATGGCAGATTTTGGCACACAATTGCACACATTTGTGTTTCCACACCTGTCTGTGCACTTACAGGCAAAATCCATGGTCATCAATGGACAGTGAATTTGAGCATGGTTTTCTGGATAAAGTGTCTTTCTGTAATTTGGAACGCCAGATCTTAAAGGGGAACTATTGCAAAAATGAAAATATAACACAAGCTTCAGTATACTGAAATAAGGAACTTTGTAAATACAGTCAATGAAACATTCTGCACAGTTTCTGAAATAATGAAGTTCATCTTCATTATTCCGCTCTCAGCATCTGTTTCTCTCTTCATACAGGAGTTGGGTGTCAGATATTCGTTTACATTTAGATCTAATATGTCTTATAGGGGGGCTTATTTTGCCTAGAACAGGGATCTGCAACCTTGGCTCTCCAGCTGTTATGGAACTACAAGTCCCACAATGCAATGGAGTCTGTCATGATTCATAAAGGCAAATGCATTGTGGGACTTGTAGTTCCTTAACAGCTGGAGAGCCAAGGTTGCAGATCCCTGGCCTAGAAGATGCATCAGAGCCCTCGTGTGCTGCATGGAATTAAACCATTTAAATACCAGTCAACTACAGCTGAATTTGTATTCCTTCAAGTAAACACATTCCCTTATAAGAAAATTGTTTCTGGAGCAACAGTTTTAGAACAGTGTTTTTAGAGAGAATACTTTTTTTGCAAAACCTCTGTGTATAATTTGCATACCTTTTCAGGAAAGTTGGCAAACACAATCCCCATCAAAATCAGTTAGTCATTTTAATGACATGCCACAAACAGCTGTGTAATTAATGTTTTCATTTTAGGGATCCATGGCTCCCTCTGATTCTCTAATCCTTTTTCTAGAAAGAGGAGTGTTCCATCCATAAAACACCTACACCCCTGTAAATGCCTTCCATTTGGCACTATGAATCAACAACTGTATTTCCTAGGTACGGTGCAGGGGACAGACATTCCCAGACATGTAAGGTAAATCATCTTGTGAAGTTCCAGCACCATGTGAGCCAAATCAATGGCACATTTTGCTTTCCACTCATACATGAAAGTAAGTTACACAAATGTGGTCCCCATATTATTTAAAATTTGCCAATGGAAAAAATACCAAGGACTTTAAAGGTATTCTGTAATGGTTTTTATGATGCAGTTTTCATTTCTAAATTACACTGCAAATAATTCACTCTGCAATATAAAAATGTAATTCCTGAACCAGCAAGTGTATTTTTTTTAAGTTGCAGCCATCTCAGGTCATTTTACCTGGTCATGAGCTTTCAGAAAGAGTCAGCACTTTAGGATGGAACTGCTTTCCGGCAGGCTGTTTCTCCTACTCAATGTAACTGAATGTATCACATTGGGACCTGGATTTTACTATTGAGTGCTGTTCTTAGATCTATCAGGCAGCGGTTATCTTGTATTAGGGAGCTGCTATCTGGTTACCTTCCCACTGTTCTGGTCTTAGGCTGCTGGGGGGAGGGGTGTACAGCTGTAAAAGACTGACCGCAGTTAATCAGAGCACAAGTCACATGACTGGGAAACTGACTATGTCTAACCCCATGTTAGATTTCAAAATTAAATATACAAAAATCTGTTTGAGAAACGGATTTCAGTGAAGAATTCTTCTGGAGCAGCACTATTAACTGATGCGTTTTTTTAAAAAGGTTTTTCCCATGACAGTATCCCTTTAAAGTCTCTGCCTGAGTCAATGTGGTTCTGTTATGGTAAACAAACTTAACCTTTTACAAGAGGATTAACAGAAGCTTGGATGAAAAGAATACAGTGAATCTTGATATTATTGATGTTTATATGGCATTTGATTCAGAATTACGCTAGAGGCTAATCTGCAAACTAAAGGATTTAAACTTTTGGAATAAAACGGACTTCCTTCCAGCTGAAAAATATTGTTAATAGAAATTATTCATAATGAGAAAGAGGTGCACATAGATTAACTCAAGTTCAGTTTGGGACAAATACATTTTAGTTTGTATATTATAGATCTTGAGGAGATCATTGAAACCAACTGTATTAGCTATACATAATTACAAAGGACAAACTACAAAAGGGACAACTTCAAAGACTAAAGCAAATAAGGCGATTTAAAGGGATTTACTTGAAAGGTGGTGACATATCTGCCCAAGCACTTTTGTGGCAAGCTAATAAAAAAGTGGGTGCAAGGCTTGTCAAGCAACTGTCACTTGGAAAAGACACAGTACATGTTAAACTACTACTAAATTATACATATGGGGTCCAACCAAGTTCACAGGAGACCGGTAAGCATGGCCTATAGAAAGGACACATAATAAGCCATCTGTATTAATTATGTCACATCTTTCAGCATTTGAAACATGTTATACTGTGCATCTTAATACTGGCCTCAGCTGAAGTGGACTTGTTTTGCTTTGTAGAATACAGGCACAAGATCTATTATCCAGAATTTTTTTGGCCCTGGGGTTCTCCAGACCAGATTCTCCTGATTTAATTTATGGAAAGATCTCTTTAGTCTGATAAAAGTCACTTAAACATTAATTAAAGCCAAAAGGATTGTTTTGCCACCAATAGGTAATTGTGCAGCTTAGCTACCATCAAGTAAACACTATTGTTTTATTAGACAAATTATTTAAAATAAATTATTTGCTTAAAACATTAAAGAAGGTTGTCCTGTAATGGGTTGAATATGAATGAATATAGCACAAACCGTGCAAATACTTTCTGTTTTCAAAAGGCTTTCTGCATTTCTTGCATTACAAAGGCTTTTCAGTTCCTTCAAGCTTCTCTCACCATAACCCATTCATAAATACATTTAAAGTTTATAGTGCAGAGCTCACCCGATCCGTTGTGCTGTACCTCTATTCCTCAGGCAGCTCTCGCGGGATGTCGGCACTTCCAAGCCGGCCGGTCAGCACAGTCTGCATGTACCCGCTATCTGGCGCACATCGGAATCATCAGAGGACGCGTAATAAGAATTATTGCGGTTTATTCAAACATACCAACATCAAGGACAGCGGGATGGTGAGAGTGCTACGCGTTTCGTGCCCTCTGCTCTCCTGGCACTTCGTCAGGCGAAGTCTGACGAGCGGAGGGCACGAAACGCGTAGCACTCTCACCATCCCACTGTCCTTGATGTTGGTATGTTTGAATAAACCGCAATAATTCTTATTACGCGTCCTCTGATGATTCCGATGTGCGCCAGATAGCGGGTACATGCAGACTGTACTTCTCTCACCATAACCTCCATGGTTTTTCTATATAATTCATACATGAAGACATTTGGGAAATTTGTTTTCATGGAACCCTATTTTACTTAGAAACGCAAGTATCAACTCCTCTGAATACGACGTGACATAAATCTAATAAACCAGCTAGTTATACCATAATAAATCAATAGTAATCTCATTGGACAGATCAGGGGCTAACTGGCCTAAGAGAAAGTTGGAAAGCCCTAAGTAGAGTATGCCTTTGTTGGATTTTAATTCAAACCAGCAATTTTTAAATACAGTCTGTTCTTGAAGTATAAGAAAGGAAAATCCAATTAAAGTTGATCTCCAGGTTTATTGTACATGTCATTCCATGAGAGAAAAAAACAATGGTGACATGCTGTTCTGAATACAGCTCATGGTTTTGAATTATAGGTGACCTAATAAATTAGAAGAATATAAAAATGTAAACAGTGTTTATGTTCCCATAAGATAAGCATGGATAAGAGAAATCTAATTAATTCCATTATTGTCTATAATATGTTTTTATAGTCTCTAGTCCATAGTATCCAAAAAACACAATGTTCCTGGAAAAATCTTATCAACCAACCGCAGGGAATTGCAGTGTACTGAGAAACTAATGGAAGCATGCGTAATAAGCAAACTCTAAGCATTACGAGTTAAAAGTGGAAGGCCTCTCACTGACTTCAATAAGAAGAGGTAGCAACACTATGATTTGTCAGTGATTTGCTCTGAGTAAATTAATGGAGACACAACAGACATGTTTGTGTCTTGCCTTAAATTTGTGCATGAAAGAAATGTTATTGAGGCTGCTTGTACACATGGTCTATATGACATTGTACTTAAAGATTTGCAAATGGTATATCGTTTAAATCATTGTAACCAACTGATATGCAATACTTTGTATATAAAAGCAAAAACATAGTGGAAGGCTACTTGGCTCCTGAAAAAATGGACCATATAGTCTGATTATGATAGGGAACTTAGATTGTGCATTCCAGGTGGGGACTGATGCAAATGGTATATAATATATTGAAGTGGAATGTGTCGGAAATATATAAATAATATTAAAATAAATAATATAGAAACAGAACAAACCATTAAAGGGGTAGTTCAACCTTGAGTCAACTTTTAGTGTGATGTCAAGAATAATATTCTAAGACAATTTGCAATTGGCATTCATTTTTATAATTTGCCGTTTTTTTTTTCATTATTTCACTTTTTGTATAGCAATTCTCCAGTTTGTAATTTCAGCAGTTATCTGGCTGCTCCAGGAGTGGTTTGAACAATAAATGCATAGCCTCGCAAAGCAAATGTTGTTTGGGTGCTGGGGTCAGTGACCCACCTTTGAGAGATTTGGAAAGAGTCTATAGCATACTAGAAGATAAGTTGAAGCCTTTAAAGGAGAAGGAAAGGCCTATTTACTTGGGGGTGCACCCCAAAAGCGATTGTATATACTTACCTGAAACAGTGGTCCAGGGGTTCTTCCAGCGAGCATCATGGAGCGACTGGCTTCCTCCTTCAAATTTCCCAAGGGAGACGCATGCGCAGAATGAAATAGCTGACTTCTTTGTTGAGGTTCAGCTTTCCACACAGCTGCGCATGTGCACCCGTGTGAAGAAAGAAGAATTGGGAAGTCAATCACTCCTCTGTGCTCGCTGGTAGAACTCCCGTACCAGTGCAGTTTTCTGTTGATAGGAGCACCAGACCAGGGTTTCAGGTAATTATATACAATCAGTTGGGGGTGCCTAACTTTAGCACCACCAAGTAAATACAGCCTTTCCAGTAGCACTGGAAAATAATCTATTTTTTTTTTTTTATTAAATAGACCCTGTTTAACTTGCATAGGTTCCCTATGCTGAGGCCTGAAATCCCTCAACACTCTACTTTCACAACCGAAGAGCATAAAGCATTAAGGAAGTGAAGACAATAAAACATAAGAATAACAGAATGTTAGAACAAAAGATAATCTTATTTGTTTGGGCTGTTAATTATTATTGATTTATACACAGACCTCTAACCATGTCTGCATAGACAAATAGGATCCTGGGAATGAAAAAGGCTTTTTATCCCCTTTTGTAGCTTGAGTGGCTAAATTATATCACAGCTGATGTTTTTACGGTGGCTTGTGAAAAAATGGTTGTTTTACACAGTTTGGATAACTATGCCACATTTTGCGTGTGCCTAACACTAACAGATGCAAAATGAAATTAAAGGAGCTAACTATATGTCTGCATATTCCTTAAAACTGAACCCAAAATATTTCCCTGTTCCATCATGAAATAAATAGTTGAAACATACTTTTTTTTTTAAACTAAACAAAGAAATGGTGAAAGCCCATTTATGTGTAGACCAAGGTTTAAATCTACTCTTGTAAAATTTGAAATGGTCATTTATACAGGCACTTCACATGTAAACAGTCTACAATTGAAAGGAAATTTGGCACAAACTTAAGACTATAAAAATACTTAAAAAAATTACAAATATATATAGAAAATCCAAATAAAGGTGTAGGCAGTACTTAAAAGTATTCACTAACGCACGCATTTTACAAGTATCTCAATTACAATAAATGGAAAAAAAAAACATCCCGATAACTTATCACACGTTTGGTCAAAGAGAAATTTTTTTTTACAGGGACAGTTAAAGGGACACTATCACCTTTTTCACCACTTTAAAGGAGAAGGAATGCTTAAGTATACTATATGCAATACAGATTTACCTAATGTAGACTGCGGGGTATGAGAACCCTATGGAGTTATATATACTTTAAATTACAAAACCCTAGATTCTAAACTATTGAGGCTTCTTAACCTTCCTTATCC
Source organism: Xenopus borealis (assembly GCA_024363595.1). Lineage (NCBI taxonomy): Eukaryota > Metazoa > Chordata > Amphibia > Anura > Pipidae > Xenopus > Xenopus borealis. The sequence goes on from CM044445.1 coordinate 49,410,522, forward strand.
TTTTAAGATTTATCAGGTATTTAACGTAAACAAAACAAAACAAAAATTATATATAAATGTACATTTAAGAGAATGCCTTTTATCATGTATTTAATGTAAACAAAAGAAAATTAATATATATATATATATATATATATATATATATATAAAATGGGAATGATAAATTTTTGTGCTTGTATTTAGATGAAATTCTCAGTGCCGAGAATGAGAGGCAATGATATTGATGCTTTTTCAAAAGGGGAAAAATGTCAAGGAAACCCCCAGTTATTTTACACTGTATGCCAATATAATCAGAATTCTCTGCTTTTATACACTTGTTTATTTTAAAATGAATGCTAAGCATGCTGAAGGGGCTGCTGTTTAAGGGGTTGTTCACTTCTGAGTTAACTTTTAGTATGATATAGAGAGTGATATTCTGAGACAACTTGCAATTGGTTTTAAAGGAGAAGGAAAGGCTGTATACACTTGGGGGTGACAAACGTTAGGCACACCCAAGTGATTATAGTGATGTACCTCAAACCCAGGGCCGCTGCTCCAATCAGGGGAAATCGGCACCGGCCCCGGGTAATACAAGCAAACACCATGCAAAGATCTTCCTTCCGTCTTCGCGCAGCTGCGTATGCGCATAAGAACGAAAAAGCAGAACTTTAAAATCGCCTTTTTCATTCTAATGCGCAGGCTTCAGTTCAGGGAAATGCGCAGCAGCGTGAAGACGAAAGTAAGAACTATGTGTGGTGCTCGCTTCTATAACCCAGGGCTGGTGCAGATTTCCCTTGATTGGAGCACCGGCCCTGGGTTTGAGGTATATCGTTATAATCACTTGGGGGTGCCTAATGTTTGGCACCCCAAAGTGTTTCCAACCTTTCCTTGTCCTTTAGTATATGATGTGTTTTTTTTTGTTATTTAGATTTTTTTATTAAGCAGCTCTCCAGTTTTAAATTTCAGCAATCTGGTTGCTACGGTTCAAATTAAACTAGCAAGCATGCACTGATTTGAATACGATACCAGAATATGAATAGGAGAGGGCCTGAATGTAAAGATAAATAATAAAAAAAGTAGCAATAACTATAAATGTGCAGCCTTAAGAGAATTTGTTTTTAGATGGGTTCAGATAGCCCCATTTGAAAGTTGGAAAGAGTCAGAAGAAGAAAGCAAATATTTTCAAAAACTATAAAAAAAATTAATGAAGACCAGTTGAAAAGTTGCTTAGAGTTAACCCTCCTATAATGTACTAAATGTTTACTTAAAGTTGAATCACTCCGTTAATGACATTTACTGCTTTTTGCAGCAATGTCCCTTTTAAAACAGTTTTCTGTTAGATTCTTCTGCATTCTATACCCAGTGGTATAATGATTTATGTTTTAATATCTACCGTTTGGTCATAAACATAAAAACAAACAAATGTGAATTTAAAGGCAGGAAAATAATTTGTGAAAAAATCAAGAGATAGTGTCCCTTCAACAATCAAAACAAAACACTTGCATTTGGTTTCAAGAAAATAGATATTAAGAAATAAAACTATTTGGATTAAAAATTTAAATCAATCAGGTATAACAGATGGCGACTTAATAAAAAAATGTAGGCTTGGAATGGTAAATAGAAGAATTTTCACTTAAACTTAAATGGTACAGTAGCTGTGCACAGTGCCCATTTTATCTGGCATGATTTTAGAATTGTCCTACAAATTAACTCAGAGATTTGACTTTTGAGGCTGGAGAATGAGTAATTAGAATGTCAGTGCTTATTTCATCATTTTAAATTGAAGAAAGTTGTGATGCTCTTAGTAAAGGTAATTCTAGAAGCGCCTGTACTGTGACACCGACTTTAACCAAACCTCTCTCTTCCAAGATATGATGTGGCAAGCAAAGACGGTCCTGTGGGGTAAAAATATAAAGACAAAAATAAATATCTGATAATGTTGATGCAAAAGTCACAAATTAATATGATGGGACCATGTAAAGAAGGGGAAGTCAGAAAGTCAACAGTGCTACTAAGGGAAACCAATATAGAAGTCGCAGAATTAAAGTAAATTCTGTGGGTAAGTTGATACTTGCTGTAGAGAAGAAAATACACTCACCTGTGGAACACCAAGTTTCTTGCAAGCCTCGAGAAAGTTTTCAACATTTCGCCTGCATTTTGCCATACTTAGTTTAGGCTTAAAAACAAAACAAAAAATATAAAAACTATTTTGGAGTCTCTAGTTCTCATTGGTCACACATTGGTCAAAAAAGTTTCCTAGCATAATGTGTCATGACTCTAATTGAAGAAACTATGTTATCTAAAGTTATCTTAACTCATTTAATGCATTTAACCATTTCATTAGCATACCAAAGCTCCATTGTTTTCAATGGTGAACTCTTTAATTGGATGGGATGCTGTGACACAATATTCTGTGCTAGGTGAGATAAATGAGATAGATGAGTTAAGTTATTCTGTGTCAAACACACAATCCAAAGTGTATTTGCTCAGAATGTGCAGAAAATGCTTTTTAATGCTTAATATTACATTTTCTCAAATATTAAAGATTTATTACTCCGCTTCCTCAACCTAACCTTTGACCCAAAAGCAAACAACTCGGCTATGCGGTTTGCAAACACTGCTGTTTTTCAGTGATGCAACTGCAAATTGCTGCCTCTTTGAGACAGACTTTTATTTCATAAACATTCACTTTAGTTTAGAGAAATTTTACCTAAGGGTACTGCAAGTAAATATTTTGTGTAAAAGGAAATGGGTCACGCTTGCATTTAGGTGATTTTTTAAACTAAACACATGTTCTAAGTTCTGCCGTGTAAATAATATTCAGCACCTATGAACTTATGTAAAATTATGCAAGTAGTAATACATACCACTGCTGGTGATGGGACATGAATACTTGCAACAGAACGAGGTCGTATATGATTTGCAAGATGGCACAACACTACTCCATCCATTAGGGCTGCACCAATATCCTCTGGTAAAATAACTTTCAGCCTGGACTCCAGATTCTGGTAAAAGAAATTAATTGGTCAATAATTAGTATTATTGTCACCCTTTTATGCCGTGATAGTTAGCTATATCCACATACACAAAAGGAAATAACACCTTACAGTAAAAGGTATTATATGATGAGGTAAATAATTGCAGAAACGATCTATAGGCAGCTATAAAGTCCAAAAAAAAAATGTATATTTGTGTGTGCCTCATTGTAAATGCTTGCTTTATTTAAGGCAAAGGCCCAGGCTCTCTGGGCAGTGGAGAAAACTTTTAAATCACCTGAAAGATGCAGTTTTTTGACAGGCAAGTTCAGAAATGTTTTTTAGCAATAAGCGTGTAAATTGCAGGCGTTCAGGCAGTTGCCATAACAAATATATGAATGGGGGGGTGCAATTTTGATTATTATGCCCTGTATGCCATTGCCATAAACTTAGAGCGCATAATGACAGCACATTAAAGGGTGTTTGCAGCACAGATGTAACTTCTAGTACATCTAGTACATTTAGAACATAATTCAAATCTAGCTGTTTTGAGTCAATTTGTTAAATTAAGACTGTGCCAATTAATACAATATGCATAAAAGCAAAGACATGTGCTTTATTTATTATTATTATTATTATTATTATTCATGCACATATTATTGTTGATAAATATAGCTTGACTTTACTTGTCTAAACAAAAAAATCTCTCACAAATACGTGTTTTTTGCAGCAACTACACATTACATTTTAAATACCATAGTAAGCCAGTATAAAGTCCTTTACTTGAATGCTGGTGTACCACAACCACAGTGCCAGATCTTGTAACATGCAACTGTTATATGCCACTATTTTTGACTCACATTGCGGAGCTGGTTTATTTGTTCCCTCTCTTCTCGTAAATGTTCCATCTTCCGCCTCATTGTAAATCCTGGATCCATGGAGTTATAATCTTGCCTTGAAGAACGGCTAAAAGCTGAAAAACATAAGAAATGTATCTACATGTTTGACTATCCCCTGTATGTTCACATACCCTTTTGTTAAAAAAAATTAATATATATAGTGAACGTGCAACTGGAGCACAGTGTGAAGGGAGATCTATTTCCCCTAGGTTCATGTCTTACTTCCAGATGTACAGCAGTCGAGGGTGGGTTAATTCCCCTAGAAAGTCTCACCTGGGGAATAATTAGCAGGCTTGATCTGCTGGGTGCTAGAGAGGGGAGTCTCTCAGCGTAACGTTGAGCTCCAGCCTGAAGAAAGGACACAGAAAAGCTGCCTGTGTAAGCTCACTGAGGGGATTGAAATCACCACAAGGCTTGGGACTTTGTGTTTTCCTGAATGTCCTATGTTTTGGGGAGACAGGTGCTAGGCCTCCTCCTGGTTAGTTAGGAAATGGACGTGTTAGTTAGAAGCCCATTAAGTGGCAAGGATTTTATTTTGAAAATGTTTTTTTGTTTATTTTGCTGCAAGCGACAAACTGCAAAAAGAAACTACACTCTCATGAGTGCTTGTGTCGTGGGCTTTGCTACCCCAGAAAACTGATCCCAGCTACCTAAACGCTTACAATTTATATATGTATATTTTTTAGTCTTCCTCAAGCTTAGGAATATCCAACGTGTAAAAGCTTTTTGACCAAACATTTTCAGATTACTGTTGCTCAACATTCTTTAGAACGGATGGTTGAGTATGGTTGCTAAACAAACATTAGATTTCACTATCAGATCGGTCCATACCAGCCACTGCGGAGTCTTTGTAGAAACAAGCCCCTCATTTTGGAAACCTATGCTTGATTGTATGAATGTTTATGTCAGTGTGGTGTAGGGTTGGAATGTGTCTCGTTTTGGCCCAGAAAAATCATTTTATCACTAACTGCTGTAGCTCACCGATTGCAATTAGTGGATTGTCCCACAGGGTATCCTGTGTGGATATCCCAAAAAAATCTGTCCATAAATAAATTCTTTGTGTAGGACAAATCCAAGGCAGTAAACTTTGACTGCAATTGAGTTAATTGCAGGAGTGAATGCACACTACATGTTTTGGGCTAGGGCCTTTATCGAGTGTCAAGTATCTAAAACGGCCCCATCACCACATGGAATGTAACGCAGTGATTTCAGTTTGCGGTTCTATAAAGCTAAATATTTCTGAAATTCTTTATGGTGGACCTGAATCAGCAAATGGCACAAAGCTCTCAACTCTGAACAGACGAAAATATTGGTTGAATAGGTTTGTATGCTCAATTTTTTTGGAACATGGATTTTAAAGTCATTTTATGTTACAAGTTGTAGTTCACAAATAATGCATTCACGAGAGAGAGACTTGCTAACAGATTTCATTTGCTCTTACTGGTGGATACCAGCAATTTCCAGGGTACTAATGACTTTGGAGTAGAAAACAAAAACCTTTTTACTTCTCAAAAATAAAATTGTGGAAGACTAATTAAGCCACAAGTGCAGCTTGCGTGCATGTTTCTATCAATGACAGTTCTGTTTTAATGGTATGACATCAGCATGGTCATATTATTCAGTCCAAGAATGTGGGATATTGAAAATTAGTCCCTGAAGGCATAGCACAGTTTTATTGCTGATATATTGGAGGTGAAGTAAGAAAGTGCAGAAGGCAGTGTATCTTTTAGTAAAAGGAGAAAATGCTGTTCCATAAAGATAAAAAGAAACGTTTAAATCTGACTCAAGGAAAGGACTGTTCTTTTTGTCAGGTTTCTGGATAATAGATCCCATACATGAACTCTCTTACAATAACCAAAATAACCAAATCATAGATGCCTTACTAAAAGACTGCAATGTGAGGCAATATGTACATTCTTTCGAGAGCCTACTCATCATGAAGTGTAGCACACAGTAACTGCAGTTACAACTGTTATAAAGTATGTGATGTTTGGTATTTGTGCAGTACTAGGAAACACGTTAGTTTAAAATATATAAACTATGGCTTCAAATATATCATTTAAAAAATGCATCAAATGTAAACATCATTTTTAAATGGTTTGATGCTATTATTTTTGCAAGAGAGGCTTACCCTGTAACAGAACCTAATTTCAATTATTCTTAGGATGCAGCAAACATGGTTTTGATTTCACAAAAGGCATTTCAATAGAAAACATGTGCAATCTGTTCTAAGTGGGGTGATCAGGTAATCGTAACCTACAGGCCGGTCGCATGTTATTTAAAGTTGGTTCTTTAAACAAATAAAACAATGTTATTAACTATGTCACAAAGCTGCAACATAATCTGGATCTCCAACAAGAACATTAAGTAGGGTAGGATTTTTACAGGTCTAGGTCATTTATACACCATCTATACAGTTAAGACAAAAAAAAGATCTGGAAAAAAAGGTCAAAATGAGACACTCACCTGACCTTGGCTTTAACCCAAATGGAATAGGAGAATTGCTGTGGGATCTTTCACAGTCCTAAAGCATAAAACACTAAACTTAAAATGCCAGCAAAGATGGTAGAAAATTCATCACGTGACCATTAGCAACACAAATGAGTGCTGGTTTTGGCAGGGTTTCAAGCAGACAGTACATTCAGACAGCTGCTCAACTGTTTCTGCTATGACTTAGCCTTTATGGCTTAATGTGAATTGCAACATGTATTTCTATAGCGATACGCAACAAGTTGGCGCTATATAAATACATGTTAATAATGTTAATAATAATAATAACTGCTAAGCTTCTTGAGGTATGATTTCAGTCTATAATTGGAGGCCACTGCACTTCATCAGCTTACCCACCCTTCAGCATAATGCACTGAAGTGGTGTTTTTACAGCTATTAAACCAGATTATCTTATTAGACCTAATAATTCCCATTAGTAATGATCTCACTGCATTTTCTTTTGCAATAGATGGAAACAGAATGTATCTGTCCTACAGTATATTTCCACCAAATTCCTAATATACATCTATATACAAGCCTCTCATTTTGAGAAAATGTTATATACAAGCTAATACAAGTCCAAAAATGTCTATTACTCACAAAAAGGAAGAACAAGCAAAAATAGATTAGCTAAGGTTGGTTCCATAATTATGAGAAAGTAAAGGCCAGGTACTGCCTGATTAAAATTATTTCCCAGAGTATAGAGCCATAAACATGTCCTCCCCAATCAATACCTTTTAGAAATACTGTTACTGATTAATAAATGCTATAAATGGTCTAATCCTACTTAGACCTACTTCTAATTGGTCTCCCAGATCACCTCGTCACCCTTCATGAATCAAATTCCAGTGCTAAAATCCTCCTGCTCTCTCCTAAGAGGCAACATGTTCATCCCCTGTTAAAGTCTTTATCATGGCTTTATGGCAAATGATTAGTAAATCCTGCTAAACTAACCCTTCACACCTCTTCTACCTATAACATTTCTTTAAAGGGGTGGTACACCTTTAAGTCAATTTTAAGTATGTTATAGAATGGCAAATTCTAAGCAACTTTTCAATCATTCTTAATTATTTATTTTTTTTTATAATTTTTTTAATCATTTGCTGTCTCTTTCCAGATTTAAACTGGGGGTCACTGATCCCAGGCCCGGATTTGTGGAAAGGCCACCTAGGCCCGGGCCTAGGGTGGCAGGATTTTAGGGGGCGGCATGCTGCCCAACCACACCCACATTGTTCAGAAACCCTGGGGATGCACAGGTTTTCTGAACATGGTTTTTTAAATTTCCCGTGCAACAATCCCCATTGCTCCAGTCCTGATGACGGAAATTTGCCCGAATACAGGGGAGCGGGACAGGGGTGATGAACGCCAGTGGGCCTAGGGGCGCCCACTATATAAATCCGGCCCTGACTGATCCCATCTAAAAAACAAATGCTCTGGAAAGCATGAAATAAAATGTTATTGCTTCTTTTTCTTACTCACCTTTCTATTCAGAAACAGTCCTATTCATATTCCGGTTTGTTATTCAATCAATGCATGATTGCTAAGGTTATTTGGACCCTAGCAAGCAAATTGCTGAATTTGCAAACTGGAGAGCTGCTAAAGAAAACGCTAAATAACTCAAAAACCAATTGCAAATTGTCTCAGAATAGGATTCTCTACAAAAAAGTTAAGTCAAAGGTGAACAAGCCCTTTTATTGTGTCACCAAATGTTCCTGTATCCTCCTTTCATTTCAGAGCAATTGTCTTTTTTTATCTCTGGAATGTCGTAACTAAATAGTTACATAGTTAAATTGGGTTGAAAAAAAGACAAAGTGCATCAAGTTCAACTCCTCCAAATTAAAACCCAGCATACATACACACACACACACACATCTCCACTCTTTCACACAAACCATATATGTCCATAGCTATACTAACTGCAGAGTTTAGTATCAAAATAGCCTTTGATATTATGTCTGTCCAAGAAACCATCCAAACCCCTCTTAAAAGCATCAACAGAATGAGCCATCACAACATCACCCGGCAGTGCATTCCACAACCTCACTGTCCTCACTGTGAAGAACCACCTACACTGCTTCAAATGAAAGTCCTTTTCTTCTAGTCTGAAGGGGTGGCCTCTGGTTCGGTGATCCTCTTTATAGGTAAAAAGGTCCCCTGATATTTGTCTATAATGTCCTCTAATGTACTTGTAAAGTGAAATCATGTCCCCTTGCAAACGCCTTTTTTTCCCAGAGAAAACAATCCAAACCTGGACAGGACAGTCTCCCCTCATAATTTAAGTCTTTCATCTCTCTAACCAGTTTAGTTGCAAGTCTCTGCACTCTCTGCAGCTCATTTATATCCCTCCTAAGGACTGGAGTCCAAAACTGCACTGCATACTCCAGATGAGACCTTACTAGGGATCTATAAAGAGGCATAATTATGCTTTTGCCCTTTTTTTATGCAAGACAGAACTTTATTGTGTTCTTCAAAAATTATACTCAGATCCTACCTTTGAGAATCTTGTTTTTTAAAGACCTATGTACCAACGTTGTAAATCACTTGCCCCCATATGTAATAAAAGGCACTAAGTTTGCCCAGGAGCAGTAACCCATAGCTACCAATAAGAGCTTTGGTTCTAAACAGGTGCCCAGTAAAAGCTACTTGCTGATTGGTTGCTATGGAGTTCTGCTGCTGGGCAAACTTAGTGCATTTTATTACATAACCCCCATGGACAGGGAATGCACTTCTTGGGTGTCTCAACCTTGAGAACACTGGATATGTAATGCAGTTTGTTTACAATGCACTTTTACTGCACATGCCTGTGTATGCAGGTGACAGATACACTGAAGTGGCAGTTACATAGCAGATAACATTTAAAATATCATTATATTGGACAGGACTTATTGGTTATGTGCTACGTAACCTGTGCCTTTACTCCTTTTTTCCAGCTTCAATGACCCCATGGCTACACAACAGCTTATTTATATAAACTATAGCAGTCTTTATGAAGCAAACATCACAGCTTTTACCAGTGCATGCAAACAGTATATTATATGTAAAGTACTTTAAGACGCTTTCATTTTTTTGGTGTTACTCTTCCTTTAAGTAAATGAAACATTTTGTATTGGACTACCTCTGTCTCCTATTATTACTTTGTCAATAAAAGCAGAACAGACATCCCTCCAATTACAAATCAGTATTTATGTGTGTAGTTTACTAGACTAGTAACAGACCAACACAAAATAAAAGATGAATGAGAATCAGAATAACTTCAGTCCACTTTCTGCAGCAAATTCCACTCATACACATGCTAATTCCAGTAACTTAATTATTTGTGAAATGGTTTGAGCAATTGCTCTTATAATCTCACTTAACATTGTAAATCAGGAAAAAAGAATAAGTAGAAATATAAAAAAAATAATAATGTACCTCTGATGAAACAGGAGATGATGGCGACACATTGGCACTATCATTGTTATGCTAAAATGAGACAAAAAAAGGAAAAGTTCCTCAATTCCCAAAAACCTATACATTGCTTAAGTAAAAACTGTTAAACTCTGTTCAGTCAGTCAGAACAATTAAAAATAAAAAATCATTCTCAACAGTCTAACCTTTTGTTCTTCAACTGTATTGAAAATTAAAGTATCTTAAAATAATTTAAATATAATGGACTGTGGCCCTGCACTGGTAAAATTGGTATTTTTATATAAACTGATGTGTAGCCACTGAAGCAGCCATTCAAAACATATACTCTGTAGAAAACAATGGGTTTTGTTCTTACATGGTTTATCTGCTATCTAATCTGTACCTTCTATCATTTTTTAGACTGAATGACTGCCCCATGTCTACAGAGCAGTTTATTCATATAAACTATAGTGGTCTTTCCAAAGCAAAAGCAAGGCAATGGTGCATTATACTTGAATTACTTTTAAACGCCTTACTTTTGTAGTGTTACTGTTCCTTTAAAATTAGATGTAGAAGGGAATGCCAGAATAAAATTAGCCCACAGGAACATGTTTTATAATGGACAGTATACTGTACAGAATATCCAAATGACTCAATGCATAGCAAGCAATCTTATTTCTCATTTTTCAAAATGCATCAGTTAATAGTGCCGCTCCAGTAGACTTCTGCACTGCAATCCATTTCTCAAAAGAGCAAACAGATTTTTTTAGATTCAATTTTGAAATCTGACATGGGGCTAGCCATTTTGTCAGTTTCCCAGCTGCCCCCATGCAAAACTTCAGTCACTTTTTACTGCTGTACTTGCAAGATGGGAGTGTTATCCCCCCCCCTCCCTTCCCCCTCAGCAGCCTAACAACAGAACAATAGGAAGGTACCTAGATGGCAGCCCCTAAAACAAGATAACAGCTCCCTGGCAGATCTAACAACTACATTCAGTAGTAAAAGCCAAGTCCCACTGAATCGGATTCAGCTACATTAAGTAGGAGAAATAACAGCCTGCCAGAAAGTAGTTCCATCCTAAAGTGCAGGCACAAGTCACATGACTGGGGCAGCTGGGAAACTGACAAAATGTCTAGTCCCATGTTAGAGTTCAAAAACTGAATATAAAAAAAAATTGGTTAGCTATTTTGAGAAATGGATTTCAGTACAGAAGTCTGCTGGAGTAGCACTATTAATGGATGGGTTTTGAAAAAGAAAAAAAAAAAACGTGACAGTATCCCTTTAAATCAGCATAGTAAATATAGTCTTTAGCATAATAATAATTTTAAAGGGGAAATAAAGCCTCCCTAATGTATTTATTTTAGAACCAGCTCCTCCACCACTTTCCTTAAAGGAACTGCAACACAAAAAAATATTAAGTTAAAAATGTATTCATTCACTAATAAAAGCTGTAGCCTGCACAAAGTTTCCTACAGTATTTTCAATGCTTTATTAAAAAATACCTCAATATAACCGAGCTTCTGGTCTACTGAAATAAGGGGATGGGGTGACATTCACACTGCAAGATCCAACAGGTGGCACAACATTATGAGCAGAGTTATAGCACAGTATTTTTAATACAGCATTGCAAACAGTAAACTTTATTTTAGTGCAGGGTAGAAAATATTTTTTTCCAAAAAATATTTTAGTGTTACAATTCCTTTAAGCAATTCAATGACATGTCCAGAACAGCAGTGATACATAGGTGTGTTGGTGGCTGTCATGTTTGACTATATCACTCCGACACCAATGCGTATTTTAGCAACACTGGATACATGATGGGGCACTATTGCAAAAACTCAAAATTCCCCACAAAGTCTATTAGTTGCCATTCAAAAGCTTCAGTTCTACATTAATAGTCAAAATGGCTGTTCTAAATGTGTATGGGGTAGCAAAAAAAAATAGTCAAAAAGTTTCAGTTCAATGCGAACAGGTATGGTAGAAACCATCCTCAGCATGGTGGTAGAGAACCAGAAGCAATAATTTATGTTTAAAAGTGAAACAAACACCATCATTGCAAACATCCACATTGGCAAATAGCCTCACCTCATTATTTTCATTTCCACTTGAACACTTTCGGGAGGACTTGTACTGTTAAAGAAAAAAAGAAAAACATAATTTCATTCTTTTGACCAATATGCAGGCCAGTGATATTGCATTTCCCCTATTTAATTGGAATGATTCAAGAGATTTCCTCATGCAAAAATGTGCTTTTCGGTTAATGAAGTAACACATAGGTTTTACCAATTACTGCCGTTTGAGAAGTATTGTTGCGACATTTGGGGGCACATAAATGAATAATAAAAACATGCAATGATGGCAGAAGGCAAGAGATGCTAAATGGGATAAGTGGAGAAGTGGAGAGAGGACATAATGGAAGTGAAGAAAGATGCATAAAAGGTGCAGGGGGGAAGTTCCAATAAGGGAAAATAGCAAATAGAATAGGATAGAAAGAACAATTTAAAAGATGTGTAAACGATCAGCGAAAAGAAGAGTGAAAGAAACAGGATGGAGTACACAAAATCAGATCGGTAAAATGTCGAAGGCACTAAATTGGGGGTGTCCAAACTTTTGGCTTCCCTGGGCCACACTGGAAAAAGAAAAAATGTCTGGGGCCACACATGAAATACACAAACACTTTTGATTTGTAAAAGTAAAGAAAATACACAGAAAAGAGCCACAATACCAGTTGGATAACCAGATGGAACTATACACTGGAATATGGAACATCTGGATATTAAAAACTTATTATATTATAATTACTACTAACTGGACAATGGGCAGAGTCCCCCCTCCTGCCTACTCCTATATCCTTTGCAACATGACGTTTCCTCGGGAACCAAGTGTTTCAAGCTGTGCCACATTCATATCCATCCTGGGCCGCATGCGGCCCTCGGGCCACAGGTTGGACACCCCTGCACTAAATAGAATAGAAAAACAACATTTTGGATAGAAAAAAAAAGTCAGAGCAATACTTTTCTCTCATTCTAACAGGTAACTTGACAACACTTCCATCTGCTGTATACAGCTGGTACTGCAGGTAACACAAACTACTGCATGAAGATTGGCAGACCATTCACCATATTTTTTCCAATAAGCTAGGGTGTGCCACGAGAGCTGGGGAATATGTTAGCACTTGATCAATACATATAAATAACATTCTTGCAATGTACCTACAGTATGCATAAGTATATGAGTTGATGTTCAATTTGTATATACATAACCTACATTCCAGTGTGTTGATGCTCACAGTGCTTGGAATGGTGTGAGGAGCCAGTCGTGTGTGTAGCTGGTACAGGTATGGGATCTATTCTTTGGAAGTTTGGGTTTTTGGGATAAGGGTAATTTGCTGTTTTCGGGATAAGGGTAATTTGCACCACCATAGCTTAAAGGGGGTGTTCACCTTTGGGCTAACTTTTAGGATGATGTATAGAGTTGATTTTCTGAGACAATATGCGATTGGTTTTAGTTTTTTAGTATTTACTATTTGTAAAAGTAAAGAAAAGAACTACAATACTAGCTGGCTAACAAGATGAAGCTATACACTGTAATATGGGATACCTGGATATTAAATAGACTTACTATTACATTACTACTAACTGGACAATGGGCAGAGTCCCCCCCTCCTGCCTACTCCTATATCCTTTGCAATATGACGTTTCCTCGGGAACCAAGGGTTTCAAGCTAGGCCGCCGTCATCTCCATCCTGAGCAGCAGATTGGACACCCCTGGTTATACTTGTAACAACTCAAGTTATTCTTCACTATCCCCCTGCAAGAAAGCTGTTCTTTAGTAGTTATGGCTTTTCAGTTATTTAGCTTTGTGTTCAACTAGCCAGTGGTTTCAATGAGAGACTGGAATATGCATTGGAGGGGCCGGAGTAGAACGTTAAGGAATAAAAAGTAACCTTAACACATCATCTATAGTAATAAGTGAAATCAACTGGACCGGCTGTATTTTTTCTCAAATACGTTCTACTAGTCATCGTCAAGTGGTGACTAGAAAAACATCTTCAAGAGGAAAAATAAGCCCAGTTGATTTGACATACTACTATAGACATACCATAACCTGGATGAAAGAGAACCTTCACGGACAAACCATAAGCTAGCAGGATAAGGGGTCAGTAAAAATAAAATTTAAAAGCTACAACAAATATTTAAGACCATTTGCAAAGTTTATAGCAATAGGACATTCTATAACATAATACAAGTTCCTTAAAGGTTAACCACCCCTTTTATTCTATTAATTTTTATTAATATTTAATTCCTTAATGTCTTTTACAAGAATGCTATTGTGTGCCTGCTGGCTTTCCCCTCTGTACTCCAGTTTCTATTCATACTCCCAGATAGAAAGGTAGAGGTGTGTGTGCAAATGATAGGCACCATACCCCTTTCATTTCTGGCTTTCAGAGCTTTCTAGATCACAGGTTTCCAGATAATATGTCCCAGCCTTGTCTGTTATTTCCCACTGATGTTGATCCCACAACACAAGCGCTGGTCATTCACCATCACTTAAACCTGATTTGCCCCCCACCCCCAAATGTCCTTCACAGACGTGTGTGCGAAATATATTAACAGAGTCATTTTTAATTATAGAACAATTCTATAAACAATATAATCCAGATGTACCACTTTCCTAATAAAATTATTTCTGCACAATGCATCTAATTTTTGTGACTGCAGGCTGGATTCTATTAAATATTACTGGCTGCATACACATGGCTTTTGAAATGAAGAAAAAGCCATTATTTTTCATTATTTCCAAATTAGTTGTTCCACCAGTCCAGAGAAACAGTAATTTAACTCAGAACCTTATAATTTTTAAGTCAGTTTAGCCACCAATTTTAAAGGGGAACTCTTGCCATTTACATTTTGCTATACACAATTTTGAGTATTTGTCTGGAGTGGTCATTTAAAACAGACATGGTCAGTTCTTTTCAGGCCCTCCACATGTTCTTGAACTACAACTCTCAGAATCCCATCAGCCACTTACTTGGGTGGGGGGCAGGTTGCTGGAGTTGTAGTTCAAGAATATCTGGAAACCTCATGACCACTAATAAAGAACAATTATCATTAACAAGTTTTTAAAATGTGCCAATATATTCTGCAGAATTAGATAAACAGAAAAGTGTACAAATCAAACATACAGATCACATACAAAAATAGACAGCCCTGCTCATTATGAAATGTGGCTTCTGCCAGGTTTGTTCTATGGGAGTCTTTGCAGAGAATAGAGGATTATTACCCATTATCCTTTCAAAATGTTGTTGAAAATAAATTTGTGAATATACTGTATTTTTATGTACAGCATGGCGGTTCATTGGCTGCCATTTTAATTCCATTGACATCATCCTCCCACCTGACCTCCTTGTGATTTGCACATGTGATTATCTATGCGACCCTGTGGTAACTACTTTCATGCAAAC
>CM044445.1:49430836-49449629 GCA_024363595.1 Xenopus borealis
AGGGTAACCCAGTCAGTGGAAAACAAGAGAGCTGCAAAGCAGGAAGTTGGATTCTGGCTATTGTTAGGCATGCAGTGACTCCAGCCTTTATACTTTACATTTTTGGCTAACTAACTATATTAGAAACATTTCTATCCTATCTATTTACCCAGTTTTTATTTTCTGTATTGAACATTTCCTTTAACATGCATATTCTTAGCAAACATCAATTTTGTACTGTCTTGAAACTATTTTCCTTCCCCTTCTGTCTTGTTCCTGCTGTCAGACAGAAATGACTGACCCCAGAAGGCCAAAAATGACTTCTCTGTTAGGATACACAGATGAAGGATTGTTGTTTAGTAGAACTTTGTCAAATTAACTTACCGTTAGAGGTTTTGTTTTACACAAAAAGCAAGCCGTTTTATTTTCTGACTCAATTTCTGCAAAAGGGTGTTGTTATAAAAAGAACATGGGATTTCTGTTCAGTGCAAAAAAAATAGAAAAAGCATACCATTTTTCCGATCCTTTATTTTGCTTTGTTCTGTCTCTTGTATTTGCAGAAGTAGTGTGGTTAAGAAACCTAGACATAAATATAAATAGAATGCATTAGCAGATCTCTCACAGCCTGAGCTCTGTTGCATATGCTTTGGGATGTAGCATGATTTCTATGCATGTAAACCATACTTTGAAGTGAAATCTTTAAAAGTGACCTATTGCTGTGACATTTATTCACATTAACGTCCCAGTGGGGTCCAAAACTGGACAAAACTAGTATAAATGTCCTGCCTATAAAAATTCCTGGTCTAAATCCCCACACCATTTATAATTTGTTTCTTTATACAGTGATAGTTTTACCAGTCCCTTTTTTATTTAGGATAAAAAAACAGATGGCAGTATAATTTGCACACCACAATAATCACCTAAAATAAACTAGAAAGCTACAAGGAGCTAGCCACTGCTACTGTGTCAGCTAATAGCAACTCTAGAAATGCAACTTCATACCAGTCAATCTGTAAGATATAAAAATCTTTTCATGTTGTAATTTACGGAAATGGGGAACAGGACAACTAACTTAAATCAAAGGCAATTTATTTGTTTATAACAGTTAAGGGGTAAGGACAATTATTATTAGGACGTGGAGTCAAGTTCGGAACTACTGAAAATTTATGGTTCCAGCACATATTTTAGTTTCATTTAAATATGAGTATGCAATTTCTTTATTGCAAGCAATTAATTTTTTTCTGATTTTTGATGTTGATTAAACTAGAATGAATCCAATGTGATGGCAAAACAATCCTACAGAGTATTCCATGTTGAAAATATTTTAGTAGTGACACATCCCAAGATTTCTGGATAGTAGATCTCGTACCTCTAATTACAAACACTCATGGTGCGTTGCTAAATAGCACATGCATTTTTGTTTCCTTTAGAGAGTTACACCACTAGCACAAGTCACCTTAACACCTGCCAATGGCATTAAACCTCTGTATAACCCAGTATTACAAACTGCTGTAAATACCTTAATTTTTGCAGGCAGATTGGTAAAGCATGTTATTAACTTAAATAGCTAAACTGCGTGTTAAACTATAACTCCACATTGCAGAAATCCTCGCACCAGGGAATAATGGTTAACACAGGAAAACATCACATCTACTACTTTATGCACATACAGTAAACTAGAGAAATGATTCAAATACACATTGCCCTCTATGTCACATCATACAAAAACAGCACTAACATCTAACTATAGTAACAGAAGGCAATGGGCATTAATCTATATAAAAGAAAAACAACTGCAGTCAGTGCAGCAGCCAAAGAGTCTGTTGGAAATTCTTTGGAAAAAATCATCTCCCTGAAGGCGATATGCCCAAGTCAATAAATAATAAGAACACCCTGTGCTTGTATTTAGGATTCACCCTATTGTTCTCCGATGTGCAATGGGAAAGGTTTCCTTCCTGATTGCTGGCCAAAAACAAAAAAAGAGGGGGGGGGCACTAGCTATCGAGGAAAATTACACAAGCTACAGTAAGTGGTAGCAAGCACATGTAAGAATCCCTCGGGCCTTTGTTCTAAAAAGGTACACTAAGTACTATATCAAACAGGCTATATACCTTGATGCCCGTCCTGCTGCTCTTGTCCTCTGGAAGAGCTTTTCACTGAATGAAGTTCTATAACTTAATGGCCGCCGTCTGCAGTCATATTTCAAACAGACAAGCCAAACCCAAAGAGCGAAGTAATAAGTGGAAGATACAGATGGAAAAGTACAGGTGGTGTTAGTGTTGCAAGGAGGAAAGAAAGAGAAGAGAAAGATTTTAAATCAAAGGATCCCAGAAAAAGATAAACATATTGGTACCATGTAAAAGAGAACGTGCAGTTCAAGAATAAAGTGCTTTAAAACATATCAGAACTGTTCTAAATGTTACCTCCTGGCTAAGGGAAGAACAGAAGTAGAGTGCCCTCAACTTAATGACTGTTTGTAATACAGGACAAGGTCGTTATTGTAAATATTGTAAAACTGTTATAAAGAAGTTTAATTTAATGCACATTTTAAACAGGCTTAAACTGACAAAAAGCAAATGTGTTATTTCGTTTTTCTAAGGTGCCAATTTTCTAAGGATTTATTTAAATTATCATCATTATTAATATTATCTTTATTATTATCATTATTAACATTATTTGCTCAAAAATCCTTGGATTTCTAGACCAATGTTCTGCTTTAATTCATTAACTCCAGGTTACTGAAACGGCTACAACAGACGTCACTTAAAAGTTTGAGTAATGATAGACGCACTCTGAGCATAAGGAGATTAAAGGGAATATATTAACTAAATCCGCTTTTGTCCATGTCCCTAACTGCCCAAATAATACAGTGTGTGTGCATTTATTACAATAAATAAGATGCAACAACTGAGGGCAAATGCCAAGAATCAATTATAATACACTTTATCTGCCCAAAAACTCAATCAACTATAAGAAGCCAAAAATAACAGATCCCCACTTGACAGAACTGCTGTGGTAGCAGACAAGAATGCAACATTTAAAATAAGCATAGGCTTATTAATAATTATTACTAGGCTTACTAAAACTGCAATTAAACAGTGTGGAAGCCCTGTTCTCTCTAAAA
This sequence comes from Xenopus borealis, assembly GCA_024363595.1. Taxonomy (NCBI): domain Eukaryota; kingdom Metazoa; phylum Chordata; class Amphibia; order Anura; family Pipidae; genus Xenopus; species Xenopus borealis. The sequence continues at coordinate 49,433,940 of CM044445.1, forward strand.
CCCAATAGGAAGCTACCACACAAAAAAAAAAAGAATAAATAGAAGGGTTCACAAATAGGGGCAAATTCACTAAGCAGCGAAAATGCGCTAGCGTTGCCTTCGCTAACGTTTGCCGCACTTCGCCAGGCGAATTTTCACCAGCGCTAAGCTAATTCACTAAAGTGTGAAGTTACGCTCAGGTCAGCGAATGGTAGCGTAGTTGCGCTAGTGTTACTTCCCCAGGCAAAGTGCATTTATGCTAGTGATGCCTAATTTGCATATGGTGCGAATTTCAAAGTATAATAGAAGTGTATGTTACAGCCACTACATTCCACTACCCAGGAAACCTTTAATAAATAAAATAAAGTTGTCCTATTGCCCTAAACATGTGCCCACTGTATAGTTGAGTTGCCATATGTTAGGAAATGTAGGGGGGTAATGAGGGTAAATCAAAAAAATTTTTTGCTCTTTTTCAGACGATCACCCAACAAAAGGTAAAAGACGTCAGCATTTTTTTAGGACTTAGAATTCTAAATTCCAATTAAAAAATCTTAGTGAATTTGCGTAATTACGATCTTTTGTCAGTGCGCAACTTCGCTGGCTTTAGGGTGGGAAGTTGCGCAAGTCTATCTACTATCTATCTACTAAGTAATAGTGCATTTGCGAAGTTACAAAATTACGTCTCCTGGCGAATTTTCGCTAGCGTTGGCCACATCGCCCTTTAGTGAATTTGCCCCATAGAGTCATAAGACTTTCATAAAGAATTTTGCTGCTGTTTTCATTGTTATCTCTAAACTGAACAAACATGTAGTCACATAATCTAATAATTTCCTCGGATTGTATCACATCCATAAAGCAAATGGCATTTTGTATATCCTAGTTTCACACAGCAAATGTGAAAAAGTTGAATGTGTGACCAGGTTTTTGGGTGTACAGCCAGATGTGTTATGTTGGAGCAGACATTAGTCAATATTATGTCAAGCATGATCTAAAAAATACTGACTTTCACACAGATGTGTCACAGTTTGTTGATTTAACAAATACAACTTTCCTAGTGACTAGCACAGCCATGCACTAAAATTATTCAATTTAAATTAAATGAAACATGCAACAACAAAAAAAAAAAAGTTTAGATCCTCTCACAAGAAGGGTAGGTGGTCAAGATGTCTACTCACCAGTGTGTAAGGCAATGGGAAATAAGAGGACTTGCACCTCATACCACTCTTATGATAGCTATGCCTACACAAAGTTTAAGCTATAGAGTACACTATTTTTCTTCAAAAACAGAGTCCCTTAGAGTGGTTAACACCAAAGCAAATAGATGGGGAAAGGTCTGCAACGCAGGCAGCAATAAATACCTCTCTCTACTCATCTTGGTTAGATGTAAATACTGTTGTATTTGCCTTTTCAGATTATGTTATATAAATGTTCTATCCAGAGTTCACAATTACCTGTTGTGCTTTTCTTGCTGTAGTAACTGTGCTGCTATTTTCCTCAAGTCTGTCACTTCCTTTATTTCATCTTCTTCTTCTTCGACCAGAAGCTGGTCCTTCTCAAGCCTTTATAATTTAAAGAAAATTGTATCAGCTGCCAATAGATTAGTCAGGATTTGGACAGGGGCAAGTCTGCTTAAAGCAACCAAACATATTCTGAGGTGATACATTTTGTCAATTTGTTAAAAAATTCCTTCGAGTCAGGAAAGTTTTGATAAATAATAAATCAGATGCTGCTAGGAAAGCTGGATATCCATTACAGCTCTTTCATGAATCATCCCTTAATTTTCAGTTTGTTATAATCTAATTTACATCATTAACAGAAAATAAATGTATGTTTTATTTACCCCACAAAAAACTACTTTTAACAATCTATATTTGAAAGTATAATAAAGAACCAATATTAACACATTTTTTGTTTACAATATACAAACATCAGTGAAAATCTTTGATGAAAAGGTTAAAGAGAAACCAAAAGCAACCTACCTACTATCTTCTTCCCATTTCTCATTTTCTTCTACCTTCTCAATTTCACAAAATTTTCCCCGTTCCTTAAGATGAAAGAAAAATGCAAGCCTTAAAATGTCAAAAAGAAAGTCTGTGCTGAAAGAGTGTGCGAGTGTGCCTGCCTGAAGCAGAATCACTTACCTTAATATAGGTTACAAATGGGTTGCTAAGTTGTACATCACCCTTGTCAGTTAGAATAGCTTCTTCTGCACTTGGATCATAATCATAAATATCATGTTCAAGACCTAGGAATATGCAATTTTAACAATTATCACATACTAGAAATACATTGCTTCTTGCTATACAAAAATTATGTTGGCACTTATGATACAGAGAGAACAGAGAGACAGATGTGCAATTTTGCTAATTTCATTTTACAAGTACAGACACAGCCAGAGAAAACTATGAATTTGTTGAAATGCTGTTTTCTATGTCTCATGACAGTAATACAAGTCTGAACTGTAGAGTGCTTAAAACAGAGCAGGCAATTCATAAAGTAAAAGCTATAAACACATCTTAAGGTGCTTTCTTTCAGAAAGAGAACAGCATCTAGAAACAGATATAGCAAATAAGAATGTGAGAGCAAGATCAGTAAAAATGCAGAAATAAGAAAGCTAAAAAGAGAGTTACTGAAAAAAAAAAAGCTTTCGGTCTGATGGGAGCATATATTTTATGCAGCTCAACCACGTAACTGGCAAAAAAATCAAGACCTTTCTCCAGAATTCTCCATTCTCCAGAGAACGGTAACAACCATTGGAGTAAAGGTCATCCCAATAGTACTTTTATTTTCTTATCTCCCAGGAAAATATCCGTAAAAGTATATTAGAATTTACAAGCCGATAAACATTCAAAATAGTGAAAACTGTAAAACACATTTCCAAGTGTACGCTTACTTTTATTGGAGTCGGGTTTAGTCCCAAGTATTTGATTGTCATTTTTTGGGATCTGATCTCTTGTTGATTCGGACACCTGAGAATGAAGGCTGATTGTATCATCATCTGATGGCTTCAAAGAAAACAAACAATTAAGATTTGTGCAACGCAGAATAATTTCATACCATTTTGTTTTAATACCTGTTAACACATACCAAAAATCCCAATTTTTAATGGTTTAAAGGGATTTTTTGTTTTGCAGGACCAGTTGAAAATGCTGCCATGTGTTCTATCCATGTAATCAAACTAGAACTGTCAAAATGGGCAAAGGGCATGCAGAATTTCAAGTTTAGGGACTACTGAGGATTTATGCGACACAACTTGAATATTTGAGGTGCTTTTCATTGGCCAACTTCTGTAAGTCTTTTTAACAGTACCAAACTTGCTTCCAAAGTTGCAAACTAAAATATGTTACCTTGTGCGGTTTCAATTTAAATTTAAACCACAATTTAAATCACATTACATATGTATCCAAATATGGACAAAATGCTGGGATTTGCCCAAATCCCAAACAAAAACACTGAATTCAGCACATCCCTATTTAAAGTGATAGTTATGCTAATTAATCAGTGCCCCTTTAGATAGTACAGAGTCATCTACATAGGATCCATACAAAAATGCTGGGATTCAGCCAAATCCCAAGATAAAGATTGAATTCAGTGTAACTCCTCTTTAAAGCGATACTGTATGCTACTGAATCAGTGCCCCATTATTTTATTCCAAAGCAAAAAATTTGGTTTTGATGGTTTCGAATTTATACAACACAACTTTAATTTATGTTGTATGAGAATCAGATGTTAGCAGTACAGGTGCATAGCAATGGGTTCTTACAGTTCACCAAAAAAATAGCTTACTTCAGTGGCTGACAGACGTTTATCTCCATTATCACTGCCAATCCCAGAATCTGGGCCATGATTTTTATTCGGATAGAAATCTTCCATACTGTGAAGGAACAAAAAGTCAAACAATGCAAAAATGTTCATGGTAACAATCATGCTTATAAAAATAATTAATGAATACAGGTGGCATGTGCCACAATTGTTTGGGAATCTTGCATGTGGAAATGGTGATATGAAAGAGTTGCAGTACACTGTGAATAGTTATGAAAATGAAGACACAGCATTAAGGAAGTGAAGTGTAGTTGAAGAGGGCTTAAGTGAAGTAAAGTGCTAGGATGTGAAATAAAGTAGACAGCAGAAGTGGTGGCAGAATCACTAAGTAAATTCAACCAACGCAATATACTTTTCAGACAGGTAAGAGGAAGAAAAAGTATAGCTAATTTAAAAGAGATGCTAAGCAATGTAAATGGTTAAAAGCAAAGTACCTGTCTGTTAGAGGTTGACAAGGGATTCTTTTTACTAAAGAAGGCAAGTCAAGAGAGTCTGGCTTCTTTTCTGTTCTGCAACAAGCTTGAATGTTGAGATATTTAAATATATGCACTTTACCCTTTAGGCAAATCTGTATGAGAATAGGATGGAAATCAAATAGGTGAATTTCTGAAAATGCAAATGTAACAGGAAATCAAACAGATAAACCCACCAAAATTTTTCAGAAGAATATTCCATTATTTATTCTGAAAGAGGTATACAAAACATTTACTCAGTTTTCAAAATGTATAACACTAGTTTCAACATGATAAAGTGCTCATCTACTCAACACCTTTTAATCATGTGCTGTAACATATACAGTGCATATAAATGGTTCATAAAAAGTCACTACTGATCATATAAAGTTAGGTTCAAACTGCCTGGACTCTGAGTTGCAATAATTATTTTTGCACATTTAAGTGAGAAATGTCACACATGCAACACAGCTTACAAGGATACATGTTAAAGATTTATGAAGGGATTTTATGTATTATACAGAAATAGTAATGTTACCCCTATTGTAATGCATAAGAATAAAAGTCAGACGATCACTGTCTTTATTATATAAAATAAATACACACACACATTATTTTAATACACAAGTTTTCCGTCATGTGACAGAAATGTCATCAGTAAATTATAACTGATGGCATCACTAAGCACTATTTATATAGTGAATTAAGTACCCCCTCTTGTAAAATATAAGGATATTACAAGTTACAGAGGATTTATACAACCATATAAAAACACAAGGCAGAAGGCCAAGTGTTTTTTAAACAGGTCATGGAACTCAGGTGACTTTTAATATCCTCATATTTTGCAACAGGGGGTATACACAAGTTTCAGTGAAATTAAATCACTAAGCTCTGATTATAACCAATGACACCATTTATAGTAACATAAGGCTATATCTTACAAGATAGATATGGCTCTTGTGTATTATATAGGGCAGTGCTGTCCAAATTCTATGGCACGGAGGGCAGGATTATTTCTGGCCTACGTGGTGGAGGGCCTTGTTTTTAAACCACACCCACTTTAAACCACACCAATATTACAACAAGAACTTTAAGACCATGTCCACATTAATGATGGCAGCACATCAAAAAGACTCGTGAAAATGTTGTCATATTAAAACCTACCCGTAAATTCATATTACTATTCCCCTGTGGATAACACAGCACCCACCCCCCAGCACATTATTAAACACCTTAGGGGCCCCTACCAACAATTTCTGAGGTGACATAATATTCTCATATTTTACAACAGGGGGAACATTATTTTCTATAATACACACGTTTCAGTCATGTGAGTCACAAAATATTACTAAGCACCAATTACAACTGAGGATATCACTACACACACTTTAAGGATATAATATAGCATATATTAATATGTATTATATAGTGGATGATGTACACCCTACTGTAATTTAAAACAATATTACAAGTCTCCAGAGAGTTATGTGACCATATAAATGTACAAGGCCGCAGGCTGAGTGCTTTTATACAGGTCACATAACTCCGAGGTGACTACAAATATCTTTATACATTTAAGTAGAGGGTACATTATGCATTATAATCTACAGTTTTTATGTGCCTTTTAAGAATGGCTTTGCTTACATGCTATCTGGGTCTGACTGGGCAGGCGGGATACCGGGGTGGTGTGCAAGCACGGAGAGAGACCAGTGAAGCAGCATGAAGGGAAGAAGCCTGACAAAGTGGACATGAACAGCAGGATTGAAAATTGAGAAGGTGGGTGGCTGGGAGGGAGGTGGTACAAGACTTGTTTGGGATCCAGCAAAGCAAACCGGAAGACTGCAAAGGCAGCATGTGAGAAGAAGCTACACTCAGCTAACAGTCAGGGGAAGGGAGAACAATCTTAATAGTAAGTTAAAGTAGAAATGAATGGGAGTTTAACAGCTGGAGCGCGCTATGCTGTTAATAGATGAGCCTGGCAGAAAGGGAGGGAGACAAAAGCGAAAGGGAGAGCTGCAGCAGGAAATGTCTCTAGCTTATAAACACTGCGTTCTGACGTAAGAACGCTCCATTAAGACAAGGACATGACCAAACTGTAGTTTATATACTTATTTATGGTGTTTAGTGAATTCACTTTTGTAACATGACTGAAACTTGTCATCTAGGATAAATATAAATGTTCTTTACATAAAACACATACATTTTTGTATTATATAGAAGCCATGAATCTCGTGCATTTTTATAAACAATGTACCCCCCTTTTGTAAAATATGAGGATAACAGAAGCACCTTGGAGTTACCTTATTACCATAGAGGGTATATTATTAACTATATATTTCACAGGTTATTTAAGGCTCTTGTAAATGATATGTTCACAAACAGACCGACTTTGTTGATTAAATTAAAAGTACTTCCAAAATGTAGCGTTTCCTGGATCTGCACAAGCAGTTCCAAGTTGGACTAGGGTTAAAAATAAAATTGTATTAGACATACTGCAAGTGTAATGTACAAACAATTGTTATGTAAAAAATATTTAAATTACCTGGGCAGGAGGTATCTGCATAGGATTATTGTCCAAAATAATCTGTTCTAGGTGACGGAGCTTTCTGTAATTTACTGGGATTTCTGTAATTTTATTACATGAAAAATCCAACTTTACCAATGGTAAGAATGACAGCTCTAAAAGTGGAAAAACACAGTGGTTGTTGTGATCATTGTTTGCAATATCACATTTCAAGATTAAACAGTGTAATGAAATAGGTATTAAAAGAAACATTAACACCAACAAATGATTAATCGCCCAGAGACAAATCTCCTCTTCTTCAGGTGACTAATCTCCCTGAAATGCCTCTCCGCTGGCTAGAATGTAAATCATGGGAAGGATGGCACTCAGGTTGCTCAGTTTTCAGAAATAGCCCGAAGTTGCCTCACAAGGAAACTTCTAGCGACTTCGGAAAGATGAAACAATCAGAGTGCCATCCCGCTGGAGAATTACATTCTAGCCGGCGGAAAGGCATTTCAGGGGACATTAGAAGAAGGGCAGATGTGATGCTGGGCGACTAATCTCACCGGAATCTTTGTGTGTCACCACCCTTAAAGTAATTAAAACATAATGTACTTTTGACCTGCACAGTAAGACCAAGGGCACATGCAGTGGATCATCTGTTTTCCTCCACCTGTGTTTACACCAACTTAGAAATGCAGATCCTCTGCCAAATGCTCTTTTTTTAAACTCTTTTGAAAGGCAAGGTATTGGCTTGTGTGGAGCTACAGGGAGCAGATACCCAAAAGTTTAAATTTTTGTGCAATATCCTAGCAGTATAGTTCTATACAGGCCAACGCACTGCCTTTCAATTGAGCTACAGATAGGAGTGCATCCATAAATGTTTGCATAACAAAGCAATTCCCGCATTCCTCTAAAATCAGTGCATAGCTATTGGGTTTGCCTAGTACTTACCTATTATTGCAAGAAGTTATGAATAAATGGTGGAATGTTTGATTAATCACTATTACATTAATGCATTTTCTGCCCAGGGGCATTAAATCATAGCACACAAAGATGCTTTTTATTAACAGGTAACCAGCAAATGCTTAAAGGGGTTGTGCACTTTTGAGTTAACTTTTAGTATGATGTAGAGAGTGTGATAATTAGACAATTTACAACTGGTTTTAATTTTATTATTTTTTGTTTGTTTTTTTACGTTATTTAGCATTTTATTCAGCAGTTCTCCAGTTTGCAGTTTAAGCAATGTGGTGGTTAGAGACAAAATTACCCTAGCAACTATGCATTGCTTTGAATAAGACTGGAATATGAATAGGAGAGGGACTGAAAAGAAAGATGAATAATGACACGTAACAGCACTTTTGTAGCCATACAGAATATTTGTTTTTTAATTGGGAGTCAGTGACCCCAATTTGAAAGCTGGAAAAAGAAGGCAAATTATTCAAAAACTAGAAAAAATATATAATGAAGAGCAATTGAAAAGTTGCTTGAAACTGGCCATTCTATAACATACTAAAAGTTAACATACTGTAAAGGTGAACCACCCTTTAAATGCAAACTGGATGCTATAGTTGACTAGACCATGGACAAACATGGTAATTGCATCTTTTATTACATACCCCCAAAATTCTACAATAACACTTTACTATATGACAATATAGAGACTTGAATACTACAGTTAAAAACAGCTTGTGTACTACAGTTAAAAAAAACATTTTCATTACAAAAAGATGTCCATGTGCATTTTGCTCTCTTTCAAAACAACCAATAAGTAATGGTATTCATGGGCTTAAAAAAATACAAATCTGTCCAAGGTTCAAGACTTACCATCTGGCAATACCTGGAGATTATTTCTTCTTAAATTAAGTTCCCTTAGTGAATGTAGCTTCCCTACTTGCGGAGGGAGAACTTGCAGTTCATTACAGCTGACATCCTTAAAAAAAACAAAAAAAAACGAACGTCAAACTTTTGATTTTCAACAAGAGTAGGATACATTGCAAAACTATTCCGGTGATAACTACCATATTTTAGTAAATTAAAAGTTATCACAGACTTTTGACTCTGGGAAAAATAATTAAGAAGTTAAAATGAATCTTTGTTCTATGTACATGTATTGTGTGTCTCAGCTATAAACATAAGCACTTATAAAGCTACTCCCATTAACACCATGGGGCATATTTATCGAAGAGTGAAGTTAGAGATCACCACAGTCCTCTAGAGTAAAGCTGGCCATAGACGTAAAGATCCAATGGTTATTGTGAGACCACGATTGTCTCAAAAGATCGTTAAATGTGACCATCAACTAAAAAGACCATTTCAGGCGATATTTGCAGCAAAACTGATGGGTAGCTGCCTGCTTGGCCCTGTAAACATAGGTAGATACCACAGGGGCTGATAAAGATTTTTTTAACCTGGCCGATCAATTTTCAGACTGATGTCGGACGAAAAATCGTAAGCTGTACGATCGTTTGAATCCCACGAACCGCACCATAATTTGACAGATTGGTCGGACTTCTCTAAGATCCGTTGTTCGGCAGAGAAAGATCTTTGCTTACATCATCATTCAATCTTTGGGTTCAGGTAAAATGAAGTTAGAAATGCAAGTTCTTTAAATCGAGCATTTTTTCATTGTGTGATATTTTTTTCTCCAAAATGTGAATAGCTTGCAAGGTTTTAGATTAGACTTTTCCTGCCCATATTTAGAAAAAGACCAACTGATGGTAAAAACAAGGACAAGCTAAACAGCCCACTCATATTTTTTGACTTGGTTTTACCTGAACACAGGGGTCAAATATTCATAAACCAACTCCTTCGTTTACTGCAAGATATGGGGTATGTGTTTTCTTTTGAAAAAAAAAAAAGACCCTGAAGTATGTTCCATTGCAAAAATAATACATGCTCAAGAATCAGGGGATAGAAAACCACAGAAGATGAAAAATGTTTTTTTCTTAACAAGTATTCTGCTTTCCAATTACGATAAAGATATAGCACAAATTCCTTTAGTTGTAGAGACTAAATATAAATACACATATATAAATATGCGTTAACAAGAGGACAAGCAAAAAGAGCACAAGAGCAAGCCTTTGGCTATAGTTACATAGTTAAATTGGCTTAAAAAAAATACCAGCGTCTATCAAGTTCAACCCTTCCAAATGAAACCCAGTACACTCTCTCCAGCTCATTGATACACTTCTTAAAAAATAATAATTCCCCACCCCATATAATAAAACACACTACCCCCTACCCCTGCATAGTCTCACCTCCCTGTTCCCACTTGCACAGGTGATAACTCCGGTTATATTATATATTTAAACAAATATTTTATAATTTCGCGTAATTTTCACGTAAGAGATGTTCTTACCAATTCCATTAAATCTTTCAGCTTTCCAACTTCTTCCGGTATAGAAACTAATTTATTATTACTAACGACCAACACTTTCAATGGCAAATCAAAAAGATATTTTGGCAAGGTTGATAGAAGATTTCGGCTACAGAGAAAAAAAATGATCATTAGTATTAGAAAGTTATTGTGCAATGAAAGAAAGGTTTCTTTGTTAGTGAACTAACAAAGAACAACATTTAAATGTATCAACTACATGGAAAAAACTGAACCGGATTTCCTAAGAATAGTCTTTTTTTTCTTCAAAACAAAGGAAATTTTAGTGGTGCAGCTGCCTAAAATCAAGGTTGAAACGTGTAGGGCTGGTATGCAGCCAACATCTATACAAGAGGGCAGTAGCATGATTTCCAATGACTAAAATGAATAAATGCAGAATGGTTGCAAAACTCGCCACAGTAAATAATAAACACAGTTTTCTGAATTAAGGATGCAACTGCCACTTGATAAAATCATTATGGATTATAGATCTTATGGCCACACCCCTGATCCAAACAACTCCTAACACACTCTGCCCAAACTCCTTCCCTTTAACTGAAACCCCACTTGGTCCTTTCATAGTAGACCTGTCCCTTCCACACAACAAAACCACCAGCAAACTCAATCAGTCTAAAGGGACTAAAACTGGCCATTGACACAAAGAAAAAACTGCACGAATCTTCACTTTGTACAATTTTCAGACATTGTGTGTGGATTGTCCCTATTTTTTGTCGATCAGATGTTAAGAAGATTTCTGCTGGCCAATGATAATTTCTCTGCATGTATAGCCTATCTGACAATATCAATGGGTGACTACTATTTGTCAGACGTAACTAATGGCGAGAACATCTGGGTGGTTCGTTGTAGGTTGTGAGATTGCAGGTTGGGAGTCCGTTTGTCGGACTTAAAGGCATACTGTCATGGGAAAACATGTTTTTTTTTCAAATTCAGTTAGTAATGCTACTGAAGCAGACCTCTGCACTGAAATCCAATTCTCAAAAGAGCAAACAGGTTTTTTTTATATCCTACTCTGAAATCTTACATGTGGCTAGACATATTGTTAGTTTCCCAGCTGCCCCCAGTCATGTGACGTGTGCCTGCACTATAGGATGGAATTACATTCTGGCAGGCTGTTATTTCTCCTACTTAAAGGGGTTGTTCACCTTGAAACATCTAGTTGTTTTCAGATAGATCACCAGAAATACCTTTTCCAAATTCTATTTGTAACCGTGTTTCTAATATTTGATGTGTAAAGTGTGATTTTTCACCTTCTAAAGCAGCTCTGGGAGGGGGGGGGGTCGCAGACCCCCTCAACTGTTCTAAGCTGATACATTTAATGGATACATTTCTTATCTTTGTCCCTGCTGAGCAGAATCTCTGGGTTTCATTACAGATTGTTACAATTGATACAATAGTTGCTAATACTCCAGAGATTGTTGCTTTGAAATGTATCAATTAAATGTTGCAAATTTGTATCAGTTTAGAGTCTGTACCTGAATTACTGAGCTGCCAGACTCAAACACCAGAGACGCCAACATTCAACTTTAAACTTAGATTTTGGAAAAACAGTAAAAGATAAATAATGGAAAGTAATTGAAAAAAAGTCTTTATTTCTGGGAAACAATTTGAAAACAGCTGAACAGAAAAAAGTGTTTGGAAGGTGAACAACCCCTTTAATGCAACTGAATCAGTCTCAGTGGGACTTGGCTTTTACTATTGAGTGTTGTTCAGATCTGGGACTGAAGTTTATCAGAGCACAAGTCACATAACTGGGGAAGCTGGGAAATTGACAATATGTCTAGCCCATGTCAGATTTCAAAATTGCATATAAGAAAATCTGTTTGCTCTTTTGAGAAACATATTTCAGTGCAGAATTCTGCTGGAGCAGCACTATTAACTGATGCATTTTGAAAAAAAAAAACATTTTCCCATGACAGTATTTCTTGGGATATATCTGCACGTCTATGGCCAGCTTCACGCCTCAGGTGTGTTTTCTCCATGATCTTTTACAAAATCTCATTGCACCTTTAGCCCTACACTCTTCTCTTTATGCTGGGCTCAAGGCTGATGTACTAAACACCTTTCTTTATAGTTCATGGTTTTCGTCCTGGTGATCTGGGAAGGGGAGCAGACAGAGGGCTCATTTGTGAAAAATGGAAGCAATTAACAAACTAATCAGGCTCCAAATCCATTGTGCCATGTACCAATTGCATCACTAGACAAGATACTATACCTACTCTAAAATCATGCAGAGCAACCTGCAGGTACAAATGTATTCCTACATTGGGTGCGTTACTTGCAAGTTGCAGCAGAAACAACTTAGCAGATTCTTGCAATTACTTGGGAACTCTGTCCTAATTGCATGTTATATATATATATATATATAAATGACCCAGCCAACTCAACTGACTACTATGATGAACACTGGTACATAAAAGCTGATTTTCGATGGAAATCAAAGGGAAGGGAAAATTCACATAACTTAAAATACAACTTTCATTTTTATTTTTTTTTTTAAATCATAGAACATGGGGAATAATGACAAAGGCAGAAAGACAGAATATCTCACCTAATGTTTAGGTAAGTTAGCATCTGAAGATTTTTTATGGTCTCTGGAATGCATTTGATGCAGTTGTGGTATAAATTTAAGGTTTCCAAAGGTGCAAATGAGTAAACATCTGGTGGGATTTCAGTAAATCTATTTTTGGAAAGATCTGGAAAAAAAAATCATTATTGTATTTGGTCAATGGAAAATCAAGATAAACAAATAAATCACTATAAAAGACATTTAAGTTCAAAGAATGATTGGTTAAATCAGAAAACATCTGTCAATCATTCATATGATTCAGCAATTTTGTGAAAGCTTTGGTTTGGATGATTCATAAAATTATGGGTTATATAGCAGAAAACTTTCCTGCTCCTTTGAATACATGGTACAATGTTCTCAAGCAGCAAAAGACAAGAACCTGGTTTATTGCAATCCTTACAGTACAGCACAGAAATGTGTAATTCATTCTAAACTTTTATAACATAATGCAGGGATCCCCAACCTTTTGAACTTGTGAGCATCATTCAGAAGTGAAAGGAGTTGGGGAGCGACACTAGCATGAAAAATGTTCTTGGCCTGCCAAATAAGGGCTGTGATTGGCCATTGGTAGCCCCTATGTGGATTGTCAACCTACATTAAGGCTCTGTTTGGCAGTACACCTGGTTTTTATACAAGCAAAACTTGTCTCCAAGCCTGGAATTCAAAAATAAGCTCCTGCTTTGAAGCCTTTGGGAGCAACATCCAAGGGGTTGAAGCAAACATGTTGCTCATGAGCTACTGGTTGGGGATCACTGGCATAATGCATCACTTGAATGAAACTTTTAATAGCATGTTAAGGGGAATATCGTAAAAATGTAAAATTAATATAAGCTTCATCAAACTGAATTCTAAATACAATGAATTAAATATTCTGCATCATTTCTGAAATAAGTGAATCAAGTGTATCTTCAATATTGCGCTCTTCATTCTCTCTTCATTCTCTCTTCATTCTCTCTTCATTCTCTCTTCATTCTCTCTTCATTCTCTCTTCATTCAGGAGTTGGGTGACAGATATACTATGACAGTTAGATCTAATACATCTTATGGGAAGGGGGCTCCCTTTCCTATGAGATGAATTAGCACTCACTCAAATAATTGATTCCAGTACAAACCAATCTAACAAATCCTGCATGTAGGGAGACATGATGCCTGGTGATTTTAACAGAGTGAGCTATAATACATCTTCTAGGAAAAAGGAGCGCCCCCTATAAGATATATTGTATCTAATTGTCAATGATAATCTGACACCCAACTTCTGCATCAAGAAAGAATGAAGGGAAACATGCTGAGAGGGGGATAGTGAAGATAAACGTGATTAGTTCATGAACGGTACCGATTTTTTAATTGATTATATTTAGAAAACTTCTTATTTCAGTGTGCAGAAGTGTATGTTTTCATTTTCACAAAAGTTCCCCTTTAAGCAGGACCATATTCATATGAATAATGTATCAAAACATTTTGCCACGAGTGCATTAGCGCAGGCAATTCTTCATTAAAGCAGACGGAAGGCAGGGGAAAGGTAGTTCGGGGAGATTGTTGCCTGGCAGAAGAGGCAATTAGTCGCCAGGTGAGTAAATCCCCGAATCTGCACATCTGCCCCTACCCTAAGTGTTGTTCTTGGATCCACCAAGAAGCTATCTTGTTTTAGGGAACCTTTATCTGGTTACCTTCCCATTGTTTTTTTTTTACGGAAATGTTTTATTGGATTTACACATAAATCAAACATGTATAATATGTAATAAAAAGCATACGAGTATACATCACTCAGAATAGCTCCCATTGTTCTTTTGTAAGGCTGCTGGAGGGGAAAACTTGCAGTACAGCAGTAAAGAGTGACTGAAGTTTTTCAGAGCACATGACTGGGGGCAGCTGGGAAACTGACAATATGTCTAGCCACAGGTCAGATTTTAAAACTGAATATTAAAAAAAATCTGTTTGCTCTGTGCAGAATTCTGCTGGGGCACCACTATTAACTTATGCGTTTACAAACCTAGTTGACCTGAAATGTAATAAAACACACTATACAGAGTTTTATATAAAAAAAAAAATATTAAAGGCAAAAATTGTAAAAAGGGGAAACTATTTTGTTTATACATGATCATAATCCATGAACTATTTAAAATTTTATTATAGTCATTGAAATATGCAAATACTCAAACCAAGCGACTTAAAAATAAAATCACAGTACTACAAGGTCACTTCCAATATCCTTAAAAAATAGGGTTATACTATGTCAAAGAGATGAAATCCCAAATGAAAACTTATAAAAAGCGGCAATAACATTGCTAAAATTAAAACTGTGACTAGTAAGTAACAACTCAAGGACTTTCAAGAACACAGTAAAGGTACATAGCTGCAGGCAATCAGGTTATGAATCAAAAGTCATCCAAACGGATTTTGTAAAATACAAAAAACAACATTCGGGACAAAACATTATGTGTATTCTTTGTTAATTGTTGAAACTGTAAAATGTTCAACAACAGATCGAGATAAATATAAGTCACTCCTTTCATCCTAATGAAGATGGATCAAAAGGACGCAAACATCAGTATGAATGTAAATGGATAAAATACTTAAGGTGGTCAATTAAGCTTCCAATTTGGGGGGGCCTTTTTTTTTTTTTTAGCTGAAAAGCATATGTGCTGGGTTTCAGGTATTTCACATTAAATTGAATGGGAGTCACAGGTGTGTTTAGCATTGTTTTTAGCATACACAGATTTGTAACAAAGGTTTCTGTCAACTATTAACCAAGAGCTAATCCGTGGCTATTCCATAGTATACTAAGTTGCTGATCTTGAACTTCCAAGCTAGAAGGGCATACTTCTAAAAATGTGTAAAATATCTGATGAAAAACAGGTGTAACAAGGCACACTAGAGGAGTTACCAAACATTAATATTTAAAAACAGCAGGCTAAAGGCTAAATGCTTTTATACAGGTCAAGAGATTCCAGGGGGCAAATTCACTAAAGCA
>CM044445.1:49470712-49483088 GCA_024363595.1 Xenopus borealis
CAATGTTAGATTTTTAAATGAATGCATATTTCATGTGTCCCTTTAAAATGTCATATCTTTGACATGAGCAATCTGTCAGACTAGCACCCGACATAGGCTGTGCAGAGATTCATTTGATTGGAGAATCCTCCTGCAAAGTAAATGTAAGGGGTACTATCATTTTATAATTCATTATTTATTTGTATTAATGCATTTCGAGTTACTTTTCCCATCTATACATTATAATAAATAATTATTTTTGCCACTAGGTGGAGCATGCAGTGAAAGCCAAGATAGCTAAAACAGTTGACAAACTCTAATCTGAAAACAGTGTTGCTTCGAAAGTCACTAGATATTATTGTAAACTAAGTTGCTCTGCATTTTTATTCCTCCAAGTTTCACTAAAGTACTTTGAAGAAGCTTTCCTTCATATACTATTTATGATTGGGATCGAACCTAAAGGAGTCTATGGCAGGAGAATAAGAGAGTCCTAGCTCCTTTGTTTACAAACATCGCCTGCAGAAGATCAGTCTACCCATCATTCTCCAAACGAAACTACAGCTATTTATGAAGAGCAAACTATAGAGTTTCATACTTTTATACCACATTATGGTAAATGTTAAAGGATACATTTTACAGCAAGTAAAGTGTCAGTTTACGTTAAAATTAACATTTAAGATGCAAACAGAGATATTTGTTAGTGATTCTGATCTTTATTTGTCACTGTTTATGGTTAACATTTTGTTTTGCAACTTTCCAGATTGGACAACTATAAATAGTGAAGCTTCCATAAGTAAAGTACTGTATGTGCTTGAAATTGTTTTTAGATATTAATATTTGTTACGATTAATTAAAACCTATTTTCACTTATTCTGTGTAAATTTAAGGGGATAAGCAGGTTGTGGATTCCAGGGAAACTGTTATTAGCTTTCAGTGAGTAGGTCAGATTGTTGTCCCTATATTTGGCTCTCTCCATGCTTGGCTGGAAGTGCCTGAATTCCAGGACAGACACTGACTCTCCAGCTAGGAACAGATATATCAGAGCTCTAGTCTCCAGGGAACCCACGTTTTCTGTCTCTCTACCACTCAGTCTTTGTTCCTAACTACTAGAGCCATGGAGGAGCAGCAAGATCAGCAAGCGCATGAACTCCAAGCAGACAATAAGAAGATAGACATGTCCTTAGGTAGGTACCATCTACAGAATGCTAACTTACTGAATTGTCATTTAGTAGACCATGAATATAATCTATCCAGATAGTACTGTTTAGTATGTGGGAGTAAATACCTTGTCGCAAACAAAGGTTTTAGAATCAATATATGTTTTAGAAAAATACAAAAACAATTTTATTTCTTTGTTTGTGGGGGTAAATCAAAATTGAAGCAAATTAAAGCTTTGTGTTCTCCCTCATACCATACAATGTTCAACTACCAAACAGAAATCAATTCAGAGAACAAACCATTTGGTTCTGGCTCCCAATCAAAATGTTTGTTTTGTGTAAACATTAGTTATAATAATTATAATAAACTAGTTCAGTCACATAAAGAAACATGTTCTTTGCCACTGCATTCTGCAGTGCCACAGGAATTAACTGGGATATTGCAATACACTTGCCTGCTAAGAGCTGGAGGGTTCTCTTCTCTTACAGGGTTCACTGTATTGCACCCAGGGAATGAGGAGAATCATCTTGCTCAGAGCTGACTAATAATGAGACACCAAACCATTGGAATTTGTGTTGACTAAAGGCTTAGTCACACAGGCTTATAAATAATAGCAAAGCTGGTACAGATGGACTGCTAAAGCTCTAGCTGAAAATAGGCACAATTTTTCTGTCAGTTTGGTGAAGCTCCATGGGGATTGAGGCATTTTGGAGCCAAAGGAAGCTAAACAGAATAACAATTTAGCCACTGTGGTCAATCCCCAATCCATTAAGTTTATGGTGGCAAAACAGTGAGCTTTGCTGCATGATATAATTGTAGCCTGTGCCACCTTGTGATCATGTGATCATGCAACTAGAGAGTAAAGAGAAATACAAATGTTTATATGAGACCTGTTATCCAGAACTCTTGGGACCTGGGGTTTTATGGATGATGGATATTTCTGTAATTTGGATCTTCATACCTTATATCTGATAAAAAATAATGTAAATAAATGCAATGTTTTTGCTTCCAATAAGGATTAATTATCTTACTTTGGATCAAGTAAAAAATACTGTTTTATTATTACAGAGAAAATGGAAATCATTTTTAAAAACTTGGATTATTTGGATAGCATGGATTCTATAAGGAAACAGTCTTTCTGTAATTCAGAGCTTTCTGGATAACAGATCCCAGACCTGTACTTGCATATGAGATACTATAAAATTAGCACTCAACAGTTGTATTATTTCTTAAATACTTGTCAGTCAAAAGGCAGCAACCTGAATTAGATTTGTTTTATTTCTGTAGTTCTATAAGACCTTCAGGCTTTACTGGAAGAGCATATATCAGGGTTCATATCTTTTGCCCCTCAAGTGTTAGAAATCCCATCACAAGTAGAAGAAAGCCATTTTGACCTTAAATTTGCTGAGTAATCTGTAAAAAAAAAATCAAAACAAAAAAATCAGACTTGATTTTGCAGTTTAGAGTATTAATGGGATGTGTACGAACCAGTTTTAGTGTCTAGCAGAGCAGCATATGTTCACAACATTCACTAGGCTGTCAGCTGCTGCTGACTCATGTAGCTATTTCCCAGATTAAAATAAAAGTAGTCATTTCAGAGTTGAGGATAGGATTAAAGTTTTAGGCAAATTACTTAAAGGGTTGAAAAGGATATACTCAAGTACAGAGGCCTGACTATTGAATGTTGAACCTTTATGGTGATCATTCATAACTGGGATAGTTTTTAGTACCCTGGTATATTATCTGATAATGTTCAGGCAGACATGAGCTAAATGTTTGTCTGCTAGTTATAGCAATCATTTGATTTTAATAAAGCAATGGATGCTGTCATACAAATTATCTTGCCACATTCATAGTTTACTATCCTGTAAATGTAGCAAATAGGCACTCGTACCTTACATTACTTTACTTGCAAAATGGGGTTATGGTGTCATCTGCCTGCTTGCTCAATGCAGATAAAAAATGTGGGATTCTATATATAGCTTGAATAAAAGCTGTTCAAGTGCAAACACAGCACCATTCAGCCATGTTGCAGAGTACACAGAATGTCACTGGATGTAATTTAGAGTTTTTTTTAACTGTGTTGCAGTATTCCAATAAATGTACCGTATGATGGAGGCAGGGTGTTGCGCAACTGTAAATGTATGCAGTGCACAATAATTGGGCACCAGTGATTCTTGAACTTATTTATTAACATAAATTCACAAAGGAGATAAGCACAATGATACAGAATGTGTAATAGTCAATACATACAATGCAGACCATTTGTGAAGCTTTTCGTCTAATAGTGGTGAAAGGGCACAGCGCCACCAAACCTGGGATAGCTAGGGGTCATACTGTGATCCAGGAAATTGGGAATTTCTCCTTCCCTTAGACTAAGGGTCCCGTTTATGCCCAATCCTTAGGGGAAGGCAAAGTAAACGCAGATACATTTATCAGTCCCCTACATATAAATGATATATATAAAGGATTATTTTATCCAGGCAATATGGTCTGTTTTATAATGTTCAAGGTAGAGGGGGAGAGGGTAAATCAAAGGGTCAGCAGAAAATTCGGACAAAGATACTAGTTTTACACTTGTCTGTGATACTTTCACACTGGTGCCTACCTACCTACTCATGCATTACAAATATATATTTCCCCATATATATTTCCCCACTGAAATATGGGCTAATATTGGGATCTTGAAATCAACCTATATAACTACTCTCCAGCAAATGTCCTGTTGGTTTTTATTGCCCCCCTTACTGTGCACTCCCTCTAAGGTTCAGGCTTACACAGCCTATTCATCATTAGTTTTATGCTTGTTTTAGGGATAACTGATTTTCTACATGACAATATCCAAGTTAGCGCAATTCCTGACTTCTATTCCCACCTGATCACTTCTTCTTTCAGTGTAGGCTCAACCCCAGTTGGGGCTTTCAGGAAACTTTCAATTTGACCCTCTACACAATAATATATTTTAAAAGCAAATAAAGAACTGATCTTAAAAAGAATGAAGGTCACATGTGATACCTGCAATCACAATACAAAACGAGCACTACGTTATTATGTGCAAATTATGCAGAAGGTAAACAGGGAAGTGCAAGTAAGGACTTGTTTTTTATATACAATATTTTGTGCAACATGGATGTGCCATAATTTCCTTTTCTGGTTTTGGTGATAGTTATGCAAACTACAGAGGAAGTTATACATAATAGGTAGGACAGTTGCTTCCTGGAAACCCTTCTGTAGGTAACATTATAGTCTGGGCATCTCAACGCTAGTATTTTCTTTTGAAGAAATGGCATCAATATCTAGATCTAGGGCTGAAAAACCTAATTGCCCTTTTGGGGGCTAAGAAGAAGCTTATATGCACTACTTTTCACATATATTGTAAAGCAATACTAGATTTTGCTTTTCAAAGCTCCATCAATGCAGAGTCCTATTTATTTAAATGCCTTTGATGGCTCACTTGCATTATGACATATTTATTTTGGTATGATTGTCAATGGTTTGGTTTGTCAATTTCTTTGTGTCACAAAGAGAAAGGCAAGTTACAATGTTATATCGTCTGCCTGCTGTCAGTACTTTAATAGCATATTTGAGACTGTCTGTTGCTGAACTACAAATCCCAGGATCCCTTAACAGCTCAGTTGTAGTCCAATAATAGCTGGTGGGACACTTCATTACTGCCATCTGTCACTTGGAAAATTAAATCCAAGTTATTAGAGTGATGGTAAATGACTTGGCCATTGTTGGACATTCACCTTCTTATTGAGCCACTCCAATGCTACTTTGACCTTGTTGTTTCTGAACATAATCCTGCTCCATATTATAAGGATAACAATTACAGTATATTGAGATATTGATGGCTCCTGTGTATAAGAAAAAGTATTAAAGTATGCAACATACAGCAGGTTATTATAGATAATAATTTGCAGATATTTCGCAATGAATTTGTTATTTATCTCAAAACAGAAGCTACAGGAATTTTTTAGATCAGATTAGTTCACATAAACTCCTAATCGGTTATTTTACTGCAGGTTATAATGGGTAATCATGTGACACAAACTAAGAGGCAATTATTTACTAACTGCAATTATACAGAAACAGGTTTGTACCTGATATAAAATTCTCTTAATGAAATCCCTGCATAGGACAAGAAAGGATGGATTATACACAACTATTTGTTGTCAATGTATCAGTCTTACTGCACAAATGTACAATCTACTGTATATTAAAAGTGTATTTCAAGTCTGTTTGTATTCAAAGAGACATCAGATAGATAGATGGATAGATCGATAGATAGATAGATAGATAGATAGTAAAAAAAACCTGAACAGTCTTGCAAGTTCAGTATAGACATACTTTTTCTTTGAGAAACGTATATGATGAACTCAGAATAGTGATACATATCACACTGTTCAGCAAACAAACCTTTGGATATACTACCCTAAATATATAATGATAGATATCTTGTGAAATTATAATCATGGTTGTCTTGATTTAACCTGAAAGCACTGAAAACAGTCTATTGCTTATCTACTCATGGCAAGTCCTCATAGCACTGTCCTCTGTGTCACTTTGCATTACCACTCATGCTTGCATTCAGTGACAGCTCGTAGACTTTTCATGAAGACATTTCTTCCTTTGAACATCATAACATTCTATTTACCCTTTGGGCATTATCTTAGGTTCCATGAAATGGCCATGATAACAGTGATGGCAGTTGCTTTAAACAGAATCCTGCAGCTGCAGAACAAAAGGTGATTGTACACTACCGCCTAAACACTAATGTTAATGCATGTATTCTGTTTTAGCCATATTTCAAAAATGGCCTAAGGAATTATAATTGGCAGGATTAATAGTAATCTTTAAACTGAGTTTCTTGTATCGCAAATATATTTTTTTATTAATGAACAAGTGACAGTTGCCTATACGTAGAAAAAAACAAGGTTATTACAACATTTGCATTTTTTCCATTATTATGATTTTGATTCATTTGATATTTATTAAATGGGAAAAAGCAAAAGAATCTTATGTAAACTGTGACATCTGAAAGCTTGTGAGGTCATATAAAAGTCAATTGAGCTGTCCTAGATAAATGTAAACTATTTATTCAATTAGAATTTTCCATTTTTTTTTTTTAAAGTAATTCGAATTTTTTCCATTTATATTTTTGAATAAATATGGTAACATACTTTTTTAAAATTTGAGAGTTTATACAATGTAAAAAAAATCCTATGAAATTACACAAATCCAAATTTCCATATTATCATTACTATTGATGGAGTGCTGGATTAGCCTTGAAAATTAAAAACTTGCGGGGAACGATATTATGGGAAAGGTGGCGACGCTGATAATAGTAAATGATATGTTACTGGTTGGATATTGGGGTGAAGGCAGTTGCAGTGACATTTGTACAAAAGCAGGGGGAAACTGAAACTGGAATTTGTGCATGCGAGTAAATATGATGGGAGCTGTACATGGCAGTGACAATGTTATGCATGTGTGGCATGTCATAATGGGAGCACTATGGGTAGTAAAACTTTTGGGAAAGCAAGAGGGATGGGTCCTGGTGCTGGGAGTGGAGCATGACAGTGAAATTGCTGATGGGATGTCTGAGGGCATTAAACTTGTGAGGCTTAAGGTTAGGTGAGGTTATCAGATTCAAATAAGTGAGTCATGAACATTTTTTCATGAATTAAAATTTGACAATTCTAAAATGAGGATATAATTTAAAAAAACTAAAAGGCTATAAAAAATTACCAGAGTGTTGGCATAGATACACTGTATACGGGTGACAGAACTCCTTATGATTTATTATATCCTTTGAGCGGCTCTATACTTCATAGCAGCATCTCGACAGCTTTACTGACTGATTAAAGAAACCACCTCAATATCAGTTACTCATTTGAAACTTCCGCCTTTGTACTTTTACAGTATATATATTCATGGAACTCCCAAGTGACATATTTACAACAGGCAATACATAATTCCCCGTATAATTGAAAGTGTAGTGCACTGAAAAATGCCCATACCATAGATTATTATAATAATAACAACAATACACAAGTGACATAAAACTGCACACAAATTCAAAGACATTTTAAGGTTGGAAGGGTTACAATAATTTGAACATATGCAACGCTTTCTTAATTGTAGTCAGTGCATTTCTTACTATAGTGCTGTACAAAGTGATGCACATTGAAGGAATCTGAAGAGAGGCAGCTCAGCTGTGATTCCTACTTACTCAGATGACACTGCACGGACTAAAACAGTTGCTGGTAGAAAAGGTCTGTATCAGCTTTCACTGGATGGTCACTTGGAGGACTTCAGTCAGCTCTTACAGATAATCACAGCCTGTTTCTGCATACAGCTGTCTTGTTGATGGATGAAATAACAAGCGCTGCTATTTATTATGCATTCACTTATATTCTTCTGCATTAAAATTCTACCTCATAAAATTATCATGAATGGCTCTACGCATCCACTGTTTCCAGCAGACATGTATGTGTCATATGGAACATCTATCAAGACAGAGAAGAACAATTACATTATTATTAAGAAATATATGTTTTTTCATACCAGAGAAAAATAGTAGTTAACTGCTTATAATAATGCACCAAAGTAAACAGTTATCCACATATCTGTACATAGCGACAAAGCAGTCCTAAAATTGCATAGAAATAAAAGTGTCTTTAAACAACCTAACCAGGTTCGGTTTTCCTTTTCACTACTGTCCAAGTCCTACCTCTCAGAAGACATGCTCTAATATCTTGCACTGATGAGATCTAACAAGGTTGAAACAGACTGTCTACAAGTCTGGATGTATGGCTCTGAACCATTAGGCTGTATCTGTGCTATAAACCAGCGGTTCTGGGTGCATAGTTGGCCAAAGAGATTTGCATGTTTCTGTCCATGAAGCATATGGGAGAATTAAAACTCAAATTTTTGGTATCTAGGCAATGCTATGTGTATGGCATGAGACAAGTAAATACCTTCAGAATTCTTCACTTTGCATGTAATTGATTGTGAAGGGCTTTTTAGCTCCTTTCAGTCCTTCTCACCCTAACCAGGTTCGGTTTTACTTTTCAGAATGCACAGAAAGGTAAAAATGTATATTTTATTGAGACAAACATATGCCAAACATGTATTTAATAGATAAATGTTCCAACTTACATACAAATTTAAACAACAACACAAAATTGTTTTAAAGCTTAATCCCCCAAAACAGCTATAATAATAGACAAGGCTAACTTACCCTTGAATTGAATAGAATTTAAGCTGCCGTCCCCTTTTCACCTTTCTACTGTGGGGGCACTTTGCAATTCTAATTCAAGGTGAAGATGTGAAAAGCCTTACCTATCATTAAAGCTATTTTGGGTGGAATAATTATTTAAAAAATATCGTTTTACTGGCCCTTTAAGAACAAACCTACAGAACCGTGTAAGTAACCTGGGGACTGCCTGTATGCTCAACTGTGTGCACAGATGATGGGGAACCCTTGGGGAACTTCTACCAGTCTGGGTTTAAAATTCAAAGGCTTGCTTAGCTGGTTGCATCAAGGGATGTGACTGACTTGTGCCAAGTGAATCTGAACATACATTTCCTTATTGACACTGACTGCATTGGGTGGCTGAAAGTGATGCCACACCCAAGAAACATGCCAATAGTGTTCTAATTTGAACCCATAGTGTTGCATTGTTCACAAGTTGCAGTGGATTCTACTTAGCATGTGCACTTACACTGAAAGTCTGTGGAACTGCTGCCTTGTGGATTTAAAATGTCTTTTCTCACTCAAATTTAGCAGTTTATAGATGCAGCTTTTAGGCAAACTTTGTAGAGCAGCAAGAGATTTACTTCTTATTTTACTTTTTTTTTTAAATAATTTTGAATATTTCACTGTATAAGGTAAATATTAGATATAAATTAGTGCTTCAACAGACAGTTATAAGAACAATACACTTTTTTATGCAGTGCTCCCCCAAATGTCACATACTAATATCATGGTAGTTAGTCATCTATTATAGGAATATACAAATATTACATAAATGCACTAATTTTTCTTACTGTAGATGACATAATAAAACTTCAAAATGAGGAAACTAAGCCTGCCTCGGACCTATCAGGGCAGCAGAGAAGAAATAAAGCTTTCCCCAAAAAGAGATTTTTCAGAGGAGTGCAAACAAACCAGCAAGGTAAGTGACTACATTGAATGAACTGTGTTTTTAGTTTGATTATTTTTAATATAACAGTCTATTAGTTCTTGGCAATTGATGCCAAAATCCTCATTTCTGTAATGTGAAGAATATAATTTTTTGTACACGGTGATAGAGGGAGAAGGTGGTGGCAAAGTAATAGGACATGACATGCTATGACCTACAATATTAAATGACATTTTTAAATCAAGGACACATAAGTTTTCCATAGGACTCCATCAGAAATCAAATAAATCATTTGAAATAGCAAGGAAAAGATAATGCACTGCCAAACAATATATCTGGCAGCCCCAGTAAATTAAGTCTCTAAAAGTGGCCATACCTACATGATCTGCTCATTTGGTGAAGTCACCAAACAAGCAGATCTTTTCCTGATATGCCCACCAAGTTTAATCCGACAATTGACCCTAAGGTCAAATAATTGGATTACAACTGCAGGTATACGAGCCATCGGAGTCAGGATCACATCCGATCTGACATGGAAATCGAACCTGCCTGATTGATGTCTAGCTGATTTTTTGGACAGACATTGGTCAGATGGGTCCATCATAAGTGCATACACAAAATTGGTCTAAAGGTCCTGAACTGGCAGATAAAATCTGCCTCTGTGTGGCCACCATAATTTTCATAATAGCTCATGTTGAGAAAAAAAATTGCACTGGTCTTTATAACTAGGTACCTACAGTATATTTCCACCTTTACTTGTATATGTATAGTACAGCAAAACTTGAAGATTGTACTACAGTGTGGTATAGTTTCTCACTTACAAGCTATGCATTGAATAGACCGAGCAGATACAGTAAATGTGCTTTTCCAATTTTTCCCTGTGACCTCTTCCCAGTACTCAAAGAATGTATTTCATCCTCATTTGCCAGATCTTCCCTTTAAACATTTTAAACAGTAAGTGGGCAGGCTGAGCAATGTAACTTAGTAAAAGTGAGATAGGTTGAAAAAAGATATACGTCCATCAGGTTCAATCTGCCTAACTTGAGTTAGAGGAAGACAAAAAAAAACTATTTCTTACTGATTCCATAAACCCCTAATGTTCATATGGGCACATAGTAGTATTTGTATAAAATGCTTTTTGTATCAAGACAAAATGGATCATGAAATGTATGTATGGTAATGTATTAGCAATGGCAAAAACACTTACAATGTATATAAATTCTTGTCCAACAGGATTTAGACAAAGACGGTACTTGAAACAACAGGGCTATTCAGGTATTAATGGGCAAAATAATGGTGTTGGCCCTATAACTCGAAGGAAAGCTGCATTGCTGAAAGGAGTGAGTCCCCTGAACCGTCAGAATTCAGATAAACAGGTATTCAAATTAACTTTTCTCTCATTTTACGTGTGTAACAAAACCTTCAATCATGGGAAGTTGTACACTCAGTTCTACACTATTGTCATATCACCCATGAGAAGTGTCCATACATTGAACATGCTCATTCTAAAACATCTTGACGAGCAAAATGGCGAACATAGTAGTCACTACTGAATTGAATTAACTTTTAAAAGTGCAAAATGTTGCAAAGTATGGTTAAACACTTTGCCTAAAGATCCATTACAACTGCACACAATATGTAACTGTCATTTCTCCTCATTTGCTGCAGCCGTTTATGGCTAGCCAATGCAATACTAGCAGACTAGGTGGTTGGGTATTTCGAAGTGTAAATGTAAGAACTCACCCTGGTGGTCTAGTGGGCAGCGGGGTCCACAGCCGATTCTTTGGCGCGGATGCTGCGCTGCTCCTCTTCCTCCTGTGTCCGATTCCTCTATGGCACGCGCGATGGTGTGCTTCCTGGTTTATGCACCTGCATGATGATGTCACGCGCACGCACAATTGAATTGCAAGCTTCCCGTTATAGGTTATCTCTTCTGAGTTCCTGGTGCCTTGTGCTTAAAGCCTGCCTGTATCCTGATTACCTGTTGTGACCCCTGCCTGCCTGACTGTGTTCCTGACCTTGGCCTGTACCTGACTATTCTACATTCTGTGATCCAACCCTTGCCTGCCTGACCATTCTGATCTAATCTCATGGTTTGACCTTTGCCTGTCTGTACTCTACCTGCCTTGACCCAGCCTCATTCTGACTACACTATCTGTCTACGTCCTGTTCTGTGACCTTCTACCCAAAGACTCTGGCTTACGTCCATGCCCCTTTGCTTGTCCAGAACCCTTAACCTGGCGGCATCTGATTAGCCGTGGGCAGAACAAAGAGACAAGACCTGGGTGCCTAGCATTTGTTCTGGATTTAGGGTGCAAATCATGACAGTAAATGAAAGTCCAGCTAAGAAATGTATAGTGACATGCTACTGACACAATAGAGCTATGCCACTGTGCAATATACTGACAGTTGTCAGCTTGCATGTATAGGACAAAAAAGTGTGTGGGGTTTCTGTCCAGATCTGCAGAAAAAAATGTTGCAGCCTGAGGAATACAAAGGGAAGGGTATGAAATCTGCTGGAGCAGATTGTCATACTAAGTTCATGCTATCTCAGGTGTTTACCTTGCCTCATTGAAGGACTGGCCATTTAAGTGACTCCTTCTAAATAGTCAGAGATGGTAATATTGGAGGCTTTGTATAGGGACAAGAATAGTAGCTTATAATTAATATTTCAAAATTAATTGTCTTTACAGAAAACACCAAACAGCCAAAGGCAACCACAAGCTCTGAGAAATCGTCAGCAACGCCAGAAAGGTTATAGACCAGCCTCTACACCTGTTCAAGGCTTAACCAGGTACACTACACATTTTTTAAGCTGCTTTGTCCGTGTATTCTGCATATTTTACCTGTTCTGGATCAATAAATGAGGACCAACTAACACTATCTTGGAAATTTTCAAAGTAGAGCTGTTGGAAATGCTTCATTCATCAAGCGAGAGAGGGAGAGGACAAAAAATGCCATAGGGCAGGAAATAAAGGTTGAAACACAGAGGCGGATTTAAGCTGCCAATGTGGCCCCTTCAGACTAAGTGGGCAGCTTGTCTGCTTTTGCATGGGGTCCTCCAATCGGTCCG
Organism: Xenopus borealis; assembly: GCA_024363595.1. Taxonomy (NCBI): domain Eukaryota; kingdom Metazoa; phylum Chordata; class Amphibia; order Anura; family Pipidae; genus Xenopus; species Xenopus borealis. Next base: position 49,483,073 of record CM044445.1, read on the forward strand.
AAAATTGGGCAGATCT
>CM044445.1:49523757-49534476 GCA_024363595.1 Xenopus borealis
CCTTCCACTGGTGGAAGTGGTCGCTAAACAGTTTCCGGGTTCACAAAAGGTATATTACATTCGCACAAAGCTAAATTTCATCGTGCAAAAGCTTAACTTTTCGCACTGAAAATAGTTTTTGCGTTACCGATTTATATTACATTTTCCTATAAATCTGTTATAAAAAATCGTGGCAATGCTCTTTGATCTGTTTTTTAAGCCATATTAATTAGTGTATTTCATTTACTAACTAGAAAGTGTACTGAACGGAAAGGTTTATTGCACCAAGATCATTATTCCACAACAATAGCTCTGAAAGTCAGTTTAAGACCAGTTTAAGATATAGGGGAAGATTTACTAAAGAATAAAGTGTGAACATTTTACTAAAAGGTGGGTAACACACAAAAAACCCAAAGTGCTGGAAAAGTTTGCTCCTTTTCGCCAGGCGATTTGTCAATAATTTATCAAAGTTTGAACATTTCTATTCGTTACCCTTTTCGCTAAAGTTTATTTCGTCAGTTTCTGCCTGGCAAATGAATAAGATGAAGCTACATCCTCCATATTATTGTCAGTGACATCATATCTATATGATGGCGCTTTTTTTCATATTTAAAGTGGGATTATGTTTATAAGTTGTAACTGTTAAATATATATAGATTAAAGATTAATTACAGTAATACCATACTTGCTTTGCTTAGTTAAGAGTGCAAAACAGCTTTGGTTACAAAGAAAAAATCGGAATGAACTCCCATGAGCGTTCCCTTAGTGGATTTAATTACCTTTCATGTTTTCAAATTGCAGAAAAACAATGGAGTTTTTAACAGGTCTTGCATCTATCCTGGTTAATCAACAGAAAGTGAGCACCTGCAAAATATTAAGCTGACATTTTACCCCCATATTTTGAGGGTTCAGCAATAGGCCAATGTTTCACTATTTCTTTGCTGTTTTATAGGTTGTTTCCTTAAATGACAGGATCAGCATTTATTCTTGTAGAATCAGTGGGGCTCAGTTTATAAACAAATGTCTTGTGGTCCGTGTCCTAAGCAGATAGGAAAACCTACACCAACTCCAGTATTTATGTGCTTGTATAAATATGTACATAAGGAGATAGAAAACTTTGATACAGGTTATGGAAATTTGAAGTGACTGAAGGGAACCCACAGGGTTGCCAACATTTGTAAATCTTTTTACCGGCTAGCTGGGGGTGGTGACAAAAGAGGCTGATCATAACATACATGGGTTGTGGCAATGTGGTGCGTGGAATAAAAGGGGGTGGGCAACAAATGATGGAGAGCTAGAATATGGATCTGGAGGAGATCAGGAAAAGGCAAGATCTGAGTGGGTTGAAGGTTTGGGTAGGTGGAACAGGGGATATACAGTATTTAAAAATACTGCAAATTTACTGGCAAATACATTGTAATGCAGGCCCTGGCCTGGGTGGGGGTTTTACTGGCTGTTAATCTCTTCATTTGTATTGCCCTATGATGAAAAATACAGTCGCATCGTATAATTGTAGTTGTTGGGTGAAAAAACGACATTTGTTAAAACTACTAAAGCCGCTAATTGCACTTCTGCATAGTTGTTGGGAAATACACAAGGTGATTTATCACCCTTTAAATGACTGGAGAATTAGCAGAAGCCATGGTAAAGTGAAAATAGTTTTATTTAGCAAAATAAGAAAATAATAATAATAAAAAAAGTCCCAATTACATGCCTGTGGTGAGGCTAGCTGTGGAGAAGGGGAAGTCTGGAAATGGGCAAAATGGTCAGGGTTGGCAGCAGACAGGTGAGGTCTGAAAGGCAGACTGAGGTCAAATGGCAGGCAGCAGACGAGCAAAGCTGAGTAACAGACCAAAGGTCAGAACCAGGGAAATCCACAGGAATCGGGTACCAGGTGAAAACATGAGCAAGGAAAGAAGGACACAGAAACAAGAATCACATAAGTCAGAGGCGCTAGATTGGGCTCAGGTGCTCAAATGATGAAGCAACAGGAAATTTCATTGCACAGGGCTCTTCCAGACGAGGAGATTGCAGGGAGATTTGTTGCCTGAATAGGCGCAGGCGACTTTACACTTTAGCGGGCACAAGACTGGGGGAAGAGATTCAGGGAGATTTGTTGCCCCAAACACGCGGCGATTTGTCGCAGGCAACAAATCTCCCTGCAATTTCCTCGTCTGGAAGAGCCCTTATAAAGGGCCTTGATTGCTGAATCAACAACACACGCCATTAATGAGGCAGGAGGAGGTAACTGTGTTGCAGGAAGTCTTATTGTGAGTCTATTCATGGAGGTGTCCAGCATGAGCGCTAAGAACCCCCAGAGGCTCAAGAGAATAGGACAGGAGTGTCTAAACACAAAGACCAGGGTTTGATTCCTAACAAAATATGTAAAACGTATATCTAGTACTTCCAGGAGCTATCAATGTAGAAGACTTTGTTAAAACCCTTCCAACATGTCTCCTTTCACCTCTCTTCAACCCATTGTTGTTTAATTATGATCATATGTATAATATCACAAACAGAAAGTAGCATCTGTAGTCTTTGATACTTACTGAATAGCAACAGTGTAGCTTTTTTATTCTAAACTCTTTATCAAGCAGAGATCATTGTCTGTAGAATGTAATTATCTGTTGAATCATATTGTTTATCTCTAGATATGACCCATACATTCCTTATTTTGCTGCTACATGCAAGCTACCAAAATCCAAAATGTGTGCCCAGATTTAGTATACAAGAAGTGCTCGGTCTTCATAATCTTCACAGGACCTAGATATTGTAGCATACCAAGCTATAACATAATTTTGTCATTGTAATTGAATGAAGTAAGTTGAACTATACCTTGTTTCATAGTGAACTTGACAATAGACACATGGCCCGGGGCTCTAACTAAGAGGTGCAAGGGTTAAGTTCATAGGCTCTACCCAATAGCATTCCACTAGTTGCACCTGCCAATAAAATGAACTGTAGAAAGATAAAAGATAGTGATAGTGTAAATATAAGGCAAAATTGAATATTGCTAGATGTAGACAAATGGTTATTTGCACTGTACAGTGTACAGTATATTCATACATCTCATCTTACTCATAGTATAACAGGGTAGGGGAAAAGAATGTTTGCTCAAGGTCATTTTTTTCTGAAGAGAAACAAGTCTTTTTTTTTTTTTTTTACAAGATAATGAATGGAATTTAGATAAAGTTGATGTAACGGAAATACTGGGCTTTAAAACAAAGATTAATACAGCAGCCATGTACTTGATACTAAATTAGTCCAAAAAATATACTAATGAACTCTGTGGGAGATGGCCTTCCTGTAATCTACACACAGATACACACCTATATCTTTCCAGTCTCATACTGTTTCAGGTTTCCTCCTTTTTTTCTTCTGTTGCTTTTATTTTTTTCTTATTTTATCATCCTTTAAGTTTTTTCAAACTTTTTCTTCTATTATGTGTTTCTCTAATGTTTTTCTCATAAGGTGAAATCATTTTACCCGTTTCTAATTATTTATTCATTTCCATGTCATCTTTCTTAATTTTCATTCTGTTTCTCAACTTCTCTTTGTGATTTCCTCCTTCCCCTTCTCTACCTTTCTATTTTGTTCTCTGCTTTTTCTTCTCCTTTGCCCAGTTGTGCAACTAGCCATGGCTGGACACAGGTGGCAGGAAATTCTCTCTTTCTCTGACTTTTTCTCTTCCCTCTTTCCCTGCCAGGATTCTGTTATGTTTTCCATTAGTTTTTTTTTTTTGCATTCTTCCCCAGCTTCTCGTATATTCCTCTGCTCTTTCACAATTCTCCAATGCTTTAAATCTACCAGCCTCATACTGTTTTCTTTCCATGATTAGTTTGTATAATGTGACATAATACAAACTAATATGTCCCCTTAAATACTTAATGGAAAAGGAAAGGTAAATTAACTGGGGGTGCCAAAGATTATGCACTTACTGTACCTGATACCCCAAGTGTTTTCTCAGCAAGCATCATGTTTCAAATATCTCTGGAAGAACTATGGGTCAGGGCAGTTTTTTTCTGACAGGACCACCAGCCTGGGGTATCAGGTAAGTGAATACAATCACTGCGGGGTGCCTAACTTTTACAACCCCCCTATATCTACCTTTCCTTCTTCCTTAAGACAAGCCTGTACCTACAGAAAGATGTAACCTGTATATGTATTTCTTAGATACACAATTATTGTGAGAAGCTTATTTGATATTGGGAGGCAAATCTGTCTTTATTTACAACATTCAATTACCTTTTTCATTGGAAATTCAATACAATGCATTCCTTAAACCCAGTTTGGTGTACCACAACACTATATTTTCTCTGTAATTCGTTATAACCCAAAAATAAGTACATTCTGTCATCACAGCTTGCTTTTATTACAAATACTTTACATATTTTTCTTAATCCCATAGGAGATCCTTAGACAGGGAAATTATTTTAAATATGTGTGTTAAATCTGTACAAGCATGGGCAAAGTGTGCCCCAGTCCAATACCCCATAACAAATAATCAATTGTTAGCCTTCATTATGCACTAGACTTATGCAACTGACAACTAGTTAGTTGCTATTGGTTACCATTTATATTTTTTAATAAATATAAATGTATTTTATAGTCTACTTAATTTTGAAAAACTACTAGCATCTAGTAGTTTCTACTAGATGCTAGCATCTATTTCATAAAATGTTAAAATCACAGTTGCTTCAGTGGGCACTTTACATCTTAAAGCTAATAAGATCCCACCATCATTTTTGATGTGGATCTGTGGGGGTGTTGAATTCTCTCCCTGAACTGGAAAATATATTAGTTTCAAGAAGGGGTTTGATGACTTTAAGCAAATGGGAAAATACAGGTCTGAAATGCATATTTGCTACAAAGTTGATCTTGGAGTAAGGAAGGAATTCTTTCCTCCCCTGAGGGGAATTGGAGAGGCTTCAGAAGGGCTTTTCTACCTGCCCCTGAATCAACTAGCAGTTAGGCAGGTTTCATTGAGTCCCATAGGTTGAATTCAATGGACATGTTTTTTTTTAAAACCTAAATTAGTACAAAACTATGCTGCTCTCCATAGGTTCAATTCCAGTGATGACCCATAGTGATGTGTAAATTCTACAAATATACTGTATCTACTTTATTTGGTTTTGGTCCTGTGGATTCCTTTGAGTCCCATTCATTTTGTTTGCCTTATTTCGGATTGCCACTACCTGACGCTGAGGGTCACTTGAGTTATCAACATTGGCACTGTAGCACCTTTTCCTCCTTTCATTCTTATGTACATTTCCCAGAGGAACCAATGCATTGAGAGATAAGAATCACCAGTAATCCTTATAAGCATATAATACCTATATTTACTCCACTGTTTGTGCCTCCTACCTTGTTAAGTTCAGGTGTGAGGAATCCTGCTCTCAAGGTCCTACAGAAGCACATCTGTCTTGATTTCTACGTATCTCTTGGTTCTGGCCTGTTGGCCTCTCTGTTGACATCATCTATGTCACCTACCAAACCACACCCTGCTGCATCTCTCTGCAAATCCATGTACTGGCTACCGGTACATACTTACTTCACACTTAAACTCCTCCCTCACCTACACATGACCTCTTTGTTCCATCCACTGACCATAGACAGCTCTCCTTACTTGTAACCTACTTACAAGCACACCTATCAGACAGAGCAGTGGAAGTAGAATTAACTACCCTACAACATCATAAATTCCCTTGGCCCACAGGGTTTTAGATGTTCCATTCAAACTGACCTGTTCCATGAAGCTTACACACTAACCTTTGAACCTTTAATAACTCCCATACACAAGCCATCATTTCTCAGAATAATACATCAGCCTTCTCACATCCCATCTGATCTATTATTTCCACACCAACAGCCATAACACTCATTTTACTATTTCTCCAGCATTAACTTCTCCACACAGTTATGTATTTATATATCTTGTGTCTATCACATCCCTACCCTATAGATTGTAATCCCCTTTGGGAAGGTCATTTGTGACTTACTGTTTTGGTTTGCCTCTACGTTTGTGTAAAAAATATTAATATATAAAAGTAAAAATAATAATTACTGCCTTGATCTGTGACCTGCCTAAAAGGCTATTACTTGCCTGCCACCGTGATGAACATTGGCCAGTTGTATAAATTTACCTGATCACCTTTGCTTTTGTCTGTTCATTAAAGCATTTCTTTATGTACAATATGTTCCATTCCTATTTTTATCAAGTCTACCAACATTATTTTTACATGGGTACACAACAAATAGACTTCTTGTGGTTTCACTGGGCATTCTCTGTGAATTCAGGTTAAACTACATGTAGTACACTCAATTGAGAGAGTGGACACAAGGTGCAGAACATATTATCTTTCTATCCCTTCTGTGACTGCCACTTTTTTGTATATGCCTTATTCTGCATAGGTCCCAAGGGCATAACTTTTTAACGCTAGGCATACATTTCTAATTCAGAAAGGTGGAGGTCTACCAGACAAAATAATGTAGCTGAAAACTACCATTCACTACCAACTACAGAAATATCCAGTAAAACGTAACCTAACACTATAGAGAATACAGGAACAAAAAAAAACTGTATAACCATCATGCATAATCTTTTTTCTGTTCTGTTTATCTTTATTACTCTTTACTTTTTCTACATATGCGTATGTAATGAAACATCTGTAAACGCAATTATGTACAAACTTTCAATAAAAATATTAGATACCAAAAAAAAAAAAAAATTCTCATTCAGAAAGTGCTTATGCCTTTCCCCTCTAACCTTTCATCATTAATAGCTCTCTATTGTGCCCATTTTTTGTCACAGTGGCACAAGTAGCAGTTAGCTCTTTGCCCCATTAATGAATGAATCTGCGGGTGAAATATAACTTACTTAATGAAACCTCTTTGTTGGATTGCTTCTGTGCAGCATAAACCAACTGGTGCAATGCATGGCCAGCACCCAAGGACTGCATAGCTGAAGTATCTTAAGTGTACTTTCTCAAGCACATTGCAAAATCACATTTTAGATAATAACCTTTCTATTTTTCTTAACTGCAAACAATGCTTGGTTTTAAAATGAAAACATAAGCTTGAATTATCTTGCAGAAAAGATAAACGTTGGAAAACAGCACAGTGAGACATGGGTTACACCCTAAGAGCCTGCCATGTGTCTAGACTGCCCACTGCTATTTCTGGATTCTGACAGAACAAGGCAAATGTTACACTGTTTGTTAACCACTTCACTCACATAGAGAAAGAGGCTACTTTGTGAAATTGTATTGTACATATTGGGCTATTTTTGAGCCAAGCAATTGTTCCCTTCACCACATTCAAAGGAGAAGGAAAATCTTTGTGCACTTGGGGTTGCCAAATGTTAGGCACACCCAAATGTTTGTATTGTCTTACCTGAAACCCTGGGCTGGTGCTCCTATCAGCAGAAAACTGCACCGGCCCAGGGTTATACCAGTGAGTACCATGAAGCGATCCTCTTCTATCTTCCTAATTCTTTGCATGGCTGCACATGCACAGTATCAGGCCCAGACTGGCAATCTGTGGGTTCTGGCAAATGCCAGAGGGGCTGCTATGAGGTCCCATATAAAGTCAGTATTTAGTGGGCTGGTAGGGGCTGATTGGGCCTTTGTGTACCTGAAATACAAGGGCCTATTTTATTTCTCAGTCCGGACCTGCACAGTAGTAGGAAAGGCCGAACTTTATCTAAAAAGTTGGCTAATTCGTTTAAGTGCGCATGTGAAGAGAGAAGAAGCCAGATGTTGATTGCTCCATGGTGCTCACTGGTATAAGTGCAGTTTTCTGCTGATAGGAGCACCAGCCCCAGCAACAGCACTCAATAGTAAAAACCCATGTCCCACTGTGACCCCTTCAGTTACATTGAGAAGGAAAAACAATAGCAGTTCCCTCCTAAAGTGCTGGCACAAGTCACATGACTGGGGCAGCTGGGAAATTGACAAACTGTCTAGTCCCATGTCAGATTTCAAAATTGAATATAAAAAAATGAGAAATGGATTTCAGTGCAGAAGTCTGCTGGAGTAGCACTATTAACTGATGTGTTTTGAAAAAAAACAGTTTTCCCTATGACAGTATTCCTTTAATAAATAAGCTAAAATTAGGCATGGGAGTTTGGTCAAGCTTTATTTATTAATAAATTAATTAATATTGAGTAGGCACTTTTTTTTTAGTTATGTTTCTGTTTTACAAAAACTTACTGCAGGGAATATTTTCAGATTTAGCAAATCATCCATGTCTACTATTTAAAAATATATATATATATATATATATATAAATAGTTATCAAGCCTGGATTTACTTTCCTGGCGCCCCTAGGTCGGCTCTGTTTGACGCCCCTCCTTCTGCTTCCCGTCCCACCCCTCTCCCCTTCGCAGTCCCAGCTCTTTCCTGCACTCTGGGCGACTGGTCTGCAGGAGATTTTCAAATCTCCCACTCATGTCCAGTGTCCATAATTATGCACCTGGGTGGCATGCTGCCTCTGAATTTCTGCCACCCTAGGCCGGGCCTGATAGTGATGGGTGAATTGACACCAGCGACAGTGTAACGTGTGCCCATTGACTTTAATACACTAGGACAAAATAGGCGTGCTTTAAATTGACACTGGTGTGAAAAATTATTGCCGGTGTCAATTTTGACACATGTGAATTGACACCTGTGTCAAAATTCTTGTTTCTTGATTTTTTTCGATGTTTCTCGAATTCCGGAGGACATTCGCAAATTTTTTTGTGAAACGGGACAAATTCACCCATCGCTAAAAATAAATGTATTGTAAATCAGTGAATCTCAAATAGCTATGCTTATATTGCTCTGTGTAATCTACTCATCATATTGTCTGAAAGGCACACTGCTACACAACAAAACTCTATGGGAAATAAAAGATATAAGGGTTTTTTGACTGGAAAAATCTTTTCATTGCCTGAAGTCTAGTCTGTACTACACTGTACAAATTTAAAATGAAAGCTTCCACTTCAGAAGACATTAGCTTTATAAAAGAACACAGTGCCGTGTATCCCTTTCTTAAATACAATGTAGACATGGTAAATATGTACATTTTAGAGAAGGAGGAAGCATGCCTTCTGGCTACTGTAGATTACAATAAAATGAATGCTGCCCACAAAGTCCATTAGCTACATCTTCTCAGAGCTAATGGAAATCAGCATCTAAATGGGTCTGACGTTAGGAATAGCTGGAAGTCACCAGAATGTTCCTGGTAAGTTACAGGACCTGCATTTATTAAACATAATAGAGCAGAATGTTAATATTGTTCTTTATCAATAGTTTAAACATGAGAGCACACTGTACTGTGATAGAAATTCATTTGACTGCAGTCTATGAAATAAAGTACAATGTCCCAGAGAGGGGAGGTGAATAATGCTCAGTATAGTTTACTCCTGCTCAGGTACTTATTCCAGCACCCACATGAGACTAATCAAATCAATAATGATATTCAAATACATACCACCAAATTGTAACCAGACTATACAAGCAATACAAGGAAGCGGATACCCTTGCCAGAAAAGGACATGGGTCTACAATTTGCAATAGTTTTTTATTATTTGTGGTTTTTTAGTTATTTAGCTTTTTATTCAGCAGCTCTTCAGTTTGCAATTTCAGCAATCCACACATTGATTTAAATGAGAGAATGGAATATGAATAGGAGAAGGGCCTGAATACAAAGATGAGTAATAGCAAGTAGCAATAACAATACATTAGTAGACTTCCAGAGCATATGTTATTTAGATGGTCAATGAGCCCTATGAATGCTGGGAAGAGTCCGAAGAAAACTGTAAATAATTCAATAATTATAAAAAAGAAAAACATTATGGCCAATTGAAAACTTGCTCAGAATTAGCCATTCTTTAACATAGTGAAAGTTAAAGTACACGGTGAACCAACCATTTAAGTCTGTGTGAATAATTTTTACTTATGGACACTAAGCTATTTTTAATTCTGATATTTTCCCCGTATTTTTGTTACAAAGTTACAGAGTTACAAACATGCTCAATCACATGTTTTTTTTTCTTCTTCTAACTGCAGCAATACAATTAACAAGACTTTTATTACTTCAGTGGGACAAATGTGCACCCTGTTCCTGTCAATCCTGTCATTTTGTTTAACAACCTCTTGTAGCTGTGCTGAAACAGAAGACATATGGAAAAGAATAGATTAATGAATAAGCAAAGTCCTGGCAGGCTCAGAAGTCAGTTCTCTTTTGTCTGGCTCATTCATTGGCTGTCCTACAGTGTTTCTCTTGCAGATGCCTGAAACATAAGCCAGGCATTTTATACAGCATTCATAAAGGCAGGAGCTAGATCAGACAAGAAACATTAGGCCGTCTTGATACAACGTTACACTAGTACAGACTATAGATGACTTTATCACTATACAATCTTATCTCCCTTTGTGCTGTTCTGAGAATTTTTTTCATTGTACTTAACTTTTCTGTTTTAAATATTTTAGAAGTTTTTAACTTTCTGATTGCTTCCCTCCCTAACACATTTTTGTCCATAATACCATCATCCTACTGAATACAGACATTCATACATAATATGGTAAATGCAGTTGTGACGTGGAGTAACAAACTCATTGGGGGGAATTCACGAAAGTGTCGGTAAAATAAGTAACCCAGAAGTGGCGGTCGACAAATTTGTAAAATGTCATGCAAACAGCAAATTCACAAAGGCAGATGTTACCATCTCTGAATGTCTCGTAAGTCCGACAACTTTCT
>CM044445.1:49547514-49561209 GCA_024363595.1 Xenopus borealis
AAAAAAAAAAAACATGTTTTCCCATGACAGTTTGCCTTAAATTTTTTGGTCATTGTTGGTTTATGTGTCTGTAATAATGTCCTCATCTGTGCAATGCACTGAGATTGTACTGCTGTTTATCTTCTCCTATTTTAAACCACAGAGAGAAAGATCTGAAGTTGAAGCCCAAATTAGCCACTTCCTGATGGCCGGTCTCACACCAATGGCTTTTCAGATTCCTTGATGTGCATCAATGGCTGTTGGTTCCATTTGACTGCAGATTTTTTCCATGATACCTATGAATCCCATTTTTTACACTACCTGTATTTTCACCCCTGGATCAATGCTCCAAAGTGGCTGCTGTCACATGAAATATTGGAGACAGTCTCAGCCATTCCACCTTTTATCAGTTATTAATGCAGTGTAGTTCATGGTCACCCAAGAGATTTGGTACTATCACCTCTCCCAAATGTATGATCATGAGAAAGTAAATAATGCAAATAGTGATGGGTGAATTTGTCCCTTTAGCTTCGCTGAAAAAAAAATTGCAAATTTTGACACCGGCATCAAATTGTTGCTGGCGTCAACATTGTCACCAGCAGTTTCGCCAAATGTATTTGGCGGTGAAACTTGGAAATTTGCAGAGAATTTGCGCCTGGTGAATAATGCAAATGAGACATGTTTTCTGGATTTGCACTGTTCTTGCTTTCATTTACTTCAAATAATTTTTAGTTTATGCTATAACAACAGCAGTTGCCTTTTGCTTGCTTCTGGCGTGAAGCTGAATTTCTTTGAGAGCTAGGGTAAATAAACCATGCCTGAATATTAAATAGTCTGAGAAGTGGCTTCAAAGTCAAACACCATAACAGCACATAACAATCACATGACTGCAAAACACAAAGCTTTGCTTCTAAAATAACTTGGCTCCTACTGTTTCCTGCCTATTTCTGCAGGATGGCATTTAAAGATAGAAATGCAGCAGGAAACACAAACATCCTCAGTGCCATCTTCTTATATAACTGCATTCTCCTGTCTAACTTGCTTGACTCTTTTCAAATAAGAAGTACTTACACAATAAACCATGCACTTAGAATTGAGTTGACAAAACATTTTGTTACTGTCCATGCACAAAGCAGATTAGTTAATATAGTACAGCTGCGTGCCAATGCTTTAAGCCAACAGAATAATTGTTTAACGCAGTCTTTAAGATATTTTGATAACATTATACTGTATATGTATATTAATTGTATATGTCAAATGTAATATGAGCCCTGATAATCTATATACAGTTAGGGCAGAATGACATGGGCGATTTTGGAGCGATCCGATGCGACGAACCGCTGGTGTCTAGTCGGATGCGCCGAAGGTAAAAAATAGCATGCAATGTCTGCATCCAACAGTCGCGTCTTGTCGGATGCATGTTGTGGCTACATCCGACATTCCTACAACTTACCTTATGTTCAGCACATACGACTTGACACAAGTGTTTCGTTGCATCAGATTGCGCCAAAATTGCTCATGTAGTTCTGCCCTAATGCAGGCATGGGACCTGTTCTCCAGAATGCTCAGTACCTGGGGTTTTTTGGATAAGTGATCTTTAAGTAATTTGGATGTCCATACTGTCTGTTAAAAATGACGAAAACTTGAATTAAACCCAATAGGATTGTTTTGCTTCCTATATGAATTAAAAATATTTTAGTTGGGATCAAGTAAATTGTTTTTAAACATAAGAATTATTTGAATAAAACTGAGTCTATAGGAGATGGCCTTCCAGTAATCTGGAGCTTTCCGGATAATGGGTTTCTGGATAACAGATCTTAAACTTGTAGTAACAAATTACTAGTATTGTGTACTTGTTACTTTCTATAACTCATGTGGGTGTTTATTTGTTCCAAGCATGGTTATGATGTATATAGTGTTTGAGACTAGCAAAGCCGGCATTGTTTTTATCACTGGTGTGTATTTTGTGGACATGGTTATTTTAGCTGTATTCCCATAATCCTTTATTGTTTACTTCATACTTGTATTTCTAACTTCATAAATATAGCAAAAATCCACACTGTTTATAAATATACAATAGACAGCATACCAAATTTGGTAGCTTGGACCACACTTAACACAATATGATGCACAGGGCGAGTTGGCTTACAGAATATGTTTTATTTTTCCTTATCCAGGTCCAGTTTTTGACCCATAAACTTCAGGTCAGATTCAATTCAGTGAGAAAAAGTTTTCTCCAGTTCTATCACGTCAAAAGTTATGGACAAGGTTCGATTGGAGAAAAAACTTTTCTCCAAATTCAGTTCCAGTTTTTTTCCCTATAGACTTCAATAGAGTGTTCACATTACAGACCTTGAAATAAGTTTTTCTGAATTGAATTGCATCTCACATTGAATCACGTTCATGACTTTACATGTGATAAACCCTTTTCTCACTAAATTGAATATGGCCCTTCATGTTATAAACAGTTTTATAGTTTTAGAATTGCCTATAGTTGTTAAATTGCATCTGGCCCTATGGAAAAATCTGGAATTGAATTGAATTAGGAGAGAAGCTTTTTTCATGAAATTAAATCTGGGCCCATTGTGGTAAGTGGTACAATAAGTACATTCAGTATTATTATGAACTGCAGAGTAAATATGAAACCTGGAAAAAGAGGAAATTAACCAGAGGGATGAGGAAGATAGAACATTAAGTGATGTCATAAAAGTTTTACAGGCAATAAATATCTTTGTTACTTTGCAATAACTACTTTCAAATGCATGGATCCCTTAGCCCATCTATTGCTAGTTCGTTACTTTACAATTGTCAGTGTCAATATCACTAATAACATAATCAGTTCCTAAATGTCTTGACTATAAAGGCTGCAGTAGGAAACAAGAAGTGCTAGTTAGTGCCCAACCTAAAGTTCATTCTAATGCCTTCTGTTGATCTCTGGTACAGTGCACTTGTGCATTGCTTTGTTTTTGTTCCTCGTTTTATTTTGGAGCCTAGATTAAATGTACCTATAAATGATTTGTATTGATGAAAATGTAAATATACTATTTATCTTTTTATATTAAATCCTTAATTAATAAAGGCGTGCTAATAAGCCGGTCCAATACCAACACCTCTATTCCCAAGTAGATGGTGAAAGGGGTGATAAAGTAAAAAGTAACCTTTTTTCATCCCTCCAGGATCTTTTTCAAAAGTACTTAAGAGAACAAGTGAGTATCATCGCCCAGTAAAAACGTTCCAGTCCCGTATCCATCTTCTGGGAGTTCCAGCAGTCCTGGTACAGCATCTTTGTTCAAGATTATAGCTCCCTAAAGGCTCGTCCAGACGAGAAGATTCGAGGAGATTAGTCGCCTGGCGACAAAACGCAACGTCTTTGAGGTGACTAATCTCCTTGAATGGCTTGCTCGTATCTTGCACACACTAGTGCTAAAGTCGCCGGCGCCTATTCACACACGGCGATACGTTTTTTAAAGTTGATCGAAATTGCCTCGTGCAGGCGACTTTAGTGCAAGATACTAGCAAGCCATCCCATGTGGCCTTACCCTAAAGGGAAAGAGCTCAGCACCTGCTAATAATGTCTAAATTAATGCTGCACCCAGTTTAAGCTCCTGCCTAGAAATGTCTAATAGTGATGGGCGAATCTAGGCAGATTCGCTTCGCCGAAAAATTTGCGAAACGATGCACGTCTCGTTCTTGACGTGCATCGTGTTGTTTTCATCATGTCGTTTTTGCAGGTCGAATTTTTTCAGGTGCCTCGTGAATCGCTGGAATTCGCCGCGAATTCGCTGCTGGCGAATAAATTCGCCCATCCCTAATGTCTATCAATGTCAGATAGCTAAACATCATACAATATACAATATAATACATTGGGACAGATTGAATTCATGAGAAAACTGTATTTTATGGTTTATCATGTGAAAATGTATGGACAAGATTCAATTTGAGGATAAAAAAACAACTTTTATCCTAATTCAGGTCCAGTTTTAGAGTTTTCATGTAATAACCAGTGATCTCACTGAATGACCTGGCTCAATGGGAGAACCTGGAATTAAATTATGGGATAAGTTTTTCGTTAAATAGAATCTGGCCCATTATTTTACAGCTCTCTAGAAACATAAGTAAGAAAATTTTACTTTGGTGGAGGATTTTCTCAAGCCTAAAAATGTATCCAGCGGCACTCTCAGGCTCTGAAGGGCAATACTTCATCAATATCCTACTTGCTAGGATGGGATAGACTAACTGCAGTTTTTTGGAAAGGTCTTTCTGAAATCTAATCTAAATTATAACTTGGCTATAAGGGGTTGTTCACCTTTGAGTTAACTTTTAGTATAATATAGAGAGTGATATTCTAAGACAATTTGCAATTGGTTTTAATTTTTTATTGTTTGTGGTTTTATAGTTATTTAGCTTTTTATTCAGCAGCTCTCTAGTTTGCAGTGTCAGCAATTTGGTTTCTAGGGTACAAATTACCCTAGCAACCCTGCACTGATTTGAATAAGAGACTGGAATATGAATAGGGGATGGACTGAATAGAATGATAAGTAATAAAAAGTAGCAATAACAATACATTTGTAGCCTTACAGAGCATTTGTTTTTAGATGGTGTCAGTGACCCCCATTTGAAAACTGCAAAGAAACAGAAGAAAATTGCAAATCATTAAAAAACTATAAAAAATAAATAATGAAGACCAATTGAAAAGTTTCTTAGAATTGGCCCTTCTACAATATACTAAAAGTTAACTTGAAGGTGAACCACTCCTTTAAGATGGAGATTAAATCACAGGAATGTAAACTGTGGCATGACTGTAAATGCAACATCCCCAGGTCACAGATTAATCTTATACTGTATTCCTATTATATCAGCAAGATGTACCATCAAATAAATTTCCTTTATGCATTTAGGAAAAAGGAAATGTTTTTCGTTCTATATTACACAACTATTACTAAAATTACTCCTTGGTTTAAATTGAAAGAACGTTTTTTTTTCTCATAAGATGTTGAAAAGAACAATAAATGACAAAAAAAGAATCACTAGGTAATCAGCAGTTTAAGCCATTATTTCCTTAAATTAACCTCATTTCTTTTTCACTGAAATAATAGAAAATAATAGGAGAACTATGTTGAACCTTGTCCACATAAAACATTTATTATAGTACATGGCAGATGTGGGCCTTAAAGGTTTACTTTATAAATGAATAAACTTCAAATAGCAATTACACTAAGTATGCATAGAAAGACTGTCATTAAATATTTTCAACCTGGTTTCTATAAAATGGGACCGGATGTGTCTCAGTGCCTGTCATTTCCAACAACAATCAGAATGTTTGCTTTAAACCTTGTTATTTAATGTGCCTGCCATATATTATTTTCAGGTAAATTTCACCCACACCCAAAGTGTACAAACATCCAGCAGAGCAGTACTGTACTGTATTTGTGGTATATTTGAGTTTAATAATCATATGACTTGGCTTGGATGATAAGTGCTGCTTCTGTTTTAGTATTTTCCTATTTTTGCAACCTCGTTGCACAGGAAACATTTTTGTGGTCACCTATTTAGAGCCTGCCATTTCAGCTTAAAGCATATTTTTCCTTTGATGCTTTTCTTTCACGTGCTCTTCTGATTATACATTGCTCTATAAATATTCAGCAGGTACAACCACACATATATTTTAAGTGCACTGAGGGTTATTCCAAGTGTGTGCTGTATCCATTTAAGCAAAATCCTTTAATTGAAACTTGTCTATCTAAGGATGCTGTTGACCCATCAATGAGCTAGCTATGACAGGAAAAAGGTTTACACTGAAGATATCCTTGATACATTATGCCATCAATAATCATAGGGCCCTATACTATCAGGGTTGCAGAACTCTCCAATTATTTAACTGCAGGTCACCCATTCATGCCCCATGAACCCATACCCATGACCCATCCAAATCCTATATTCTTTGTCATAGGTCATCTGACTGCAGTAACCTCCCCCTAGCAGCCCTGCATAATTGTAGCAATTTTGTTCATTAGCTGTTATACCATGTACCCCTTCTTCGCACATGAATGTAAACCAGCATGAGTACTTGCATTGGCAACATTTTCAGAGGGTCCTGGTGCACACAGCACCCATACCTGGCCCTCTACCTCAATCCATCTAATGTGCACAGAGATAGACATATGCCACTGATGATACAGAATACAGGCACAGGTGTTAGTACCATTTTTAGGCAGCAGTAAAGCAAAGTCATGTCCAAATCATGTTGCAGGCGAATAAATTCGTGAAGTGCCTGCAAAATTTCACCTGGCGAAAATTCGCCGGCGGCTCGTTTTGGACCCATTGTCGCCGTCCAAAAACGTTTCACGAATTTCTAGCCGTTTGTAGAGAAATTTGCGAAAAATTCAACAAAGCGAAACGCCGCCAATTCGCCCATCACTAATGTCCTCTTGCAAGCGTCTTTGTTTCAGAGAAAATAACCACAGTCTCTACAGCCTTCCCCCATAGTTTAACCTTCCTTCCTCTTTACAAGCTTAGTTGAACATCTCTGCATTCTCTCTAACTCAGTAGGTGGAGCTCAAAACTGCATTGCATATGTAAAGTGAGGCCTTACCAGGCACCTATAAAAAAGATAAATTAAAATGTTCACCCCTTGAGTTTATGGCCTGTTTTTTGGTTAAGGCACACAGTATGTTAGCCACAGAAATCACCAGCCAAGCAGAGATCCTTGCTGCACTCCATTAACACTGGTACAATTAGAAAATGCTCCATTTACCAACACTTTTTGTAATCCAGATATATATATATTATGTTCCACGTCAATATTCCTTAATTTAATCAGTTACAGTTAAATGCTTTAGCTAGATCTAAGTAGATCACATCCACTGCCATCCCAGAGATTAGGTTCCTGCTCACCACCTCATAGAAGACAATTGGATCAGTCTTGTAAGATCTGTTATGCATAAAACTATGCTGGCACACACACTCATGGTGGGAATTCATAAAAGTGGTGATACTGAGGCAAAATAAAAGGGAGATAGATTTGTCTGAATTCCCATTGTAGATAGTGAACAAGAATTTGGCGATTCACAACAGATTAACTGGTAATAAATGCTTTTATTGCCACAATTAGCAGTTAATCTTTTGTGAAGCGCCAAATTCTTGTGAACTATCTACAATTTCATTCCTATCCCAGTACCCAAAGAAGAGGTGCGCTTTAGGATAGAGGCACTAAAGACTCTACCAAAATTTCAGGATTAACATTCTACTGAAAATTGTCTGAATTCCCACCATATTCAGAAATCACCTAAATTCAGAATTTCACATCAATTTTACATCCCCTCTTTTTCCTCATTTGAAAAAGGACAGGTAGAGTATTTGATCAGGTATGTATAGGAGATGATTCTGGCCACTTGGTGGCAGCAGAGAGAAATTTGGAAACCCAAAAGAAAAACTTTTAAATGGAAACCCACCCAAAGAATAAAATGAATAAAAGTTTGCATGGTGAAAGAAAATGAAAGAAAATCAATCAACGTAAATGGATTTGTTTGCACATATGTGACAGATTGTGACAGGGGCAATTGGGATAGCTACTAGGGACACATTTTCTGTGAATAAACACTAGCCTTCCTAAATGTTAATATTTCTTCCTTATCAATAACCTTGACATCAAATATGGTAATATAACATCTAAGTGGCAACCATAGTGGCCACCTAAGGCCTGTAGCTCTGAGGGATTCATGCTGCCCAAATAACCAGCATTATAATTCACCTCATTACTTGACCAGCAGGAGGGAGACCTACACTGATAATTTCAAATACCAATTTACTACTGTCTGATTAGTCTGGTGTCTTCACTGTTATGCTTCCGTCACTATGTTTAAAGAAAGTGATACCATAAGGTATTGGACCCTCTTACATCCTCAACAGCAAGTACAGTTGTTCTGCAGGTGCTTAAACCCCTTTCTGATAGATGTAAACCCTATGGCCTCATATTCACTGGTGTTTTGCCCTGCAGTTCCAAAGGCATTCAGTGCTTGGATATGTTTGTGTGTGTACAGGCCCAGAAGAAAGAAGAGATTGGGGGTCATTTATAAACACTGGGCAAATTTGCCCATGGGCAGTAACCCATAGCAACCAATCAGATTGCTGCATTGATTGTTGTACTTGCAGCTGGCTTCAAAAAGCTAATCACTTATTGGTTGCTATAGGTAACTGCCCATGGGCAAATTTGCCCAGTGTTCATAAATGAGCCCCATGTGTTTCATGCTGCACATAGAACAACCGACCATGGGTTGAAATGCCTTTGAGTATGAACATGGCAGTTTTTATGGGTTTACAAAGGCATGCTGAGCACAAAAAAATATATTGTGTTTATATGCATTTTTGAAACACATCTAAGTGCATTTCGTGCAGCATGTTGCTTCTAAAAAATGTGAAACACTTATGAGTATAACTAGGCAGACTGGAATAATGGAATCGAGTAGCTAATGTGCACTCAAACGTGTGTGAAATGCATAAAAACACACCCTTGTATGTGCCCTTACATAACTCCATGGGCCAGGGACCTTCAGCAAGTATGTACATGCTTTGAAAAATTATTCACAGTGTGTTTATACTTCCTGATTTGGAGCAGACTGTCGGAATCCAGAAGTGACCAGTGCAATAAGGGCATCCGTGGACTCACAAGGTCTACTCCAAAGCTGAAATCACATACACAATTCTTTTTTTAGGGGGGTCAGTTATCAACCAAAATCAACATGTTTTCCTTAAAAAAAAAAAGCCTGTAGGCAATGCCGTATTTGAAAGATAATTTGTAGAAAATAAAATTTTAAAAGGAAAATCTCCCCCAGGCACCACAGAGCACTTACTGCATTTGATGGGGCGTGAGGGGTACAGGCTTCAGCACTGAACTATTTACATTTGGTTTGGTGCATTTTTGAGCAATTACTTTAGGTCCTAGAAAACACATGGTATTTCTCATTTTAATTGGAAGGCCTCTAGAGGTATTAGTGGTCCAAATACGCATGTGGCATAAGTCAGAGTCTTTGGATAGGGTTTAAAGTTGAGAACCCTTTAATGATATTGCTATAACTTTGATTCAATGGCCACAGTTCTAAAAGTCAAGTGATACTATTATACTGCCAAAGCTCTTGCAGCAAATCCACTTCAATTAAACACTGTAGTGACATCATATTTCAAAATATTTGTCAGATTATTTTCTCAGTTATCTGTTTCTATCTGCAAACGTGAGCTTTAGGCACAAAGGTCTTGTTTAATTTACCGATATCAAGTAGATTCCAGGAACCAGCAAAAGCCTTATTTTGTTGAAACATGATGATGCCTACTTAATGGGTTAGTCAATTTTGATTATCTAGGACAATGAGTAATACAGCTTCCTGATCTTATTGACCCAAACATCCGGAGAAAGAAAAGGCTATTTTAATCTGGGCATGTTGTTTGTCGCATGCATCTGGTAAGTATCATGGATAAAGATACGTGACTTTGCTGCAAAATGAAATGTTATGATTATTAACTCTGCAAACTATTGTCATTGATACTTTGTGTATGGAAGACAATCACTGGCATGTACATATGTTTAATTGTTTGAGGTGCTACTGCTACTTTTGTTGCAGTTTAATACAGGTATTGGATTTGTTATCCAGAATTCTTAGGACCTGGTAAGGTCTACATCTACTAAGAAATCCTTTAAACATGATTTAACCCAATAGGATTATTTTGCCTCCAATAAGGAATAATTATATTTTAATTAGGATCAAGTACATAGTACTGTTTAATCATTATAGAGAAAAAGGAATTCACTTAAAAAAAAAATTTAATTATTTGATTGAAATTAAGTCTTTGGGAGATGGCCTTCCGATAATGTGGAGCTTTCTGGATAATGGGTTTACAGATAACCATATAGTGACAGTTTCTGAGTTTCTGCATTGGCATATCTGTTCCTACTCACATTTATTCTGGCATTGCATCCTTAAGCTGGCCATAGATGTAAGGGTTTTTAAAAGACCTTTTCGTTATTGTAAGACTGAGCTTATCTTGAAACGATTGTTTAAATGTATGATTTGTCAACTAAAAAAATAATTTCAAGCGATATTGTCTAGGTGAAGACAGAAAAACTGCGAGGAGCTTCCTGCTTGGCCGTGCAAATAATTGGACAATTGATAGATTTCACTGTGACAGATGAAAATTTTTTAACCTGGCCGATCAATTTTCTGACCAATGTCGTACAAAAATTGTGTGATGCTCGATCGTTCGATTCCCACTAACCTCACGATAATTTGATGGATTGGTTGGATTGCACTGAAATTGGTCATTCACCAAAGAAAAATATTTGCGACTATGGGGACCTTTACTTTATTGAGGACATAAGGTTTGGGAATAAGCATCTTACATACTACTATGAAACCCCTCTTCTCTAGACCTGCCACTCTCTTTGTGTCATTCAATATCTATGCAACCTGTATAACACTGCCTTGTCAATTATGTCTTAAGACATTAGCATTTCAGATGTGACCCACTTGTTTTGAAACACGACTGCCCTTAATTATATGAACACCTCTATGGGAGTCACAAAACTCTTCTTTAGCATATAGACATAGGACCATCTTCTGGAGACTATATTGTGGGTCATTTTTTCCAGGACCTGTGCTTGACCTTAAACTTAAAGGAGAACTAAACCCCCCCATTAGTCAAAAACTTTCCCCCCTTCCCTCCATTGGCCCCCTTCCCTGCTTTCGCCTTCCATAGTACCTTAGTGTAAAAGTGTTAACCTTTGCATATTCACACAGTGAAGGGAATTTTTGATAAACAGGGGTTTAGTTCTCCTTTAAACATTAAAGTATTAAATCAGCATATATGGATTTGGGTTTCATGCTTCTGATTTAGGTTTTTTCTTATATACAATATAATTTCTAGGACTGGATTTTATGTATTATATCCGTAAGTAATATATCCTATGAAGTGTCACATATTTAAATCTTGTCCAGAAGGTTGCAGTAAGTGCATTGCACTCACAGCCCATTAGATTTAAACCCAGTGTCAGACATATATGTCCAGTTGATACAATGCCCAGTGTCAGACAAAAAGTGTTCTCCAGATTTCAGTTGCACCTAATACACAACTTCACAGTTACGTGTGACACAGTAAAAAAGTATTAAATGTAACAACAAATGCCACAAAGCAATATAGTGAATTCAGCACGGAAATGAAAAAGCCTCTCCATAAGCTGAATTATACGTAATGGCATACACTGAATGTTTTCAGTGTATTTTGTTTGTTCTAGCCTGATAAGCAGCTTGTGACATTATTTAGTAATGCTCTTTGCTCTTAAACCCTGTTTTGCAATGTTAACAGGTTACTGAATTAAAATTTTTATTTTCTGGGGTAATGGTCATTTAGAGGAATACTGGAGGATTTGCTAACCAAAGGAATACTATAAAAAGTGTTATGAGTTCTATACCACTTACAGAAAGGTTCAGGTTACAACAATTGTATCATTTCGTTCAAGCACAATGGGCCCAAAGGACAAAGACAATACCTTCTTTAAAAGATGGTGTATTCGCTCTCCTAGAATACGAAAATCAGTCTCCAGTCTATATAATAAGTGTTTTGATTTTCTGCAACCCTTAGGGGCCCATTTACTAAATTCGTGTGAAGAATTCGAAATTGGATCGAATTTAAAAAAAAAAAAATTGAATTTGAATTTCGAATATGCAAATGAGGCAACTTCGACCATCGAATTTAATTGTATTCAAATATTCGATAGTCGAAGTACTTCCCTTTTTAAAAAGAATTTGATAGGCCAGTTCGCCAACTTGGACCTACTGAATTGCTTTAAAACCCTATGGGAAGCTCCCATAGGTGTTTTAAAGTTTTTTTGATTGAATAAAAAATATTCGATCGAATTGAACGATTCAAACGATTTAATCTATCAATCAAATTTTTTATATTCGAACGTTCGATTGGTCGAATTGTGTTAAAAATCACAATCGAATTCAAAAATCAAATTTGAGGGTTTATTAACAATAAGCATATGAATGTGAACACACTCACTTAAGACATACATGTAAATCATTTTCTGTGCACAAATGTTCATTTTTTGTTTTGAAAATGTATTGAAGCAAATCAATGATTGTATACATATGCCTGAATAAAATAAAATGTATTAAAATATAAAAGTGTTATGAGTTATATTGTTATAGAAAAAAATGTAAATACTGTACAGCACCAAATTATTATTTTATAGATATAGCAGAACCTATTTTTAAGTAGCACATTGTGGGCTTCCCACAACAGACTGAAAAAGTATTCTATGCTATCTTTATTGTAATACAGGTAGGGTTGCCACCTTCTCTGGACAAAAATATCGGCCTACTATATTTTTGCTTTTTCTCTATTAATAGCATTGGCAACAAGCATTATTTTATCCAGCAAAGCCAGTAAAATAATGGCCAGGTGGTAACTCTAACTACAAGTATGGGAAACACTTTATCCAGAAAGCCCCAAATTACAGGAAGACATACTCACTCCCACAGACTCCATTTATCAAGTCAATTTTTTTTTAAATTGATCACTTTTTTTCTGTAATAATAAAACATTACTTTATACTTGATCCTAAAGAAGATGTAATTAATCCTTATTAGAGGTAAAATAATCCTGTTGGGTTTAATTAATGTTTAAAATATGTGTTTTTATTAGATTTAAGGTATGAAGATCCAAATTGCATGCAGTATGTTATGTCTGTCGTGCAAAGCATTAGTTTGGATGCAAAATGATATGGAAAGCTTGGGTGCATCGTGTACAAGTTGCAGTGGAGAATAGGCAATGATGTTAAAATGGATTTTGTCATGATTTTATAGTGTAGTTTTTATTTCCAAATCATACTGTAATATGATATCTGTAATATTGGTGTGTAGGCAGCCATCTAAGGTCATTTTGCTTGGTTGTGTCCTTTCAGATAGAGCTTTCATACAGGCTATTGTTCCAATTCAATTAACACAGTGGGACTTGGATTTTTACTATTGAGTACTATTCTCATATTTACCGGGGAGCTGTTATCTTGTTACCTTCCAATTATTCTGTTGATAGGCTGCTGATGAGTTGCTGGGGAAAAGGAAAGGGTGACATCACTCCAACTTGCAGTAAAGTGATTGAAGCTTATTAGAGCACAAGTCATATGACTGAAGGCACCTGGGAAACTGGCAAAATGTCTAGTCCCATGTCAGAATTCAAAATGAAATATAAAAAGTTCTATATGCTTTTTTGAAAAACAGATTTCTTAACTGATGCGTTTTGAAGAAAACATTTTCCAATGACAGTAGCCCTTTAAATTCACTCTGTCTGCAAATCATCAGTTTACTGCACTATTTTAATAAGGCTCTGTTTAAAGAATATTGAACTGGTTGTAGAGAACTTGAGTGAAGACCTGGCTAAATAGTAAGCTAAACAAGATATACTGGTTTTCAGGATCTCTATCTCTATTTGTCATGACCATTATTTTGAACATAAATATGTGTACATGTGAGATTTATAGTGTACAAAGTATGCATTGGGCAGTCTCTGGCTCATTTACAAAAAATAGGGCAATATACAATGTGCAGTTAAAAGTGCTCTGAGATGCAGAACTCACATTTTTATTTATGTTTCTCTGAACATTTGTCCAGGAGGAATGCTGGGATTGATACTGCATTGAGTGTGTGAACCTCTTAGTTTTGTTTG
>CM044445.1:49564643-49578746 GCA_024363595.1 Xenopus borealis
GACGTGCGGGTCCTGCAATCTGTACCTTGCACCTCTGAATGATGCATATGTGCCCCCTACGCCCACCTCATTTGAACTGAGTTCTGTCTAACCAAGGCAGTACTCGATTCAAAGCACATTTCGCAGCTGTTAGCTATACGAAACTGAGTTTGCGCACAGTGAAATGCAGCCTTTTTTTTGGTTTTTTTTTTTAAAGGCTGCCTTTTTTGTGCTTCACGTGGTTTGTTTCAGCACACAAATGAGTCCTGCTATTTTAGAAAACTACTACTGTCTATTTTCTATGTTTTAAGAATCACTAGTGCCATTTTCTTCTATTTCTACTGTCGCGTCTTCAAAAATTACAGTATACAAAAATATACAAAATTATTTTTCCTCCAGACACTTCCAGGAAGGGCTCAACTGTGAGAGAGGGCCACAATGTAACAATGTTCTACTGTTTAAGCTGCTGTGGTAGAAACGGAAATCATCTGACACCCCCTCCCCCCCTCATCGTTCAGGTTACACTATCAGTGTATAACCATGATCCTTACATGATGAATAATGTGAGCTTTGTGTGTTCTGTGGGGGAAAAATGTATAGTTTTGCAAGGGAAAACTCTGGAGATGGCAGCCCCATAGTATGGGAAATGCTGCTGTGTTATTTACAACTACAGCTTACTTTTGCTGTAAATTTTTGCAAAAGATGCAAACATGTTATACTTCACAATATAAATGTGCATATTTGTACTTATTAATATGGACCAGAGCCATACGGCTTACTTTGCCAAAGCTAAATGCAATAAAATAGTCGGTCTTGCTTTAAAACAAATATAGAATTTTGTTTTTTCAAAATTCCGTATAGCTTAGTATAATGCCCAGTTAATTAGAAAAAAATACCCAATACCCTGCTGTCTTCTACATACTGACAAATGAGCTCAACTGTTGATATTTGGAGATAGGAATCAGGGGAAATTTTGATAAAAGGGTCATTACCTAGCCTGGAAGCACAAGTGCAATGACATCTGGGTTATCTGGTTGCAGAACATATACAGCTGTTGCCTATCATTTACAGAGAAAAATAAACAGTGGCATATTCATCACCTGTTATAGTGCTTAGTGTCCACATCAACATAGTGAATGACAAGCACAGATGTGTAAGATATATAAAAAAAAATATTAATAATGTCTAGGGGACAAACTGCAAAATACTTTAGCTTGACCAATGATGAATAAAATATATAGAATATACAGATATAAGTTTCACATAGATTTGCTAGATTCTACTAGATTCGCTAAAATAATTCAATAAAATAAGGTATGTGATCCTTATCCTTAAGGGAAGCTTATGGGATGTTCATCCGGAAACCCACTGTGTGTGTAATTAGATAGATAGAAAGACATATATTTTTTACTTTTTTTTTTACATGTATTTCTTTTTCACTTGGTTTTGCCTACCAGCATATCAACTTCAAGAGTCTTTCTTGGCTCTTTGTCAAGTTGGTACACAGGATTTTTGTATAAGTACATAGAAAGGTTAGATCATGAATGAAACCACAATAACCTTTTAACCAAATAACAGAATGAGAAGGCTTCTATGAAAATATCTCTTAGTTTCAGGTAAGTTTAAAAAAGTCAGATATATATTTATATATAATGTGTATGTGTGTGTATGCATGTGTTTATTAATATGACAGGATGCAATCAACAAGAAGAAAGTGATCTCTTGTTTAATAACTAAGATTTCCCACAACAATGGACAGAATCCTACAGCAGTAATTAGTGGCATTCAACCAGCTACAATGTGCCAGTACATGACATTGCCAACTAACTGGGCCTGAAGCGGTCAAAATAATATTTGGATAAAAACATATCCCCTATTATACATAAGGACATCTATGATCAAGTGACCGTACTATAGATCTA
Organism: Xenopus borealis; assembly: GCA_024363595.1. NCBI lineage: Eukaryota > Metazoa > Chordata > Amphibia > Anura > Pipidae > Xenopus > Xenopus borealis. The sequence goes on from CM044445.1 coordinate 49,566,545, forward strand.
GTATCAAGTGATCATATTATCATATGTGCAATATTATGGCACGGATCTTTCTGCTGACAATCTAATCAAAAGTATAAATTATTATACATAGACATGTGCACTAAACCTTTACTTATAATATTATAATATTACACAATCATTTATAACTTATGCAACAACACAATGGTGAACAAAACCATATTTATAAATAAGGGTGGCCATACACAATAAGATCTGTTCATTTGACAAGGTTGCCAGCCAAACAAGCAGATCTTAAACCAATATCCCCACCAAAGACAAAGAGATATCGGGTTAATCCGATCATTCTGCACTAGGGCCAAATAATCCGACAAGGGGGCAGTCGATGTGGTCTTCAATCACCAAGAAAAATCAAACCTGCCTGATATCAATTGGGGAGATAGGTCAGAATGCCCAACACATAGGCAGATAATTGGTCTAAAGAACCAATATCGGCAGCTTTTATCTGCTCATGTATGGCTATCCTAAAATGAAAGCCAGATTAGTCAGACTAGTTATAGTAGTTTAGTAGAGAAGGTTAATTAATGATTTATGTCTCAGTCATAATAATCCTGGAAAAATAATCTGTAAAGCAGCTATACTCATCAATATGAGTGTGAACAAGAAGTTCACAATTAAGTTACACTTCCTTTAATAGGCTTATGTATTTCAGTTTCAGGTTCCAGTATGGATAGGCTACTAACAATTTCCAAGCATCTTTGATGTGGATATGTTCTATAATGGAAATATTAAGGACTTTGTTGTAAAGACTACAGAGGGGTTAAAACACAGAGCACACACTACAGCAGGGGTGCCAAAAAGGTAGATCAGAATCTACCAGTAGACCTTTAGCTGGTGATCAGTAGATCTCAAGACATTGTCAACAAACAGTGTGTCTAAATTACTCTCCTGTTTCATGATCTTGCGATATTTATTCTGTGAATGTTACATAAGTTACATATTTCTGAAATATTGCAATATACAATAAACTCTCTCATAAATTCATATAATATTTAATAAATATTTTCCATGGAACAGAATGCAAACAATGCTATCATGGATGTAGATCATAATGGGACAACATCACTAAAAGTAGACCTCACATAAGTAAAGTATGGGCACTCCTGTTCTACAGGGTGGAATGTAAGCCCTATGAATATTTAAGGACATGTCCAACATTGTATGTTGTTCACTTGATAAAGGGAGGTATCATGAAGCCTGCAGTAAGTGTCACAATAAGGTTTATCAGCGGTTTTTCAATATATTTGTACTTGAATTACACCCATCACTAGTTTAGTTAAGATCACTACACATGTGTTACAAGTAAGGCTCCCATCATTGTGAAGCAGAAAAGAAGACACCAATGATTTATAAAGTTTGTTTACATTACATCAGTCTAGAGTTGTTTCACTTGCTTGTCAAACACTGCATTATTTTATACTATTTTCATAATTTTTTTCCTTAAAAAAAGTTCAGTTTTTCATAAAGGAAAAAAATTAAATATTAAAAAACAGGCTTGTATTCCAGAAAGAAGTAACAGGATCAAGGGTAAAGGAAAAATCATGCCGACTAGCCACTTGTTCAGAAACAGCTAGTCCAAACAAGATGATTCGGGGAGATTTGTCGCCTGGTGACCTGTGCCTATTCACACGTGGTGCTGTGCTTTCCCGAAATCGCTCGAAATTGCAACTTCGGAAAACACATTGCCGCGTGTGAATAGGCCCAGGCGATTCTTCATTAAGCAGCTGGAATGCAGGGGGAAGAGGTTCGGGGAGATTAGTTGCCCCAAAGATGAGGCGATTAATTGCCAGGCGACAAATCTCTCCGAATCTTCCCGTGTGGCCTAACCCTTAAGTTCTGATAATGAAAGTCAGAATAAACATAAATAAAGATAATTGTGCTTATCCTACATGTGAAACATAAAAATACATATAAATATAAAAACATAAAAATGGGGAAGAGAACATAATTATACAGGGATAGGAAGGAATATTAGGGTAAAGTTCTACTTGCCTATGAGCTGCACACATAAAAATATGTAATATTGTCATGTCTTTTTGAAAATATTTAACTTTTGCCAATATTATAGTGGTTTTCTTCTACCCATGAGCTGGTTATATTGCTGGTTTGATTTTAGTTGTTGTAACTATCATTTTAGAGGGGAGACAAAAGTCTATGCAAGGAATGGAGGCATAGGCTAGAGTCCTGCAGCGGGTCGGGTACCCGCGGGTTACCCGCAAAATCCGGCGGTACCCTGCGGGTTGCTCGTAGAATTTCTGGGTGCGGGTATAGAAGCGGGCCGGTGGTTCTGCAGGTTGGCTGGTTGAGGGTCGGGTCGCGATTTTTACTCCTTTTTCTCAGCATTTTTACTTCTGATGATGTCACATCCGGTTTAAATTGACAGCACTTCCTGTTTTACTCCTTTTTTTCTGGTCACGGCTACCTCCGATGATGTCACTTCCGGTTTACAATGACAGCACTTCCTGATTATTGATGGGCAGCGGGTCGCGGGTTCCGGGTCGCGGATCTCGGGTTGCGGGTACGGGTCGGGTCGCGGTCCAAGCGGGTAAGAATGCGGGTCATGGGTCCGGGTTGCGGATTGCGGGTACGGGTCGGGTACGGGTCCCAAAAAATGGACCCGCGCAGGACTCCAGACTCATTTTCAAATGTTCTCCACTGCCTCTTCCCAATCAACTCGCAAGTTAGGTTGTTTCAGGTGAACGACTCTCGGCAGTACCCCTCTGTAAAAATGTGACTAAGAATTTGAGCAGCACTCTGGAGAACCCAGATTTCAATTTGTATTCAATTTAGATCACCAATGCTGGGTCATCAGGTGAATCTTTATGGAGGGAGACAGAGTTCTTCAGATTCGGTATTCAAGTGAAATTCAAAAATAATGGATTAGGTGCCCCCCTGTAATAAAATGATTCTGTACCAATAACTGGCCTATTGTTTTCTCTCTTCCCTGTAAAATATAGCTTTAGACTATTTGCAGTCAAGCAAATGTAAAGAAATTATGACCATGAAACATGATTTCTCACTTCATGTGAGAACAAAATGTTATTATTATAAAAACCTTCAGACCTAATTTATTGAAGTGACAGGTCAGTATGAGATCACTTTATGTTGAAAAAAAAGGAACAATACAATCCCAGTCAGCTTTTATACACACTAATAAAAACCAAAACCAGGAAGTAGTAGGTCAAAAGGACTAGATTGAGTTGCATAAATACAGGGTTAAGGCACTTTGACCTGAAGAACCCATAAACAAAAGCTATAATATGATTTGGATTGATAAAAAGGGGTGGGAATAAAAAAACTGGGTAAGTGCCAGTAGGGGCATGTTTATCAAACAGGGGGTCTGGGACCAAATTTTGGACCAAGGACCTTTGGCCTCTAATAATTACCCTGCCATGATTCATGCTGTCATTTTATATTCAAGTGCTTCTCTGTTTGGTCTACTTTGGTTCTTGTTAAACCACTGTTGTATCTACACTGGCAAACAATAACATACTGCATATAACACAACCATGTCTGGTGTAAAAATGTTTATACAGAGGGAGAGACAGGCTCTTAAATATGCAGAAAATATGGGGTTATAGAACATGTTTGACATTTTCAAAAGCTACATTACACTTGTAAACACTTTGAGATCTGCCGGTTTAGTCTGCTACTATGGGGATTCTAGCAGATAGAGGATAACAATGGGTACTTTAATGTGGTCTGCTGCAAGAATAAATACAGTTAGTACAAGTATTGGACTTATTATCCAGAATGTTCAGGACCTGGGGCTTTCCAATTAATGGATCTTTCCGTAGTTTGGAACTTAATGCATTGCGTACTGGAAAATAATGTAAACATTAAATACACCCAAATAGGCTGGTTTAGCTTCCAATAAGGATTAATTATATCCTCGTTTGGGTCATGTACAAGGTACTGTTTTATTATTACAGAGAAAAAGCAAATCATTTTTCGAAATTTGGATTATTAGGATAAAATGGAGTGAATGGGCATTCTGTAATTCAGAGCTTTCTGTACAGATATAGGGTGTGTGGGACCTGTAGTTTTCTGTGTAAAGGATCTATTCGTAATTTGGGTGCCCATACCACAATTCTGCTAAAATTAATTTAAACAGCAAACTACACTTCTTATTCCACATGGACTGGCTGGAAGCATCCTTAAACAAAATGTCCAATACCAACACATTTTTTGACACATGGACCACCTATTTCCTAAGTCTCCCACCCGACATAATGAAACTTACAGTCTCCACATTCTATCGAACCACATGGTATGATCTAGCATTCGAGGTACCAACCCTTTAATCCTAGCAACAAAGACCTTCCCAGGATCCATCAAAACTCATGGAAATGTATTTAATGGAAGATCTGTCAAACCCCTTACGAAAGGACGAGCAACAGGCTTAATGGATTTAATTGTTTATTTTTGTTATTTTTTATGTTAATATATGTTTAGACTGGAAAAGAAAATAGTCCTCACACAAATACTCTGTTAGTAGTAGTGATGAACTTATATAAGTGACCATTACTACTCAGTCTGCAAAACTCCCTAAATCTTAATTCTTAATACCTATTGCAAATGTACATAATCAGGGGCGTAACTACAGAGGAAGCAGACCCTGCAGCTGCAGGGGGGCCCAGGAGCTATAGGGGCCCCACATGACTCTAATTCATATACAATTACAATAAATATTGGTAAAACAGGTCAACCACTGGACATTTTGGGGCCTGAAAAAGAATTTGCTGTGGGGCCCAGTACGATCTAGTTATGCCACTGTACATAATGCCTATAAGATGCAAAAAGCACAGACAAAATTCAAAATATCTTATTGTTTATTGATTGTGCAAGTTGGAAACAAAATGTCACTATTGCATAAATGAACATGTAAAATTGTGTTGAGTTTAACAATAAAAACAATAAAAAAAATGAATTTAAACATTACAGAAACACAACAGGACTGTTTTGCTGACAATATAGATTAATGCAGTTTAGTAACCTCAAGTAATCATTTTTAGAAATTCATTACTCAATTAATTTGCTTCCTATTTTTTTTTCACAACCCTTGATTAGCTGTGTAGCGTTTTTGTGTCTCTAACATCTAACATGTCCGAACGAAATTCATAGCTACTCTTCAAATGATCCATTTAGGTCCGCCAATTAAGTTATAATGACTTCTGCATGCCTCTTCACATGAAGACAAATGTCAAATGTATATTTCTATGTAACAACAGGTGTAGAACAGCACAGTACGGAGCATTGTTTAACAGGCTGGATAATCATAGTGGTGTTCTGCTGAAACCTTACCCCATAAACCTGTCCAGAAAGGGTGTCCATCTGTTATGTTTAAAGGGTCAGCATGCTCTCTTATCCTCTAACATGAATTCAGTAAATAGGGCTTGTGTTAAACATACTGTTTTGCTTTAATGCAAAAAAAAAATTTGTGTTTTTTTTTTTAATTTTTTGAGCTAAACAGGGACATTTTTTGCTTCTTGCAATATATATATAATTGCCAGTACACAGATAATCCCCTGGATTCCTGCTAACAAAACTGTCATAAAAAGGGTAAAGGGGGCTGTAAACTGGTAATCATTATCTACTTTGCAGGGACAAAGCATGGAGTAGATTTTAACGATTAAAACAAAGTCAAAAAGTATGTTAAGCACAAGCTCAAATCACTGAATTTATGTTAAACAAGGGATTAAACTCTCCCTAAAATTGCAATTACAAAAATGAATATTTTGGAAGCTTGTCTGTCATAATTTCTGGTGTCTGCTGCGAGAGTGATGCCTGCATTCGATACTTTAGGTATCCCTATTCATGGCTGCTGGGTACGAAATGAACCCTGGAGTTACAGCCTGGTAAGAAGATGTTAGATCCAGGGTTCCTCTGCATCAATAGCAGCAGCAGTACCAGTACCTGATTTGGAGTGGAAGACAGGACTGAATGGCACATGGAAGTGTGAAGAATGCATTTGAATCACAGCCCTGCAGCACACAAACAAAGATGGCTTTCAGTTCCCTATCCAGTCAGCCTTGTTACAGTGCAGAGTGTAAAATGTAAAATTTTCAATAATTTTTTTATTACTGGCCACAATTTATTCAGAGAAAAAGCTTATGAAATTATTTCTGGCCGGATACAAATATTACATAGATGGCTATGGGAGAACAAGTTGTGCAAGTTGACATTTGCTTTCTCCAAAGATTTGAAATTTTAAAAAAAATTTACTTAAAAAAGGGAGACCCCCCCAAAAAAATCTTTCCTTTAATTTCATGAATATAAAAAGAAAAGAAATTTACCTGCAGTAAATATACAATTTAAAGTTAAAATCAAGTCCGTACCTGAATGCATCAATATGCCAACATGGTTCCAATAAATATTTATTCTTTGCCTCTCAAGCAGAATCCACTGGCTCATCTACTGGTGTTACTTAGCCCAACAACACCAGTTCCAGTGTATACATTTTTCCTCTGTAATAATAAAACAGTAGCTTTTACTTGATCCCAACTAAGATATAATTAATCCTTATTGGAAGCAAAACCAGTCTGTTAGGATTATTTAATGTTTAAATTATTTTCTAGAAGACTTAAGGTATGAAGATCCAAATTACGGAAAAATCCATTATCCAGAAAACCCCAGGTCCTGCACATTCTGGATAACAGGTTCCATACTTGTATTTTGATTTATAGGAATTATTTCAAGGCAAAACATAATTTTTTCAAAATTCATCCTCCAGCAGGATCCCCTACTGAAATCCATTTTTCAAAAGAGCCAACAGATGGTTTAATTTTGAAATTTGACGAGAGGCAAGTAATTTTCTTACTTTCCTAGATGCCCTCAGCTATGTGACTTGTGCAAAGTAAATATGAACAAGCACCAATATGGTACGTAAGTAGTTCTTATTTGCACCATACACAAAAAGCAGTTCAGTCAAGAAAAGGAATGCTTAACACAAGCATAACAGTTTAGCCACATTCAAAACTAAAAGCACCTGCATGTTTTCTAAATATCCTATTACAGACTTTTTGTGTTTGCAGTACATTCTTTGACTGAAGAAATCTGTGTTTTTAACATGGTATGTTCAGGTCAGTTTTTGCATTCCATCGTTCAACCAAGTTTTAACTTAACATATTTTCAGATTTTCAGCTATGTGTTTGCTAATCCAGAGTCCAATGTTTTCAGTAGCAGAGCAAGAACTTTGCATGCCCCCATCCAAAGGCTATGCACCACCTCACTTATCATGCATCTGCAGCATGTATATGTCACTAAATATTTTATAATCAGTTTGCTTACTTAGATAAGCCCCTTCTATGCCATATAAATATGTCCCACTAGTTATCTCAGGAGGTTCACCTCTTGTATTCTAAACGTGTATTTAAGTAGTGGCACTAAAATAAGTAAGATCTTCCATTAACTTTCCCTGGCTTCTTACGGAAGTTTTTTTATTAATATATTATTAAAAAAAAAATTTTCTGGTGGTTATTTAGGCAATATGTACTTGCACTGTGAACATATCTTTCCACTATTAACTACATTCCTCCAATGTATTATGGATTTTTTCCAATGGTTACCTTATTAGTTTGTAGTTCCCCAGGTACCTGAACGCTGCATTCAAGGCAACAATAAGAACATATAACTATATTTCCCAGTTTACCAGGGAAAACTCCTCGGATATATTTCAAATAAGTATTGCCTGATCAGTTCCTCAAAAACATGAATTTGCCAGGTTACCAGAGGGAAGTTCCTCCCATAAAATGTAGACCGGATATCAAGAAATTTCACCGATAAACCGTTCCTCCCATACATTACATACAGGCGTTTGCTGGGTTCATAAATTATGAACATGTACTTGCCTTTCTGCCAGAAGATCATCCCATATTTTATTAACATATATTTGCCTGGTTGGCAGTGGATGGTCTTCTCATATATTATGAACTTATATTTCTGTTGTTATCAAGGTTATTTGCTTCCACACAATGCAGACATTTATTTTCCTTGTTACCATGGTAAATTCCTCCCATACAATATGAGCATTATTATTATTATTATGAACGTTTAAAGAGTCAACATTCTGCAGTGCTGCGCAAGAGAAGGGTGAATATTTTAAAATAAAATTACACGTAGATACTGATTGATACAAGATGTAAAGAAGGCCCTGCTCATTGCAGCATACAATGTGTATTTTCCTTGTTGCCAGGGGAAGATGCTCCCATAAATTATCCATGCATATTTTCTGTACTACAACTCCCATCTTCTCTATTGGTGAAATTATGTAATTATGATAGTAACCACACACAGTAAGGCTGGTTGGCAGAAGTGACATCCTGTACGCGCATTGCTCGATGTCACTTCCGAAACGTCCATGCCCATGACATCACGCACATGATGTGCTGACGTCACATACTCCACGGATGGGGCGTGTTTAGGTCCAGTGCCTAGGCAGCAGCAGCATCGGGCCTAAATCCAGCACTGCTGGTATGTGCAGGCGCCACTGGATATGTGATTGTTTTTCTACTTTGTAATGTGATGTGGGGCTTCCATTTGCTTTTGCAGTTGATTCTTAAACTCTCAAGATATCTTGGGGCTGCGGAGAGTTGTAGTTCAGCACACCCATATGGCAATCATGTCATGCGTCATTATGAATCCACTTCTGTAATGATATACATCCCAACTGTTACACTTCACGTTGGGCAGCCCTGAGTATTGTTGTCCAGCCCTTGTTTCATGATTGCCCCTTTGATGTCCAGTTTTTCTGCTAGTCTGGTCAAAGTCTTGCAAGATCACTTGCAGTATATAAAGCACTGCTGCCTGGAGACTGAGATGGTACGGTAAGCATAGTGTGGTTTGGGGAGAATGGTTTGTGATGTAACTGTGGGGCAATGTTGTGTGATGAAGTGCGTTGCGTGGTATATTGGGAGTGTGGCCACAAAGTAGGTGTTTACATATTTTTTTGTTGCACTACACACTGCACTTAGTAACATCTCCACATTTTTTAAGTGTTGGGAGGTATGAAACAAACTTGAGGGTAGTTCTGGGTTAATTCGATGCTCTGAATTCATTTCTTGGATACTTAGATGGTTTTTATTGCTTTACTGTAAGCTGGAGGCGGTAGGATATGTTAAGATAAAACAACAGATTGCATGCACTGGGCATGGAAGACAGGGCAACATCAGTCATTCTGGTAACCAGAAAGTGGACACGACTTGAGACGGCAAATTTTGACATATATTATATTTTTTTTACTTTTATTCACTGTACACATTAAGCTATGTTTGGGATACTTCTGAAGTGTTTTTTTTTTTTGCTAGTAGTGGCTGGTTTTGAAAATTAGCCCTACACTCACACACACTATGAACTTCCACTCAGTAGGACTTCTGTGAGTTGTAGTGTTTCAGACCCGGAGCAACACCAAGAGAGGTGGCTATATGCTTTCACTGTAGATCCCCAGCTGTGGGCAAGTACTAACACACAATGCACAACGAGGGGCTCTCACAGCATCTGCTAGGGCCACAGATGGCACTTTATGCCCACAGAGATGTGACAACGTAGAGTGAGAAACATGAGTGAATATAAAAATGCCCTATAAGTGAGAAAATAATTGTAGTACAACAACAAATTATATCAGCCCACTCCCCATTCAGTGCAACTCCTCCGCATCATTTCCATCGAGCAGAACTGCATCACTCTGACGACAAAACTCTCAGCATTATCGTTTTCCATCACGCCCCGCCCTCTGCTTCCAGACATTGTGGATCCTGACCGTTCCCAGTTCCGATTGACAGCCGCGGCACTCAATCACAAGGCAAGGAGTGATGGGCTGGGTGTGCAAGAACAGCCAATGGAACGGAGAAAGGGCGGGGTTAGGGTTGCTGTGCCTTGCTGGGGCTGAGGTGCTTGTGTGTGTGGCTGGTACTGGGGGAGGAAGGTGCTGGAGGGAAGAAGGAGCAGATTTCACTGGGGTACCACCGATACGCAGCAGATTGAGGAAAGTTCCTGTAAGTGACCTTGTCTATCCTTCTACTTTATTCCGTGGCAGAGCCGCAAGCCCAGGGCAGCTCTGCTACGCACCTCACTGCAGGGAGCGCACATCCCTACCCTCCCAGGGACTTGGCTCCCACTGAGCAATGGTCTCTCCCAGTCAATACGGACCTGCTGCAGCTGCTTCTCTTCTTTCCCCGTCACACGTGCTCGGTGCTCCGCATCTGCCAACTTCTTTTAATTGTTTGAGAAAGATTTATATATCTTTTTTTTCCGAATATTCATTTTCTGCAGCGTTTAGCTATGTTTTACATGGGACGTGAGCAGCATTTAACTACCTGTGCCCCGTTCCTAGCCGCCTAATGGCATGCTTACGTTTGTATGATCGTGCTAGACGTGTCACTTCTGCGCCTCTTCTGTTCGAGGACTACAGCTCCCAGCATTCCCTGTCAAGCAACGGTTCATAGTTATGGGTCATCTCCAGCTCGTATGCGGCTGGTTATTCATGAAGGCACTGTAGAGATACCTTGGGTGTGGACTTGCATGCCATTAACCCCTTGGGTAACTGTTTTGCTTCACATTTCTCATGTCTGTGCATAATAGTGCTGTATTGTGCCCTCTGTAGTGCATACATACTGATTTGTAATCACTTGGGATCTTTTATGTCAATGTATCCCTTTGTCTGTCTTTCATCAGGAGCACATGTGATTTTAGGCTTGCAGTTTCAGGTATTAAAAACTTTCTAGACTTGGCCTTGAGACAAACAGTGGGGGTGGGTTTATATCCCTGCTCAACCCACTCTATGTCTGTCTTCAGCTCCTGGGTAAGCAATGGCTGTTTTTGCTCAAAGCTGGCATTTGATTGCATGAGTGTTGTGCTAGCTAAGGGTTAAAGGAACAATGACAGCAAAAAAAATGTAAGTCTTTTAAAGTAATTAAAATATAATGCACTGTTGAGCTGCACTGGTACAACTGATGCGATTGCTTCAGAAACACTACTGTAGTTTATATAAACAAGCTGTTGTGCAGCCATGGGGGCAGCCATTCAAAGCTGAAAAGGGAGAAAAGGCACAGGCACATGAAGAAAACTGATAAAGCTCTGCTGTATACAATGGGATTCTTCAGAACTTATCTGAAATCTACTGGCTATCCTGTGCTTGAATGGCTGCCCCCAGCCGCTTGTTATAAACTATAGTTGCCTTTCTTAAACAAACACACCAATTGTACTAGCAGAGGGCAACAGTACTTTGAAAAGTCATTCCTTTAAACCGCTTTAATTGGTGTTACTGGTCCTTTTAATAGGCTGCAAGTCGGTTCATGAAGCAATTTAACACGTTTACAAATAATGCAGATTCAGCATTCAGTCCTCTTCGTTATACCCAGAACTTGATTGTCGTCTAGATAATCTAACTCCGAGCTAGTTGTGGCTAGTGCTATGAATGTTTCTAGCACAGGTCATATCCTTTTTTATGAGCAAAAAATATGGGAAGCTCCTTCTGTTCTGCTCTGCATTCCATTTAAAGCTGATTTAAGTGAATACATTCTGTACATCCAAGTAGCAGGAATTTATGCTTGGCAGTCTCCCATTTCATCATTATGCTTTCTTGCATGTCTAAAACCTAAATGATTATACTGGCAACTAATCTGAATATGATACTTCTAGAGCAGCCAGTAGTTCAACACCGGTCGCATTCCAGGCAAAGTATGGCATCAGAGCTGACAATCTTAGTTGCTGAGATTGTCGGATTGGTTGCTGAGTTGCTGAGATTGTCAGGGATTGGTTAACTTTTAGTATCATATAGGGAGTGATATTCTGAGACAATTTGCAATTGGTTTTAATTTTTAATTTTTTTTTTTTAGTTGTGCTTTTTTTTCAGCAGCTCTAAATGTGTAGCCTTACTGAGCATTTGTTGTTTTTACATGGGGGTCAGTGTGCCCCCCCTGTTTAAAAACTGGAGAAAGTCCAAAGAAGGCAAATAATTCAAAAACTATAAAAACTCAATAATGAAGACTAATTGAAAAGTTGGTTAATATTAACTATGTACTTAAAGGGATTCTGTCATGATTTTTTTTCTAAATTTCACTTTACAATGCAAATACTTCACTCTACAATATAAAAAGAAAGAAGAGCCAGCTCTTTAGGATGGAGCTGCTTTTTGGCAGGCTGCTGCTCCACCTACTCAATGTAACTGAATGGAATGCAGTGAGAC
>CM044445.1:49584510-49594958 GCA_024363595.1 Xenopus borealis
AAAAACATGTTTTCCCATGACAGTATCCCTTTAATTTGTACACTCCACTGGTGCAGGGACAGATGAGAATTAAAGCAGTGTCTGGAAATCGCTAATGTGTCTACTCTTTATAAATTAAGGAACATAGTAGTAAAAATAATTAAAAAAATCTTTAATTGTCATTTGGTATTAATTGATAGGAATATCAGCCTGGATGCTGATTGACTTTTTAAAGCATCTCCCTGGTCCCTTGGTGATGCATTTTGGTAAGTAAGAGTTCATTCTCGTTTGCCTGAATGAATGCAAGTATGTGTTACCTTTATTGCTGCTCTCCTATCAGATTTCACTCTGGTGTCCAATTACTAACTTTACTGCATTCCTGCAATTCCCAACCAGCTCTCTGTTCTGCAGACATAAGGCAGCCGGCCTGTACTTTCTAGATTGGGATCAGTGCCTGTAGTTGATGGAAGGAAATCTAATTAGCCTGGTAACTGCTGTATTTCATTTATCGGGTCCGTTTTGCGTCTTGCTTTATAACAGTTTCCAGGGGAAAATGAGAACTGCATATGTGATGAAAATATTCACAAGTCAAAACGCTAAGGTAAAGAAATAAAATTCAGGTGTGTTTAGCCAGTGTTGGTTTCTTTAAGTGTTTATCCTTTAATCCAGAAATCCTTGGGTTTTTTATTTGTTTATCCTGTAATCCAGGGAGCTCAAGCTGTAGTTGTGGCATGTTGCTCAAGTGCACTTTCTAGCAACCTCATTAGATGTGCTTGTTCCTCAGGGTAGGACTCTGTTAGTTCTCCATGTTGCACATAGGAGAAAATCTGTTTTTTATTTTAACTGAATTGATTAGGGTCAGTCTATTTCATTGGTAACATTATATAATACCAGTTTAACCCTAGTCCCCTTAAGTAGAAGACTTGCAGCAGTTTCTTGTTCTGTAGCACAGGGTGTGACCTGTACAAAGGCAATGTTCTCAATAAGAATGCAGTGTTCTCTACAGAACAGCACATACAATTTTAAATATCTTAAACCTATGAATAGGATAGATAGGCCTCGTGCTGTTTAGCATGTATAGTACCTTATGCTTGAAATCATTGAGGACCAGTTCCTTGGACAACAAAGCAAGAGACTGTATGCAAGGCAACTGACATTTGCTTACAAAAGAGACTTCTTGGAAAGTAGTTTGTGTCCTTTACTCAGATGTTACCCTGTTGCCGTATATACTCGCTCCTCGTTGGGGCAATTTGCATCAGGTAATTGGACATCTTAAAGGGATTGTACCTTTGAGTTAACTAATAGTATGATGCAGAGATTGATATACTGAGCAAAGTTCCAATTGGTTTTCATTTTTTATCTTTTGCAGTTTTTGGTTTATCTTTTTATTCAGCAGCTCTCCAGTTTGCAGTTTCAGCAGTCTGTTGCTATGTTCCAAATTACCCTTGCAACAATGCATTGATTTGCTTTAGAGACTGGAATATGAATAGACAATAGCAGCAATTACAATATATGTGTAGACTTAAAGAGCATTTGTTTTTTAGATGGGGCAAGTGACCCCCATGTGAAAGCTGGAAAGTGTCCGAAGAAGGCAAATACGGTATAACCAGCTTTTACATCCCCAGATTTAACGTTTTCCACCCTTTACGTGTTTTTTTTTTTTTTGCGGTCCCACCAATTTTAATTTATTTCTAAGGGATCTTTTCCTGCTTTTACGTTATTTCCTGCATTTTACGTTTCTTTTTTTATGCCTCTTCCTACCTAATCGCTAACTTTGAATGGCAAAATGCTGCTTATAACGTGCTTAAAATCTGCTTAGAAATTCCCTGAATGCAGACGCCATTATGCTCGTGCACCAGGGCCAGGTCAGAGCTTCTCTAGAGCATGTACGGCAGCACATTGAGGTCACGGGTGCACTGTGGAAGGGGGACAGAGAGCTCACAGTGATTTGTGGCGTAAAGTATATATAATGAAGACCATCTGAAAAGGTGCTTAGAAGTGTCTATTCTATAACATAACAAAAGTTAAAGTAAAGGTGAACCGTCCCTTTAACCTTAAAGGGAACCTGTCATCTTGGCCATTTTAGACAGTTATTGCTAGGCAAGCTTGGCTCTTTTTGAAGGCCCTGAGTGTTAGTGGCCATGCATTGACCAGTTGTAAACTTGCTGTGATTATTTACAACTACAACACAATATTTGAAGGTGAAAGTTTTAATGGCATATTAATGACCTGAGGAACATGTAACCCTTGTAAGTTGGTTGGCCTAATACCCTAAAGCAGAGATCCCCAACCTTTTGAACCCGTGAACAACATTCAGAAGTAAAAGGAGTTGGTATGCAACACTTGCATGAAAAATGTTCTTGGGGAGCCAAATAAGTGCTGTGGTTGCCCATTTGGTAGCCCCTATGTGGATTGTCATTCTACATTGAGGCTCTGTAAGGCAGTGCACCTGGTTTTTATACAACTAAAACTTTACTCCAAGCCTGGAATTCAAAAATAAGCACCTGCTTTGAGGCCACTGGGAGCAACATCCAAGCGGTTGGAGAGCAACATGTTACTCACGAGCTACTGGTTGGGGATCACTGCCCTAAAGTGAAATATGCAGTCACATAAAACATGTAAATAGAATTGCATTTTATTTTTTTGCATACCTGTGTTGGAGGCAAGGAATTATTGCCCATAAACAGATCCAAAAGTATTTGTTGAATGGACTTGTTCAAGCTAGAAGGGTTTCCGTAACTTGGGGCCAGGGCATGTGGCTATATTTATTACTTGCACCTAGGGTTGCCACCTTTTCCTGAAAAAAATACAGGCCTTCCTATTTATTTATCTTTTTTCCCTATTAATAATATTAGGATCAACCAGCAAATATACCGGCCAGGCCGATAAAATATTTGCCAGGTGGCAACCCTACTTGCACCATGCCTAGCCAGTTCTTTATCTTATTTTACAAGCCTGTGGGAAATAATTGTGAATTTGCCATTTTTAAATATTTAGAACTTCCAACTCTCTATCCACCCAATGCAATTTATAATGTATTTGTAAACGCTAAGACAAATCTTGATTATGAAATGCTCACATTTGTAAATATGTCTGACATTGGTGAAGTTATTTCAACATACAGATCCTTCTCCCTTGCATCCTTTGAGATACAATAAAGCAACTCTTTCTCATCAGAATGCAAATGGAACAGATCCTGCCTATTCAAGCTTCAGTGCTTAGAAACAATGTTTTTGTTGTCTTTGAGTCAATGGTAGATTGAAGTGGCTTGTAACACGAATCACATGAAGTTTCCTATGACAGGACTGTCCAATTGATGACCTATATGCAGATAAAGCCCATCGTTTTTGTTATATGACATCAGTTTTGTAAGATCTGAACAACAGGGCAATGTTGTCACGGTTGTAGTAAGTTGCTGTCTCGCGGTAGGCTGTCTGTATCTATTGTATATGTGAATAATTTTACATACAACTATAAGGGGTTATTTATTGGAGGTTTGACTTTGAATAAAGTCGTAACTCGAATGGTTACTAATTTAAGAGAACTCGAATGTAAAAAAAACTTAATTCAGTGAAGTCTGGGTGAACAAACCGAAAACTCAAAGTTTTCACCGATAAAAAAACTGGAATCACTCAAGCTGATTGAAGTTTCGATCAAACCAAAAAAAAAAAAATTGAACAACATGAAAGCTATTAACATCATCAAATAGTCTAAGGGACTTCTGCCATTGACTTCTACATGACCTCGACAGGTCGGGTATAATAAATCTTGAAAAATTCAAGTTTTTTTTAAAGAAAAAAATTTTTTTTTGACTTTACCTTTAATAATAATATGCCACGTAGAGTTATAAATGAATGGAACATCTGTAATAGTGTCTGTTACAAAGCTTATGTGGGATTATCGGTTGCAGTCTATGTTAAGCCAGCTGTTCTATGGCAAACAACCACTTGAATGCACATTTGTTAATGAATAGCTTACAAAACACTTCTCTGCTAATTGTAACTTAGAGGTAAAACCCATCTGATTATTAGACCAAGTTGCATGCATGAATTTGTTTGTGAGTGTCGTTGTCCATAAGTGAAGTACATTATGTAGTACAGGTATGGGACCAGTTATCCAGAATAGTCAGGACCTAAGATTTTCCGGATAACCGATCTTTCCGTAATTTGCATCTTCACTGGAAAATCATATAAACATTGAATAAACCCAATAGGCTGGTTTTGCTTCCAATAAAGAGTAATTATATCTTAGTTGGGATCAAGTACAAGATACTGTTTTAGTATTGCACCATAAAAGAAAATAATAAAAAAAATAAAAATGTATTATTTGGATAAAATGGAATATATGGGAGACAACCTTTCCGTAATTTGGAACTTTCTGGATAATGGGTTTCTGGATAACTAATTCCATACCTGTATAGTCAGCGCCATGTAGTAAAATGTGCTCTATAAGCACTTTTATAGTCAGACGTTGGGGCTACAGTTTTCTTTTGATGGCAATCGGTGAATGAGGTCGATTCTAATAATTTTTCTAACAGGTTTCAGTATTTCTGCAAGCGTGTTCATGTTTTTAAAATACACCAACTGTATTACCAGCAACCTGTACACTGGAATGTGCTTTTACTTTCCACAAAGCATATCGTTTTAATGCTCTGAACAGATGTGTTTGCATGTGTTGCCCCTAACCACAATACGCTATGTGTGCTCTTAGCAAATGTTTGCAACAGGTGGTTTGTGAGTAAACTAACCAGACTCCTTTATCTATTAAGCTTTATATATATACATATATTTCAATTTAGCACTGTAACCTTTATTGCATGTATTTTGCTATAGAACCACAACAGAAATATATGGCTAAAGTATTCCTTGAATTACACTTCCAGCAAAGCATGCTTTTCTGTCTTATGGTTGAACCAAGGGGCTCAGGAGTGTCCTTCATATCCTTTAATAGACTACTCCAAAATGGAACAAGTTTATGAAGGTTTGAATGACTTTTCTTTTTTGGGAAGGGTGGCAATTGTCCTTATCCTGGTTTCCTTTCAATCTGAGGAATTGCGTGTCTGTATAAAATAAAGTTTGACACCTCTCTTACACAACCAACTTTTTAATGTAACATTTGTATGTTATAACCTAGGTTTCTTTATCACCTACTGTCATACCAGATGTTCTAAGGATTCAACAACTGAACTGATTGAAATTTCCAGTTGATAGAATATTGCATGACAACCATTTGACACTTTTAAACTCTATGCATCAAGAAGCTTAAAATCCAGCCTATTGCATCAGAGATGGTAGGCGGTTTGCTGTGTTCGTGAAATCATCTATTTACACAATGCTATTGTCAATATTTCCTGAGAGCAGACACACACCTGTTATTATGACCCTACCTCCTTGTCTGCTTTCAGTATAGCAAACCTTAGCTATTGCATGGCAATAATTCAAAGCATTAATAAAGTGTACACAACAGTTTTAATTTTTTATGCATTTTAAAATATCTTGTCAGCATGCAACAGCTAAATAAAGTTATAATATACAGTTTTCCTCTTTTTCCTTTCTACCGTTCTTTTTTGTTTTTCTTTCAATAATTTCTCTTAACTCTCTGAAAATGTACTTCACCAGTATGCCATGAATATTGCTTAACACCATTCTTTTTAATAATAAAAAGTTAATGGACCAGTAACATCAAAAAATGTAATTGTTTTACAGTAATAAAAATATAATGCAGTGTTGTCCTGCACTGGTAAAACTGCAGTGCTTGTTTCAGAAGCACTACTATTGTTTATATAAATAAGCGTGTAGCCATGGGAGCAGCCATTCAAAGGAGAAAAGGCTCAAGTTACACAGCAGATAGCAAATAAGCTCTGTAGAACATAATGTTATCTGTTATCCATTACTTATCCTGTGCCATATAGCCATTTTTCAATTTCCGCCATTGTTACTAAGTAGCTTGTTTACATGAACTATAATAGTGCTTCTGAAGCAAACAAATCAGTTTTAACAGCGCAGGGCAACACTACATGATATTTTCTTTACTTTAAAGCACTTTCATTTTTTGGTGTTACTGTTCCTTTAATTAGTGTTAAGATGCTTTCATTGCAGCATTGTGCACAAAAAGGAAAATGTGATGAAGTGTACTTTTATT
This sequence comes from Xenopus borealis, assembly GCA_024363595.1. Taxonomy (NCBI): domain Eukaryota; kingdom Metazoa; phylum Chordata; class Amphibia; order Anura; family Pipidae; genus Xenopus; species Xenopus borealis. The sequence continues at coordinate 49,590,631 of CM044445.1, forward strand.
TAGGAGCCTTAACCTTCAGGCGTATTCTTCTATACTGCTCAATTCTATGGTCTGCCAAACAGATCCAATTCATGTGGAAACAAACAACTATTAGAGACAGACGTTGAACTCTGCTGCTTTTAGTTCAGATTTGTTGACTTCTATGGCAGGTAGGAACACTTTAGCATCTAAACGCAAGGCTCTTTATTAAAAAAAAAGGTGTATATATGTTTAACATCAAATAGGACAACACCTTTGACCTACTGGGAATGCCAGTAATAGGTCACTACTATTTGCTAGTAGATAATTATGGAATGGGTTGGGGAAAAAATACCTTTCCAAGACCAATCTTTGCTATTGTAGTTAAAACTTTTGGCTTTAACTGGTGTCTGAAAGGACCAGCAACATCAAAATTCTTTTTTATAAAATTTGTTAGTATGACCTAAAAAAAAACCAAGACATATTAAACTTTAAAATTGCAAAGTCTTTATTAATAAATTAAAATAACCACTTGCGATCCTCTGCAGAAAAGGTGGCAGTGTGATGATCCATCATGCAGCACTTGATTTCTCCTCCTTCTAAGCAAGGCAGGGCAAGTTATCTCTTAATAACGATTTTGCCATTTTAAAGTTTAATATGTCTTGGTGTTTTTTTTTGTTCTAGTTATACTTACAAATTAAAAAAAAAAAACTAAACATATTTGATGTTACTGGTCCTTTAAACTGGACTGAATGCAATGATTAGGCAAGCCATGCTGTATACTTTTGCTTTGCAAACATGCCAGCGTATTGGATCCACCTTTTTAATGGTAACCTTTCCAAGGGTTATGCCAATGTTAGTGTTTGTTCCAAAAACAAAATCATTGCATTATGTATATCTTCTATGAGCTCTCTGTGCAAAGAATACATCTGTAGGTATATAGAATAGTTTTGATATTGTAGGTGAAGCATTTCTCTGCTATATTTCTCTATCATTTTAAATTAAAATATAAAATTATTATACAACAGGGATTTAAGATATAAGGCCTCCAGCTTATCCAAGCCTCTGCCTATTTTATATTATGATTTTTTTTTTTTTATTGATGGATGGTTATCTAAAGTTCATGCTTTTATGTACTGTCTCATGCTAAATTGTAAATAGTATCTTTGTTTAGGTAATAATAAACTAGAGACTATTTACATAATTTAGATAATAAATAACGAGATCTAGTAATGCAACTGCCAGATTTTTTTCCCTGAAAGAATGAGACTTCACACCTTGTCTGTAGACTTATTCCACACACTCTATGGCACAGATTGAGAGTTTCGAGCTTAATAAATAAAAACTTGCCCCCACATTCTATTCACTCCTATGGAAATTTTAGAATAGTATTTATTAATGAGTAGGGATGCACCAAATCCTGGATTTGGTTCGGGATTCGACCAGGATTCAGCCTTTTTCAAAAGGATTCGGCCGAATCTTTGTGCCTGTCCGAACCGAATCCTCGTCCTAATTTGCATATGTAAATTAGGAGTGGGGAGGGAAATCGCATGACTTTCATCACAAACCAAGGAAGTGAAAAACACACTTTCCTGCCTCTAATTTGCAAAGGAGGATTCAGATTTGGTTCGGTATTCAGGCGAATCTTTCACAAAGGATTCAGCCAAAACCCAAATAGTATATTCGTTTTATCCCTATCAATGGGTGAAAGTTAGAATTCAACATTAAAAATAAATAAAGTTCTAAACATCCCATTGGAATGAATAAATGTTGGCAAGATTTTATTTATTAAGCTCTAAACTCCCATTTTGATCTGCTCCTAAGTGAACACATTTGTCTCCTAACCTATGGTGATCAACAGCACCCAATTCTTCAGTTTAATGTGATGCCATACCATATTTCCCCATGCTATTATATATGCAACCCCCCCCCCCCCCCCTTACAAAACAATAGGCCTTTGGGCCCTTTTCATTATGCACAAACTGTACTTCTGAACATTAAATTGAAGTCGGTGTTGAAAACATTGGTTTGGCAATGCTTCTAACCCTATGTCTCAGAAAAATAGCTTGAACACATGTTTGCCAAGTCAACAAATGTATGTTTTATAGTAATTTTTGCCTTTCTCTCAGCTGAAAAATAGCTACATTTGTAATAATTTTATTACTTTAAAAAAGCTTATATTTTCAGACCCTCTCTTGATTTCCCTTTTTATATATTTAAATCACTTCCTAGTTGCTTGACTTATGCTAATATTGCACCAGGCAGAAAAATGCCAGTCTACTCCTACCTGTACAAAAGTATATTTTCATGTGGAAATTTGCCCCGTGTGAGCAGTGACCGTTGAAATGCTTTCCTGTCTATGTGCATCTGGACTGGGAGTTAAAATTGGCATTCCAAGTACACAAAGGCCCAAACAGCTCCCACCAGCCCTTTTAAAGAAGAAGGAATAGCATTTTACACTTGGAGTGCCAAAAGTTCGGCACACCCAAGTGACTACTTTTACTTACCTGACACCCCCGGTCAGTGCTCCTATCAGCAGAAAACCACACCTGCCCTGGGTTCTTCATTCGAGCACAGGAGTGAGATCCTCCTCCTGCTTCCTCGAGTCTTCAAATTTCCCGGGGCAGATGCATGTGCAGTAGAGAGAAATAGCTGGGTTTTTTGTTAAAGTTCGGTTTTTCACTGTACGGTGTATGCGCATCCACAGGAAGACCCAAAGAAGCAGGAAGAGGATCTTTCAGCTGTGCTCAAAGGAAGAACAACCCGGGCCGTGTGGTTTTTGCCTCATGGCCCCGTGGTGTCAGGTAAGTAAAAGTAACTTGGGAGTGCCTTAACTTTTGGCGACCTCAAGTGTAAAATGCTATTCCTTCTCCTTTAATAATGACTTTCTATGGCATCTTACAGCAGCTAGGGTTGCCACCTTTTCTTGAAAAAAATACCGGCCTTCCTATATATTTATCTATTTTTCCTATTAAAGGGCAACATCTAAAATAGAATAGGGCTAGAAATGCTGTATTTTGTATACTAAACATAAACATGAACTTACTGCACCACAAGCACAATCAAACAAATGATTTATGCTATCAAAGTTGGCCACAGGGGGCTGTCATCTTTGTTATACATCTTTGCAAGACTAGACTACATACACATGCTCAGTGTGGTCTGTGCTTCTTAGGGATCATCATAAATAATCAAAAAACAAAGCTGCTTGAGTTCTGCATGGCTGGTAAGTAAGGCAGGGTCTGCCCCTGCTGTTCATAAGTTTCCCTGCCAGAAGTTAGGGACTGTCTGACAATTCCTATCCACAGCACTAAATGAAGGGACGATTTCACTGCATACAGTCAGGTTTCTTATAAAAACGGTACACATTTTTTAATATAAGTATATTGGAGATAGATTTCTTTTTCATTAAAAAAGTATAAATGGGATTTTATTTCTTTGCCTTTCCTTGACCTTTAACGACATTGGGATCAACCATCAAAAACACCAGCCAGGTGGCAACCCTAACAGCAGCCCCTGTGGCACTTGCACCTTGTGCGCACTGATGTTGGGGCAGAAAGGAGCAGATTGCAGTTGTTTTTTTACCTGGTTTAACTTTAGTAGCCCTGGTTAAAATTCCAAACTGTAAGTTATCATAAAACAAGTTTAAATGCAAATATAACTAGAAAATATCAATTAAATCCAAATTTTGAAAATTACTCCCTAAGCTCATAAACATTTATTATGAAAATTGTAAGGAACTTTAGACTTCGTGTTTACACTAATGCAGACTATAGTGGCTATATGGAGATCACCTGTCAAAGATTTCTTTGCATTTCACCTTTATGTGGGATTCTACTTTTTTTAAATGTTGTTTGCTGAGTGAACATAAGCATTTCCTTGCTAGAGGGCTAGCACCAACTACACCCTCTCTGTGACATCAGGGTGAATAGAAATACCACACCTGCACACAATGGGAAATGCATGCAATACATGCCTATGGGATTTGTGTTGGCTAAGGTGTGTGTGGTTTTTGTGTAATATACATAATAACCCTGACACTTTCCTCACATTGCTATGAACTGCTGTAAAGCATATACAGGTATGGGACCTATTATCCAGAATGCTCAGGACCTGGGGTTTGCCAGATAACATATCTTTCCGTAATTTGGATCTTCATACCTTAAATCTACTAGAAACTCATGTAAACATTAAATAACCCCAATAGGCTGGTGTTGCTTCCCGTAAGGATTAATTATATCTTAGTTTGGATCAAGTACAAGCTACTGTTTTATCATTACAAAGTAAAAGGAAATCATTTTTAAAAATTTGGATTATTTCATTATAATGGAGTCTATGGGATACGGCCATTCCATTATTCAGAACTTTCT
>CM044445.1:49608103-49628812 GCA_024363595.1 Xenopus borealis
ATATCCTTTGCATTTCCCAGCTCTAAAATTAGAAGTAATGTACTTTAAAAGTAAGGATGCACCGAATCCAGAATTCAGTTCATGGTTCGGCCAAGATTCAGCCGTTTTCTGCAGAATATGGATTTTGCCGAATCCAAGTGCCTGTCCAAACCAAATTCAAAAAATCATGTGACTTTTTGTCAAGCAAATCATAAAGTCAAAACCTTTTTAACTATGCGCTGCACACACGGTTTTCTTTCCCTCTTGTTTCCCTAATTTACATATGCAAATTAGGGGTCTCATTCAGTTCATTATTCGGCTGAGTCTTTCACAAAGGATTTGGCATAAACCTAAAATGGTGGATTCGGTGCACCCCTATTTAAAATTACTTTTTTGTAATGCGTGACTAAAAATATCTCTAAAAAACTTGCTAGCATCAGCCATCAATGTTCCCTCTAAGACATGCGTTTCCAACACATTTTAAAGACAGACACATGCTCTGATTCGGGGAGAATTAGTCGCCCAGCAACAAATCGCCTCTTCAGGTGACTAATCTCCACCAGCTAGAATCTAAATCGCCGTTGGGATGGCACTCTGAGTGCTTCGTCGGCGGGGAGGCAGTTCGGGGAGATTAGTTGGCCGAACAAGAGGTGATTTGTTGCCTGGTGGCTAAAACTCTCTGAATCTTCTCATCTGTCTCTGCCCTAAGACCAGCACACACGCAATAAATTTTGGTCATGCAATTTTGTTTAAATAAAAAAAAACATTTTGTACTGGTCTAAACAACTCACTTCTCTGTGCCCATAGTTTTTTTTGTTTTAACTGGGAATATCACCTGCCAACTATTCCAGTTCTGGCTTCTTCTGGAAGCTATTGGGCTTTGCTATGTGGAATTCCACTTTGTGGCACTGAGCAAATGACTCCTTGAACTCCTATGATTGCAAACTGTTGTTCTCGAAATACACAGTTAGGATGGACTTGCTATGAATATGTAACAGACATGGACTAGATAAACTCTATGGGGAGCTCTAGTAATGTGTAAAGGTGTCATTTTTAAACACAATGTTTCTCTTTAGGCCACATTTACATCAGATTGCGTACATTTATAATTTCCCACATGATGAGGGAAATGCTAATATATTCTGTGTACTTTTTACCATTAGTATATACAAAAGATGTGTCTGAAACGATATTGTCCGTTTATTTTGGCTTACAAGCTGTGGTATTAGGGTTCTGCTTAAACCATAGACTTGGCAGTTAATAGTAAACATGGAATATTTTAGAATATTTCTCTAAATTAGGGTAATATTTATTCTGTATTATAAGGGACTTGAGCTATTTGTTTTTAGCTAAATACTTGGTTACTTGCATGCAGCATTGTTTAACAAATTTTTATGTTTTCTTTAACTGTATCCTGAGAGAATTCAGACTCCAATGAGAATAGTAAGCAGTGCACCAAAGTAATTTATCACTTCATCTATCCAGAACAGATCTGTAAATTGTGCAGCGGACTGGGATTGCCTTTAGTTTTATCCCATTATAAATTGGACATCATTAAGGAAATCTCATAAAAACAATACAGTAGCCTGCAATGTTATTCTATACGTCCGGGATCCCCAACCTTTTGAACTTGTGAGCAACATTCAGCAGTAAAAGGAGTTGGGGAGCAACACTGGCATGAAAAATGTTATTGGGGTGCCAAATAAGGGCTGTGATTGGCCATTGGGTAGCTCCTATGTGGATAGACAACCTAAATTGTGGCTCTGTTTGGCAGTGCACCTGGTTTTTATACAGCCAAAACTTGCTTCCAAGCCTGGAATTCAAAAATAAGCTACTACTTTGAGGCCACTGAAAGCAACATCCAAAGGGTTGGAGAGCAACATGTTACTCACGAGCTACTGGTTGGGGATCACTGCTATACGTAATGCAATGGTGTGGTGGCTTCTCATGACTTTTACATAAGAGTGCAAAGGCAGTACGGGGAGATTGTCGCTCAGAAGAACAGGCAATTAGTCTCCAGGCAACTACATCTCCTAGAATCTGCCCGTTTATCACTAAGAGCTTTCAGTTCTTCAAAGCACTGGAAACCCCTACCAGCCTCCAGTCTATAACAACCTTCTCCAGTTGTCACTTTGCCACAAATGTAATTCACTTATGACCTATTTTCATATAGAATATGTAAGGAAGTCACTGAGGAATTTAGTGACCATAAAACAATCAAGCTGAGTAATCCAATGTAAAAAGACAGTTTATAAACTCAAGTTTGCAGTATTTCCATACAGAGCTCTTTTGGTTAGATTTTGCATTTGATTAGGCGCTCTACAGAATCCTAGGTATTTGTCTGCACAAGGGTTGAGACCATAACTGTAAACACCATTGCTGCTTGTAATTGTTCAGACAGCGGGCCTAAATTAATGGTGGCCCCCAATGTTGCATTTTGGGTGATTGAGAACAGAGGATTTAAGCAGCACGAGGCTATGACCCTTATAGCATTTCAGTAATGATGGGAATGGAATGACTACTGGATGAATACAGTGTATGATCAGAAGAGTAGGTGCAGTCAATGCTGCCATGGTGTCTGTCCGAATGCAACACTCTAGGATTTATTAAAATCTCTGAATCTTTCTAATTTGTTTTTCTTGATATGTTTTCCACAAGTTTTCGAGTTGATTTTTTTTTCCTTTGGGTTATAACTCACATTTTCAAGTAAAAAAAAAAAAAACTTGAATCTGAAAATACACCATTTAAAACCTGTCGAGATCATGTAGGAGTCAATGGCAGAGGTCCCTTGAACCATTTGAAGAAGTTAATCAAGCTTTTAATAAATGACAGTTTTTTCCCAGAGGGTTTTGCCCAAAAGCTAGAGAGAAGTTTTTCTTTTTTTAGTGTAAACTTGATCAATTTTAGTTCACAACCCAAACTCGCAGGATCGAGTGTTTCCCATTCTAGGTTTTTCTTAAATAAGATATCATTCGTGGTGTGATTTAATTTGAGAAAATATTTAATTGATGCGTGAGAAAGATCTTGTGAAAAATATGATAAAAAGCTAAGGGAGAAACAAATTATTTAGCAATATATTTCCTGTTATTGTGGCTGATGCATCCCCCAAAATTTTGTCTCTTGGTAATTATTGAAATTGCCGGTGGCAAAACCAACAAATCTCACAATTGGCCACTGCCCTAAGGAGTACATATATCAAAAATGGTCACTTTTATCTCAAATTCAAACTTTTTTAACTGTAGATGTATTTGCAAATCATTGATCATGATTCATCAGCACTTTTTTTACATCTCCACATATTTTGGCTGGTGTCCTTTTTTTATTGGCCATGATTTTGCAAAATTCATGGCAAAATCCTCACAGCTATTTTTGATATATTGTCCCCTAAGTTATAAATGTTGTTTGTTGTATAGATACTCCACGTTTCTGGTGTAATTTAAAATACTAATTTATTTCTAAATGTTTTTTGTTCTTGTTATAAGGTGCCACTGGCCATTAACAATGACACACAGCACACAGATCTCCAAAGATGATTTGGAGGAACTGAGAGAGGCATTTGCCAGAGTTGGTAAGTTTGGAATTCACTTATGTGTGTCATATTTGTATTTTTATGCTAGGCATGGCTGGTGCCTGGATGAGTTAGGCTACAGCTATACTGTGCAGATTCTCGGCCTGTGAATGAAAGTAGGCAGGGAATTGGCTGCTATGCTTGAGTTAGCATTCTTCTGAGACTGAACCTGGGACCACTGTCAACCTTAGTGCAGGCACATGGAGCAGATTTTCTTCCACTCCATTGTCTTCTCTTAAATGGTGGTTTTTGGTACTACTTTATTCTCTATCCTCTTTACTTATGTAAACTTTTTATATTGGCGGTCTGGAGTTAGAGTTGGGTAATGGTAACAAGATTGCTGCTTGTTGTTTGGAAGGTGTGAACTTTTAAAAGTCCTGCACAGTTCTCAAGAATCCAAAGCAGCTGGTAAGCAAAACGTTTAACCTCTCTAATATTCTGCTTGCAGTTATTTTAACTAAATGAGTGCTGCGGTACCCCTGGTTGCATATTAATGTATTTTATCCTACTGTAGTTGGGTTATATACAGCATTGTTCCTACAGTCTGAGTCCCTGTCCCTAAAAAAAAATAACCAAAAACCTTATACGCTTTTACCTTATCACCCTTGAGTTGAAAAAACATTTTTTCCTTTCGCCTTTAAAAGCAATCCGAATTGGTCTTTGGATCAAAATATAACCATGTTTAATTTCACCATTGTAAATGCTGGGTTTTTTTCAAACGAACAAGCAGTTTATCCAAGTGATGCATTTAATTGATAAATGAAGTTTCCACATCCCCATGTCTTTATTTTACTTGTATCTAGTTTGCTTCCCTGTTCAGTTCTTTTGATGCTTCTTCCTGATTAAAAGCATTTTCATTGATCCTCACAATTATTACATTGGTGCAGTGACACAAAATCCGGTACTCCTAGAAAATTCAAGATGTGTTGCAGCATTTCCCAGAGTTGGCTTGTAATACATGAAGTATAGCATACAAAGTAAGTTAGGATGAAACTAAGACACACGCCCATCAAGTTCAACCTTTTAACTCTATTTTAACTTGCCTAACTGCTAGTTACTTGATCCAGAGGAAGGCAAAAAACCCTATTTGAAGCCTTTCCAATTAGACTCAGACAAAGGAAAATTCCTTCCTCCAAAATGGCAATGGGACCAGTCCCTGGCTAAAGATGCACTGAAGACTGTAAATGACTTCATGCTGTACCATATACATTAGTACAACAGAGATTTGTTTTATTGCCAGTGTTTTTGAGACCATTTGGATTCCAGGTATTTCAGATTGAGAAAAGAACTAAAATGTTCTGAAAGCTTTAGACCACCTTTTTGTTATTTGTTTGAGACCAATAGGGCAACACTAGTTGAAAAGCTTCTGGTATAATGTAATACAGGGGGTCCTCTAGTTACATACACCTGAGAGGCTATTACAGTAATGTACTGTAGTTTGCATGGCATTTATTAGCATTTAGCTTTAATAAACCACCTGCCCCAATCTCCTGTGTCATGTGTTGTCTACTGCAGAGCACAGAAAGGTGAAAATACATATGCACAGAAAGGTAAATATAAATAATTAAGGCAAACATCTGTCTTGTTACATTTAATAAGTAAATGTATATGTTTCAACTTACATACAAATTCAACTTAAAGGGGAATTAAAGTCTAAAATAAATAAAGATAGAAATGCTGTATTCTGTATACTAAACATGAACTTAGCACAAGAAGCCTAACTAAATACATGATTAATACTTTCAAAGTTGGCTGCAGGGGGGGTTATCATCTTGTAACTTTGTTAAACATCTTTACAAGACCAAAACCACACACATGCTCAGTGTGCTCTGGGCTTCAGTTGGGAGGTTAAGCTTCGGGATTATTAGGGATGCACCGAATCCAAATCCGTATTTGGCCAGGATTCTGCCATTTTCAGCAGGATTTGTCCGATTCCTTGTGCCTGGCCGAGCCCAATCTAAAAATCATGTGATGAGCCTACCCTCCTCCTATCTAATTTGCATATTCAAATTAGGGTTCGGATTCGGTTCGACATTCGGCTGAATCATTCACAATGGATTCGGGGGTTCGGCCAAATCTAAAATAGTGGATTCAGTGCATCCCTATAAATGCTCAAAACCGCACAAGTCAAATAATATCTGCCAGAAGCCGATACAGCAAGACTGATTGATAAGACTATACAGGCTGCACTGGGTCTGTGGATACAAACTCTACACAGTTGCCGGCTGCTCTTTAGGGAAACAAAGCTGCTTGAGTTCTGGGAAGTAAGGTGGGGGGGAGCTTACCCTGCCGTTTGAAAGTATGATTGTTTCCCTGAAGAGCAGTTAGGGACTGTCTGAAGTTTCCTATCCACAGAAAACCAGAGCAAGTAAACATGAATTTCACTGCATACTGTCGATTTTATTATAAAAACGTTGGATATTTTTTAATTAAATTATATTGGAGATAAATTTCTTTTTCACTAAAGAAAGTAAAAATGGGATTTTATTTTTTTTGCCCTTACATCCCCTTTAAGAACAAACCTGCAGACCCTATCTTGTACGTAGCACAGAACTGCCTGTATTTGACTCTTTGCCCCTCTTAAAATGTGTCCTTATTCAGCATTAACAAAAGTATATTTCTTTTCTTTTGCTACAATTGTCAGGAAAAACATTCACTGTGATGAAGAGTCTGTTTTAGTAGTTTGATCCTGGTGTGTGAGTCAGTGAACAGCAATCTCTAATTTCCTGTCTTTAAATTCAGTGAGCTAGTCATACTTCTGTTTTAACATAGAAAACTTTTTTTTTTTTTTTCTGTACAAACATTACTCAGGCTGCCACCCTTGTCCGCAGACAAAACATGGGTATAAAGTGAGATGAATGCAGTCTAAGTAGAAACATGTGCATCTAGTTTCTCTGTTTGGTGCAAAGCAGGAAGTGAGTGAATGGAATCGCCATGCTATCTGTCATACGTGACACCATAATCACAAGGAAATAAGCGTCTGAATTTGGATTTTGGCATAGAATTGCTTCAAGGCACTAGTGAAAGTTTAATGCTGTCTTTCTTCCCCCATTTATTTCCACATTAGGAAAGCAATAGAATCCTGAGAAGGAAAACCAGTTTCACGTTTAAAATGTTCACATTTGGAAAGGGAACCTTTTTAGAAGTGGTATTCAAATTATCATTATGTGCAGGTTATCCCCAGTCATCCCCTCTACTTCCATGGTTGGACAGGTGCATAGTAAAGGACTTTGCCCATGTTCCCAGCCATTTTTATCTTTTCCCTTGAAAAATCTAAAATGCAGGTTTAATTTGTAGTACATTTTATACTTGTTAACTATAATAATTACCTGGGATATAGTTCCTGCAAACATATTCTGCAGTACATTCGAGATTATACATCAGTGGAGCTTAGTCTGTCTAATTAAACCTACACTGTGGATATTTTTTATCAAGAGTCAATTAACTTATTTGTATGTTATTTGAATGTGGCAGGAGCCCAGAAGAAACTACTAAGCACTGGCAGAACACCATAATATTTGGACAGGTTATTAAACAACTGCATTTTCCTCAAATGTTTGCCCAGACACATTGCTTCTTGCTGCATGAAATGAGATGGTTGATAACCTTGCATTCTGGGATAATTTTATCCCCTATCCTTGTCCCATGAATAGATATACTATCACAGTGTGGGTATACTTAACTTTTAGTTTGCAAAGTGCATATATTTAAGAGTCTGTAACATACTGCTCAAACAATTTGAGCAATTGAAGTGATACTGACCGTACCCCCAACCAGCAATACTTAATCATGCGACACTCTGATATTGCTTCATTTACTAGGCAACGTGCAGTTATAGCCTGAGGATGTCCTGTATCACTGATTGGTATAACTAGCCATTGTAAATAATGTTACAGAAACTAATGAAAACGTTGTGATTAGGCACAATTGAAGAGGAAAAAAAATCATGAATTCTGAAATGTTCTGAGGTTTTTGTTTTTTTCCCTCTGTTTTGAATAATATACATTAACATAATGGCAGTACAGCTGAGTTAATCATTGGTCAGAACATACCCATCCTTAAAAGGCAGAATTTTTTTACTTGCATGCATCCTGTTTTCGCTACTATTTCAATTCCTCATTTGGAAAAGGAAAGCCGTGCCAGGATTGCTTTGCTTTTCAGATCCCATCACCTGCAATGTGACGTTTAATGTACATCCGTTTTTATTGGATTTGAATGTCTCTGGCATTCTACTTTTCAATTTATTTCATTATTATTCTAGTTATAGTGCCTTTTCTAAAGAGGGCAAACTCTTTTCCTCTGGAGATTGGTTATTTAACACTGCCATCATATCTGATTGGCTTTGGGGAATAATGCAGTACTGGGGAATAAATCATTCTGTCCAATGAACAGAGAAAAGGAAATCTTTTCCCCCCACACGCAGACGTGTTAGTATTCAGGAAGGTACTTGAGCGACCTTGTGTAACTTCTTTCCACAAAGACCTATACAGAGCTCATGACCAGAATACTGTAAGATGGTACTGTGTGCTAGAATGTTTGCAGTGGCTGAACTGGGATACTATATTCTGTTTTCATTAAAACACATTTAAAAGAATAAGAGTTTCTGTTGCCCCATTTGAGGATAAATTACATTATTAGATGTATTTGTATAATATGTATTTATTGATGTTGGAGAAATGTAACTTTATATATAAGCAGCTTTATGCTAATACAAATATAGGATCTGTTATCTGGAAACCAGTTATCCAGAAAGTTCCTCATTACCGAATGGCCGTCTGGTATTGGATCCATTACCCGGAGACCTGTTATCCAGAAAGATCCTAATTACAGAAAGGCTGTCTCCCATAGATACCATTTTATCCAAATAATCCAAATTTTAAAAAAGTATTTCCCTTTTCTCTATAATAATAAAACAGTAGCTTGTATTTGATCCAAACTAAGATCTAATTAATCTTTATTGGAAGCAAAACCAGCCAGTTTAAAGGATTTTCCAGTAGACTGAACGTATGAAAATCCGTTATCTGGAAGACCCAGATCCCGAGCATTCTGGATAACCGGTCCCATATCTGTAATCCCAAATTTTAAAAAACAATTTTCTCTGTTATAATAAAACCTACTTTGTACTTGATCTACACTAAAATAGAATTAATCCTTATTGGAAGCAAAACCAGCCTATTGGGTTTATTTAAGGTTTGCATGATTTCCTAGTGGACTTAAGGTGTGATGATCCAAATTGGAAAGCCCCAGGCCATGAGCATTCTGGAAAACCGGTCCCATACTTTTATATCCTGAAATAGAATATTGCCCAGTTCTGTGCGTGAGGAGGTAAAACCTAGAATTCGCTTAGAAGCTTAGAATTACAAAATATTTTTTGGCTGCTGTTTCCCTTAATAGTAGTAGCCAAGATGGCCAGTCTCTGAGGTTAACACAACCTTTTGTTATCACTTATGGCTACTAAGAGATGCATATAGATTTTGTTCTCAGGGTAACTGGTCAGGTCGCATTAATCTCCAGATCTGATGATGATAGCAGCCAGACAGCGGGAGACATTTAAAAGTACTGAGCTTCTAAATGTGAGTCTCTTATAGAAAGAATCTATTTCCCTTTTGGTTAAATCACTTTGGGCCATATTTCATATTCTGTGTAAAAAGAAAAAAAAACAGCAGGGAAAATACACCACACATCACCAGGGTTTGCCTTGTAAAAAAAGGGCATACAATTTCTACATGCTTTTTCCGGAAACATTGTAAAATAACGGCGGCAAATCTTGAGTTCTCATGATGTAAATTACATACACATTGATAAATTTGCTATTTATTTTACACCGGTTTTTACATCTTTTCCTTGGCAAATTTCATTTTACGCATAATACATGGACCTGTGTGAACACGATAAAAAATACTTAAAGGTTCTACTTGACCACCCTCTCACAGTTAATTGCATGTCATTAGATTGGACATAGAGTGTACCAGAGACTGTTTTAAAAGACTTGTGTTTGCTCGCTATCATAATTTCCAGTAGGCCCCCAATCTCTGTCCAGACTTTAGCCATGATAATGCAAATTATGTAAAGTTTCCTTATCTGAAAAGCCTGAGTTCCAGAGCATTTTGGATAACTGGTGCTGTACTCGTAGCTGCTAGTTTTTGTAACAAAGGAACTCTTTGTTCAGTGCTGTAACAATTGTTGCTCAACAATTCTCTTGAGTGTTTCAAAATGACCTGACTTCTGGTTGCAGCCAACAGTTTCTTACTTTTTCCTTTACAGACCTTGACGGCAGTGGTTACATCTCCGATTATGAGCTTCACGACCTCTTTAAGGAAGCTAACCTTCCCCTTCCCGGATACAAAGTGCGGGAGATCATACAGAAGCTGATGAATGAAGGAGACAAAAATAAGGATGGCAAGATATGCTTTGAAGAATTTGTTTTTGTAAGTACAGATATTGTCTCTCAAGATATGTCTGAATATTTTTTGTCTAGATTCCCTGTCAGACCTGTGATTTATACCCTACCCAAGATACGTAAAAGTATCCAGACCATAATATCATCTAATAGGTCTCTTAACAAGGGTATAGTGGAATATGTAGACTCATTACTACAACCTTGTATTCAGCAAATGGGATCACCTTACTATAGTTGGAAGGGGTGGGAGCTACAACAAGGAGCTCGTCACTACTCCTATATGAACTATAACAAACAAGAGAAAGTTGTGCTCACCACTAATTTTTAAAACCATTAAGTGGGGGGCGCAATGAGGCTGTGACCACAAAATACATATAGACAAATACAAGAGATCCTCTGCACTCAACCCTTTATCAATATATTTAAGACATTGAGACATTTTGTGCATACAGCTACTAAAAAACAATATATAGATAGATATATATAATGTATATGTATGGGAGAACTTCTACTTTACTTTAGGACATGAAGCGTAGGTGAACACTTTATTAGAAAAGATATAGGATCTGTTATCTGAAAACCCATTGTCCAGAAAGCTCCCATAGGCTCCATTTTGTCCATATAGTTCACATTTTTAAAAATGATTTCCTTTTTTATAAAACGTTACCTTGTACTCGGTGCGAATTAATAAAATGAATCCCAATTGGTGGCAAATCCAGCCTTGGCACACAGCATTTTGCCACATATATTATATACATTAAAAGATTGAAGTTCATAAAACCCATTCTTGTATTTGCTGCACACACTGCAATGGCAGAGTCTGCTAATCTTTACCATTTTAGCCCTGTGTTCTCAGTCATTCATTACATGAGATTTATGTGCAAAGGTTCCTTGCTAATTCATCATGTACTCTGTGGTCCACTGGCTGCTTCTTATGATAGGGTTAGCAAACTGTCTGCTTGCCAGTACTGTGGAATATTCCATAGTAGCCTTTGTTTCTTTTGTTTAGCTTGACATAAAAAGATAAACCAAGTGTAATTGCTTCCTGCAAAGCTAACATATGGTTTCATTCTTTAAAGGAACAAACAAAGATAAAAGTTATTCAATATTTCTCAGCATGTAATTGAAATTGTATTTTTCTCTGTGCATAAATGCTGCTCTCACATGAGTATCATTTGAGACCTCTACTGACATTCCTCAGAAAAGTTGGCCTACAGCTAGCCACATGATGGCTTAATTTAGGGCCTATGCTACCGAATGTTTGGTGGGACATAGGGTTTGTTTAAACATGGGTGCTTGTATTACATCTCTATTTGATTATGTTGCTTTATTTTCTTTTGTGCCCAATATGAAATCATGAAAAAGTATTTGAGCAAGTCTGCTTCCATTCTCCATCGTGTATGTGGATTCTGCAGCCAGATAAATGAAGCTGCAGTGTATTTAATCTTATTGCACCCTTGAAATGCCACATTGAGGGTTGATTGTTGACCACAATGACTGCAGCAGTCGTCTCTCTATAAATTGTAGAATCAGGCTAAAGATTCATGCTTGCTATGCAATTGGGCTGATTTTTGCATCATTGTTGATTTGAATCAATCCATGCATACTGGTCACCACGAAAAGTGCTTTATGGAATCCTCTTGAAAATCACTCCTATGAGGTAATGGGATAAAGAATCTTCAATGTTTGGGCAATTGCTAAAGTATGGAAGTGGCATATCTGATTCATTGGCCTCTTGGATCAATTACATCAAAAGCCTTGAACTTTGATAGATCTGCCCCTTTTTTGTTACAGAGCCCAGTAGTAGTCACAGTCACAAATAGCCTCTGTCTCCCTATGTGGCCACTGCAGAAGTGTATGACACAAACAGGAATTGCAGCGAAGTGGGACTGAATTCCTTTAAATCTTAATTGAATGTAGTTGTATGTAACCTATTCGACTCTGCTACATTTATTATCAATTGGATTACAAGTTATGCAATTTCCTTTCCTTTTAGACTGTAAGCTCTTTCTTATTATAATAGATGTAAAAAAAGAGTTTCATTTCAGGTGTCCGTGTCTCTTTAATGTTCAACTAATATAGGACTGCAATTAATCATACAGAATAAAGACAATGAGTGACTTAGTACATGGAGAAATACTAGCCATGCACAGACTGAAGGAAAGGGATATGGAACCCAGTGGCCTGATAGAAGAGAAATTTGGAAACACACAGATTGAACGTATCCAGCTGATGGGTTATTAGTTGCATGAGTTTTTCACTCTGGCCCATAAGCTTTTGACTAGTATTTTTGTGGGCACATGGACATTATCACTTGTACATATACTGTCTATGGGAATGGGAAAAAAGTGTCTGTTATCTAAAATTTAGATATTTGCATTGTGTTTAACCCAAAAAAAATTTTTGTTTTTGTGTGTGCGTATTCATTTTGCATATTGTACTTTTCATTCAGCTTGTACAAGAACTCAAAAGTAGTGACATTGCCAAAACATTCCGAAAAGCTATCAATCGCAAAGAAGGGATTTGTGCAATAGGGGGAACATCTGAGCTGTCCAGCGAAGGAACCCAACATTCATACTCTGGTAAGACTTGTAAAGAGAGCCACTTCTGCCTTATTGATTGTAAATGTTTATGAATACCTGGAATTCTCTTACCAAATTGCTTTAGGCTTTGCTTTTTTTTCCCTTAAGTCAAATATGTTTCTGAAACTATGGCTAAATATTGCGTGAATAATTATTCTAAACTGAATTAAGAGTCTGCTTTAAAGCACACAACTTTTTCTAGTGTTGCAAATTTGTTTTTGGGGGTAGTTAGCCGCTTTTCCTATTAACCCGTAGTCAATTTATTACTATAGAACTGTTGCTATAGCCACTGCTTTAGGAGTACTACTAAAAAACTTTGGGCCATGTAGATGCTACAGTAATGCAGATTTCCCAGCTTTCTTCAGCCCCAACAGCTAAGAGAATGATGCTGGGCATTGTAGTTTCACAGCTGGATTCACCATCTGGCCCTGTGCCTTAGGCCAAGTATATTTGGCAAAGCATCATCTCGCTCCATGAAGATAGACCGCCTGTTCAGTGGAAATAAAAAAACAAAAACAGATCAAGCCCCTTTTTTTGTTTTGTGGTTTTTGGTTAAGCAATTCCTTCCTCCCCATGGGTACAGAGCCTTTTATAGCTGAAAAAGACCCATTTAGTCATGCAGTTCTGTGTGCCACAGCCTTCTGAAAAATACCAAACAACAAAGCTCTTATGAAGCACATAGCTAGGCTCCCCTTATGCTTAATGTTCTAGGCTTGCCTGCAGCCTGGGAGCAACTGTTAATAACTTTTTATTCAAGAACAGTAGTTCTAAAACTCCCCGTGACACTCTGTTGGCAAGTAAGCCGTGCCGCATAGTCTCATATTTTAATAACTTGCACAGAAAATGCTGAGGTTCCATCTGTACTATAGCTTTACACACTGTATCACCACTCTTTATAATAAGGGGCATTGAGTAATATGTTGTTAGTCACAGTCCTCAGTGTGCCTGGCAGCTCATCATTGTGTACCACCGTGTTTATATGGCTTTTTGGTAGTTAATACAATACAAATATGATGCTATTATTTTACTTGTGCCTGCCCTTCATACGGTCTGCCAGTAACACTTTGCTGCTGTGCCAATGCAAATGATCCAAATGACTAATATGGCACACATAAACTTATGGTCTGTTTGCTTTTAGAGGAAGAAAAATATGCCTTTGTAAACTGGATAAATAAAGCATTGGAAACTGACCCAGACTGCAAGCATGTTCTACCGATGAATCCAAATACAAATGACTTGTTTAGGGCTTTGGGAGATGGCATTGTCCTTTGGTGAGTCAATAGGGGATTTTACTTAACCAGAATTTTTGATTTAGGTTTTTTTCGGGTTGGTCCCCATTATGGTGTGCATTTTAATTGCCCTGGTAATTAAAACACACCACCACATTTGTGCTGTGAGCATAACTGTCAACCCGAGTTGGACTTCCAGCACCTTTGAGCATCAGACAAATGATTCTTCGTTAAACTAATGGATCAGGCAGAGCTAATTTTACAACAATGAGAATATTGGAACAAAACCTCAAAGTATCAGAATATTAGGAATTGAAACATAACTTTGCTTGATATAGGACTCCTTCAAAATGTCTGCCAACAAATATGGGGTAATCCAATTCTAGATCGGAAAAGCTTAATTTTATACAAAATCTTTTCCTGTTTTGTTTTTCCTCTTTACCAAGTTTCTAATTTTTACACTTTTCCTGACAGTAAAATGATCAACCTTTCTGTTCCTGACACTATTGATGAAAGAGTCATTAACAAGAAAAAACTTACTCCATTCACCATTCAGGTAAAGCCGAGAAAATGAAAACCACACACAGTCAGAGCGCTACCTGTATATAAACTGCATTTATGTTGCAAGTAAATACTGCATGAAATACATTGTTTGTTCCATAAGCGCAGATCTGTATTGGTTATACCCATAAATTATATTTCTGTATATGTAAGAATGGTTTGCTACTAGCTGATGAGTCAGCTTCAGATAGCTTGCTGCATATTTAATCAATATAATTATTGGTTTATTATAGCTTATGGGTTTATTACGTATTATTTACTGCCATTGATCGTTAAAACAGAGGCATATACAGTAGGAAGATTTTTTTAATATTGTGCTTTAATATTTTGCATTGCATTGTTTACAGGAGAATTTGAATTTGGCCTTGAATTCAGCCTCAGCCATAGGGTGTCATGTTGTCAACATTGGAGCTGAAGATCTGAAAGCCGGGAAACCTCACTTGGTGCTGGGCCTTCTCTGGCAGATTATTAAGATTGGTTTATTTGCAGACATTGAACTCAGCAGGAATGAAGGTAAAAATATTTTTTTTAAGAGACTGGTTAAGTGATGTGGCCATGCACAGCTATTTTATTTTTAAAGTTCCAACCGATCTATTTAAGGTCAGATCATTGACTCGAAACACTACTGCGCAACCTCCCAAACAGGCTTGGGCCATAATATTGCTTAGTGGATTTATCTGACTGCCCCCATGGTCAGTGGGTTCTGTGCAACTTGTACATTCAGCTTAGCCAAAATGCACACTCTGATCTGATCAGTTGCATGGGAGTTGGATAATGTGGCCAGCTTTAACCATCTAGTGAGGCCTGAATTGATAATATTCATGTTTAAGATAATGGTGATAAGTGAAATTAGAGGGAACAAAAAAAAAACATGGTGGAAGCCTTAAACTGGCTGCTAGGTAACTGCTATTTTTTTGTTATATGCCATTTGTAACTAAAGGAATAGTGCTACAACTAGGTTAGCAGTCTTCTGTAAAAATACACTTGGAAGTGACCACAAAATACTTTTGTCGAAGTCATTGGTAGTGTATATGTGGCACTCTTTCACCTCATCTTCCAGCATCCCTTGTATTTCAGCTCTGGCTGCATTGCTTCGAGAGGGAGAGACATTGGAAGACCTCATGAAATTGTCTCCAGAAGAGCTGCTCTTGAGATGGGCAAACTTTCATCTGGAAAATGCAGGCTGGAACAAGATCAATAACTTCAGTTCCGACATTAAGGTTTGTATGGGAGATTGATCCTGGTATTAAGATAGAGCTTGGATATTTTGATAAACGCCTTGGGGTATCCTCATGAAATCAGTTTTTTTGTGTATGGAAAGTCTTATTTCCTGGTATTCTAATAACTTCCTGTTGCCAACTCAAGCTTTGACAAGCATTAAACTTAAGAAAGATCCAATTGTTTGCACACTTGCTTAAGCACAACTACAATGAGTTTATAGAAAGGATTTGAAAAATACATTGTGATTATACTCTTTTGTGCAACCTAGATGGGGAACACAGGTGATTAATTGTACCAATAGATGCATGTTATATGATGCCAATTACCTGTTTGTGTCCTGATTTGTAGAGATAATGTTTTCATTCACCGTAGCAATACCAACGCGTTTGCTTATGTAACATTCCAGAAA
The DNA here is from genome assembly GCA_024363595.1 of Xenopus borealis. Lineage (NCBI taxonomy): Eukaryota > Metazoa > Chordata > Amphibia > Anura > Pipidae > Xenopus > Xenopus borealis. The sequence goes on from CM044445.1 coordinate 49,624,053, forward strand.
TGGTGCATGTGGGGACTGGTGTGGCACTTACTGCTTATGTTTCCATTTATATCCTGCTCACCAAGTTTGTGTGTTGTGCGGCAGTTTCCAAAGTCCCCAAGCCACTAAATCAATGATGCCAGCAAAGCTGGCAAACTCTGCATTCCCCACTGCTGATGATATACGCCTCATTTGTTGATGAAAATTGTTCTTTAACAGTTAGAAAAGCCACAGCTTGCTTACTCTTGCACTATACATAATGACTCACTCCCTTTGATGGCACTATATGTATATCTTGACTGCTTCTTCTCTTACCTACTGTGTCAGTAAGAAGTATTGGCAAGCAGGCATTTTTTTTTATTGGATCTAATCAATGATTTCTGTTTTCCCTCTAATGTGCTCAACTGGATTACTGTTTTTTTCCTTTCATGCTTTCCCTCCTTCTTCAGCTTACGGACTTTGGTCAGTCTGTCAAGGTATTTAATTGCTTTCTCCATCTGGAAGAAATACTGAGGAATTCAGGAGTTTTCATTTTACTGTTATTGAGTGTGAAAAGCCCTTGTCAAATCATCAACTTCAGAACAACAGTGTAGGAAGCATATGACACAGGCCACAGCTCATCTTCCCCATATGTGGGAAATGGAAAAAGTAAAGTCTGTGTTAAGGGACAGGGGCAGTGTTTATCTTCAGGTCTATAATTTTAATGGAATTCTCAGTTTATTTGCTGTGTCTCATAAGATGCTAATGAGAATGTATGTATTCTAACAATCTTCCCCAGAGTATGCAACAGGCCCAGCTGTAGTAGACACACATGATATGATATAAGGTTGCAGTGTGAGCTGAAAGAACAGAGGCTGGACTATATTGTAGTAAAGGCTGTCTATAGTGGTATGGAGAAGTCTATTAGCTTGGGTGGCAAAATAGTGGAGAAAAAAATATTATTGCATATTCTAAAATAGAAAAGAGTACAGGGATATGGGGTTGTTCCAGTTGCTGATTTTTCTGGTATTTGTCATTGTCAGCCACTTGTTTCTGCCCCCACCTCCCAACTCTCCCGTTTTTTCCCCGAAAAGTCCCGATTTTGACACTTCAACCCACAGTCCTAGATTGTAACTGAAATGTCATGACTTTCTCTTTGACTTTTTCAATAATAATATTTGTCTAGTCACCATTTAAGCACCAAAACCTAAAAAAAAGGCATTTTTGAAAAGAATTGTCTTGTATTATTATGTAATTCTATTTAGCGTTCAGAATTTTCTATTTATCTTCTTTTTGGTAATCCTGTGGAATTTAAATGTAATTTTGTTTCCATCCCTTTTAGGACTCAAGAGCCTACTTTCATCTTCTCAATCAGATTGCACCCAAAGGACAGAAAGAGGGAGAAGAAAGAATCGATATTAATATGTCTGGCTTTAGTGTAAGTATATTGTGGAATTAACTTGATATACCCCGATAGCTGAGGTAATCTAAGGTCCATTTGTGGTTTATACTCTGGAAAGCAATGTAGAACTGGGCATTTCCTGTAGACATTTACATTACATAAACATTTTGGTCCAGAACAATCTTTTGAACTGTTCAGCTATTACATGTAGCAAAAGAAATCCCTGTGGGTTCACATCTACAGCTAGACTCCATAAAAAAAAGTGTGCTCACACAATACATGTTATGCTTTTTGCCTCAAGGTAAGGGCAAAGGGAACTTTCCATTACTCACATTGTATTCACATTATTCCTGTTTTATTGCATGCACTTTGTTGAGTATAATGGAGGTCCGTTTATTAATATGCCTGTGTAAAACCCTAGGCAATAATGTCTGCAAAAAGTCTGCTGTTGTCCACATAAGGCCTCATTTATTTCAGATGTAATGGATCTGGCAGAATTGTTCTTAGTCTTTATGCAGTTACCATATAAATGAATCAGATGTTTTACAGTGAGACAGGAAATAAATGTATAGCATATAATTATGAGTCCAGCTGTGCTACAAAGAACTGTGTGTTTTAACACCATATAGAAGCATGGAGTTATTTAGTTGGCCCCGCTGGCCAAGACACATTTAAGTTTCCGCAACGGATATTCTTTCTTACTTGCTTTTTATTTGCTGATACTGCAGAACCGTTTCTTATAGACTATAGACCGTCTGCTCTCAGCCTAATAATATTTCTGGGTATTTGGTTTTGCATTTCTAATATACAATATTGTGTTTGTTCCTACAGGAAAAGGATGATCTGAAGAGAGCAGAGTACATGCTACAGCAGGCAGACAGGCTGGGCTGCAGACAGTTTGTCACGCCTGCTGATGTTGTCAGTGGCAACCCTAAACTAAACTTGGCTTTTGTTGCTAACCTGTTCAACAAGTACCCAGCACTTACCAAACCAGTGAACCAGGACATTGATTGGACACTGCTTGAAGGTGATTATTATTTTGTCCTGAACCTTACATTAGGTGTAATTAGTATCTTGAGTGTATTTAGCTATAAGGAGTTCAGCTGGAGTAACACTGCAATTGATTCTCAAGGCATTTGGGTCATGCAGTAGCTGTCAAAAGGATGGATACACCTGTTTATTTAACAGTAGACTTGACTTTGTACAGAAATGTATTTTTAATGGTAATGCAAAGCTTTACATGACTAGTCTGTCTGCTAGTTTGGGGAATATTAACTGTCTTATACTATTGTAACTCTTAATGTCCTGCTTTAATTTTTATAAGGCAAGTAAAAAATGTGTAGATTTTTACATAAAACCATCATTTGGTCACAGTTTGGTCTTCCTTCTAGATTGGTACTGAAATCTTGAGATGCAGCAACAGTGATAAATAAGGGTTAACTGGATATAATTTTATTTTGTAATTTAAAACAATAGGCCAAAAGTATATTTTGCAGAAGCCTTATTCAATTAACTCATGTTCATACTTCAGTGTTTTAATGACTTTTTATTCCCTCCATTTCCTTTCTTTTGCATACTGTATGTCACAAAGCATGGTATTTTTTCATATATGGAAAACATTTAATTGTGAATCTGCTATTATCTGTTGTTGTTCAGTAGTTCTCCTTTTTGCTTGCCCTTCTGTGGGAAACCTGAACAACCTCCAGAACTTCAGAAATAGATTGCTGTGCTGCAGTAAAGGACGTATTAAGGATTTACTTTATATCTAGTTCTAGCTGTCTGGCAACTACAATAAATCACTTGGAGTCGCATTTAGATGTGTGATGCAAAACTAGGAGCTTGTTTTTAAAGGAAGACTTGTGCCATCTTCTGGACTTCAGTTGCATTGCATGCAGTGGGTACCCAGCAGGAAACTGATTCCTGATTGCTAAATACATACAAATGTTGCTTCCAATATCCATTAATGGGTCCCACTGATCAGCTTTACATATTAGTAGTTCTGCTCCTCATACAGTATCAACTAGTATTTATTACAAATGTATTGCACTAAATGTTTTGGACCATAGAGTGCAGTGCTATGTATCGCTAGTAAATTCTGTAAATTTCTTTCACTGACCACTCTCCATTGGATCCTTTAATGTATATAAGCAAATGTTGGTTTCTGTGTTTTCAATATACTGTTTTCATGTTGTTTCAGGGGAAACACGGGAAGAAAGAACATTCCGGAACTGGATGAATTCCTTGGGGGTGAATCCACATGTGAACCACCTGTATAAGTATGTATAATGACAATGTTGCTGAAGCTGATAACAAAATGACAGTAGTTATCTGTGCATGGCTCATCCTTTTGCTAATGATGAATCATGGTTGTGCTGATACTGATGGTTTGAACTCTTTCAGTGACCTACAAGATGCGCTTGTCATATTGCAGTTGTATGACAAGATCAAAGTCCCAGTCGACTGGAGTAAAGTGAACAAACCACCATACCCTAAACTTGGGGCAAACATGAAAAAGGTATATCCAATATAAAACATGTCAACCATATGCTGAACTGTGTGCTGAGGGATATCCTAGTTAAAGTTATGGAATTCCCAAACACAAAATGGGGTATCAAAAGCATACTCTTATGACTTCTATTGCCCCTTAATCTAACCCTTTTAACCAAGGTATGATACCACAGTTTATAGGGTCTCTTCTATTTGTATTTTAGCTTGAGAACTGTAACTATGCAGTCGACTTGGGTAAACATCCCGCCAAGTTCTCTCTGGTGGGTATTGGAGGACAAGATCTTAATGATGGAAACTCAACTCTGACTTTGGCACTAGTCTGGCAGTTGATGAGAAGGTGAGTAAAAGGAAGCTGTATTCTGAAATGTTATCTTTTATAAATATCATTATTAGGTGAATATTTGAACAGGATTCCCTTTCCTCTGACAGTAACACTATTGTGAACTACAGGTTTGTGTATTGTCGCTCTCTCTCCTTATCTGTGTATATGTTTATACAGTATTACATTTTATAAACTGCAACCAGAGTTCTGGTACTCTTTGATTGTTTCTAGTTTTTACTGGTTATGTGCATCATTGTGCTAATCCTATCTCTGTGCTATTCATGTGAGTATGGCTTTCTTCTACAGGTACACATTGAATGTGTTGGAGGATCTCGGGGAGGGGCAGAAGGTTAATGATGAAATCATTGTAAACTGGGTTAACAGAACACTTGCTGATGCCGGGAAGAAAACCTCAATCCAGAACTTTAAGGTAAATACTATTTTTACCTAATTTATACCGTTGGCAAATATCTAGGACAGGTGCTATAAAAATCTAACTTTTCAAAAGATTTTGTGAATTTTTAAAATTCACCATGTTAATTGACTGGCATATCTCCATTTCAGAACATG
>CM044445.1:49628822-49641743 GCA_024363595.1 Xenopus borealis
TTTTTTAATTGGTGTGGTAATCAAGAATAAGGGACATTTTAGCATTCAGAAAAAGCCACTTAGATATATGGACAGTGTTTAAGAGCACTGTGTTTAAGACTCAAACATCTGCTGTCTTTGAGAGCAACATTGTGAGTTGCTGGATTGACAAAAGGCATATAGTCATTTTTTATTAAAGAAACTTTGGTTTTGTTGTAAATACTTAATTGGACACCCCCCTCAGTGCTAAAACCAGGAACACCCATCCAACATACAAAAAAGACCAATTTACAGTATTTTTTAAGGTCCTGTGTTTCTGAACTTAACCTCTCAATAAATACTTATGATGACCAGATCTTTCTCTTACTAACACTACCACGTTTAATTAAGTAAGAGCACAGTTATCTAATATAATCATTCTATATCCAGGACAAAACAATCTGCACAAGCTTTGCAGTGGTGGACCTGATCGATGCCATCCAGCCAGGCTGCATTAATTATGAACTAGTGAAGCGTGATGACAGTCTTACCGATGAAGACAAACATGAGAATGCCAAGTAAGTTTGTAGCATTGCTCTTTTTGTGAGGTGCAGGTTCCCTGGCAGCTGTTTGATTGCATGGCATTCATGAGCAGGTGTTCAGTACAGAACTCCTGTTTGCTGTGCTATAATGAAAATCCTTTGCTGGAAGCAGAACCCAGGCTGCACTTGCTGTGAGTAGTAGGGATGCATTAATGGGGTAATATACACCTAAAAATACCTTTCCTAAAATAAATAACACAATAAATAGGACTTGTGTTGAAATTTAATTCTGCCTATTCATTTAATTGGTTCTTTTTGCCATTTTAAATTTGAAAGTTGGAATATTTTCACTGGCTTTACCCCCCCCCCCCTTTCTTCTCCCTATCTACCTTTAAACAAACAAACCTTTCCAGGCAGCAGCCTTTGAGAAGGTTTCCCAGTAATTCATTTTACCAGCTCCGGAACTGGCAGGAAGTGAAATTGGAAGTGACTTCATATTCAGCACAAGCTCTATTCATGTTGAAAATGGGTGTTATTGTCCCTTTAAATAAAAGCTTTGGTTCAGGATTCAACCAAATCCCTTTACTCATTTCAGGTTTTGGATACTGCCGAATCCTAAGCACCTGGATGAATTAAATCCAAATCATTAATGCCACGTGACTTTAACGCTTATTACAGCTGAAAATGAGATTTTAATTTGAAAGAATTAATGCAATTTGTTTTCAGATTTGAATGTGCATCCCTAGTGGGTATGCATTGTAAGCATCTAGTTTTGTGCACTCTAGCATGTTACTTCTGCCAACAGTAAATAAGCCCCGCTATCTGCCCATTGCAGATATATTTGAAGCCCTCCCATTTTTTTTGTAAACTAATAAATAATTATACATTATTTTAAGGTCCTGTTTGGGTAATTCTATTTTGCGCCTTAAAATGATTGTAAGTAGCAAAATTTGCCCCAATTGTGGAACATTATGATGAGTTCTACCGAGATACCAGTGTGTAGTAAACACAATTATTGCAAACATGCTAAACTAATAATTGTTAACATAGGCCTGAAGGACAACAAAAGGTTAATACACTTGATTGTTAACAATTTTTAGGTACCCCTTTAGAGTCAAAACATTAAACTTCTGCCCATATATTGTATGTTTTCTATTTTTGGAAGTCAGTAACACCAAAATCATGAATTGTTTTATATGCATTTTAAGTACAATGTACATGTATGTTTGGGATCCATTATCCAGAAACATATTATCTAGGACCAGAGTTACTGAAAGGCCATCTCCCATAGATTCCATTTTATCCAAATAATCAAAATTTTTACAAATGTCCTTTTTCTCTAATAATAAAACCGTAAATCGTACCTGATCCAAACTAAGATATAATAAATCCTTATTGGAAGCAAAACCAGCCTTTTGAGTTTATTTAAAGTTTTTATTATTTTCGAGTAGATGGAGATGCAAATTACAGAAAGATCTGTTATCTGAAAACCCCAGGCCCCGAGCATTCTAGATAATGGGTAGTGATTAGTAATTCTGTTGTGTTAATGTTTTCCCCTAAATTATATTTGTTCAGTCATGCTGTTTAGCATGTGAGATTTACAGTTTGTTGGTTCATGCTAGCATCCATGTACTGAATAATCAAAATCACTAAAGATGGCCATAGGCTATCCAATAAATGCTGCCAACTTAGTCAGCCTTTTATTGGCTCTGCATGGTGCCCTGTTGAATGTCTGCCCAACTGATACCTGGCTGAAAATCAACTAGAATTCTATCTGGCAGGTTAGAACATGCTATCGGGTGAGTACCAGATTTTTATATAGATGCAAATCATTCTATATAGAACCATATGTTATTTGGTCTTTTGAACATGATTGTCTTATGCCTTTGCTATCATTACATTTTTTCACCCACCAGATATGCAATATCAATGGCTCGAAGGATTGGTACTAGAATATATGCACTCCCAGAGGATCTTGTGGAAGTGAAACCCAAGATGGTTATGACGGTCTTTGCCTGTCTGATGGGCCGTGGGATGAAAAAAGTGTAATTATGTCATGAAGACAGCCCGTGGAATGCCGGGGTTGAACCCTTGCACTATTTGGCAGTTTACACTTGGTTGTGGAACTGCTAAAGGTGGCAAGACTTTCGGGTTTGCTTTACCAACATTAGAAGCTTACCAGTTCTCAGGAAGGAGCCCTAAATGCCACAAGTGCTTTCTTTCCCAGATCACCATCAACTTCACACCAAAAAAAATGCATTCATGCTTGGACTTTTTTTTTTGTTTTGTTTTTTCCAGTTTTAAACCCTTTACTATCCGATCCTGCATTCACGTATTGCAGTGCAGTCAGATGTTAGGATCGTTCATAGTGAAGGATTTTATATACAAAGTGCTGACCCCATAGTTTCAAAGGGTGGTAGATTTATGCTGTATATCTATAATCTTAAACACTAAAATATGCACAGTGTCTTTTGTCATGTTTTATTTTTTTTGTGCTACAAAACTTGTGGAAAAACACAAGCAGAGGGATTTTTATTTTTATCTTAATTCATAGTTTCATCTCTGCCTGTAAATGCTAGGGCTTACCTTGTCAGTGATTTGCAAGTATAATATTCAGGGCATATCCTGGCGTCCATGTTGCTCTCTTCTCAAGCACATAGCTGATAGTATTTATATATACTCAACATCTGATCTGATCTCTGGTCTTGCTCTGATCACCAAGGCAGATCTACTGTTCTCTGTTGTAAAAAACGTCATTATACATTTGACTTACAGTATGCAGGCATTTTAGAAGTTGGCACCATTTATCTTATCAGAACAGTATACATATGATGCAGGAATGTAACTCTTGTACCTGTTTTTGAGTAATTCTAAGGAAGGGTCAGTATTTTGTGAATAAAGTAACCTATAACCCTTATAAGACCAAGCCAAGAGAAAATATCTGTAATACCCAAGATCCGGTCAACAAAGCTAAAGTTCTGTGCAAACTAATTTTATATCTTTCCTGAATGGTCAGCGACCAACGTGATTTTATTTAAGGCGGTTTGTCTTCATTTACATTCCTCTGTAAGGGTCTGAGCATTGTTACTATTTAACAGCAATAAGTATTTTTGTACTCTCATCTTCTGTTTTGTATTCAGAATGATTGCATTTTTGCCTGTATCTTGTTTCAAAGCATAACCATAGAAAATATTTTTTTCCCCTTTTTGTATAAGGCCTGCATGAACATTATTAATTTTTTTTTGTAACAATTTTTTTTAAAATTATATCAGTTATAAAAAAACATTCCTGTTTTATCTGGAAATGCTGGATTTATACATGCAACAGACCGAAAATAAACTGCACATGGCAAGAAGTTTCATATCTCTGCAAAACAAAAAAAGAAATAGCGCCAAAGATTGATTGAATGAAACCTCTATATACATATATATAAACAGGTATTAATATTATGGCTTTGGCAGGCTGTTTGCTAGTTGTAAAGACCTTGCTGCTATTTTAAGCTGTTTCAAGTATGGTGGTATAAACATCTAATAAAACATCAGTCCCCGCATGCTCTTTTTCTGTGTGCATTTCTTTTCTTAAGAAAGTTGATATAAGAGAATTAAAATTAATTTGGGAACATTGGCATCAGAATAACTATTTAGTGATTCTAAAATATGAGAAGCACTGTATTTTTTTATTTGATGTTAAAACCATTGTTTATATTGAAAATTGTACCTATTCTCAAAATCCGTACCTTTTAAAGGGATGCTTTCATTATTGCATTGTACAGTTAAGCAAGAATCTAAGCCCTGCAATGCTTCTGTCCTCTTTTAAGGGCATATTTATAAAGGGGGCAGTTTAATGTTGTGGTATAATTCGTGTTTATTTTTAAAACCTTGGAGTAAGTTTACATCAAACTATAGCAGAGTGAAAGATTCTAGCATAAAGGTTGCTTGAAAATAAGCAGAGTATGATATGGTATTGGGTGGGGTTACTTGATAAACACATCATTTTACACCATTTCCTGCAAAAAAGTTCTTTGCGGCTTTGTCCCGTTGACTTCAATGGATTGGACCATGTCTAGATTGTGTAGAATATTGGCATATTTAAGTCTGACATCAAAGTAAATACGTCTCTTTATAAATATGGTATTTTGCTCTTTGTAATGAATGAGTTCTGTGTTATGAACGCATGATATTACTCTACATGGAAAGATTAAAGTGCTTTATAAATTCTATATTTTATACCAACATTTTTTGTTATATTTAAAGAGCTTTATAGGACAAGTTTATGTACAACAGTGAGTTAATTACTTAATAATTTACAAGTAGTAAAGTTTAGATTAGGTTGGGTGATGTCTGGAGTTCAGAATCTCTCCTGGCACAGATGACTTTCTTACCCAAACCTTGAAAAGACCATATAGACCAGGGGTGTCCAACCTTTTGGCTTCTCTGGGCCACATTAGAAAAAGAAAAATTGTCTGGGGCTGCACATGAAATACACAAACACTTTTAATTTGTAAAAGTAAAGAAAATGCACAGAAAATAACTACAATACTAGTTGGATAATCATAGAGCTATACACTGGAATATAGTCAGTTAGGTGCCACACTCGCATTATTACGTTGTTTGAAGCCGAAAGTTCGGAGTGCTGCTGCAGTTGTTGAATACAGTGGAATATGGGACACCTTGATATTAAATAGACATTACGATTAAATGGGCAGAGTCCCTCCTCCTGCCTACTCTTACCCTCCAGCTGGGCTGCATTCATATCCATCTTGGGCCGCAGGTTGGACACCCCTGATATATACTGTACCAGCTACAGATCAATGTCAGTGATGAACATATGTGTTAGACTGGGTGTCCAGGGCCCACCTGGCCACCATTGTAAGTTGCATACCACTCCTCTTTTCTCTCAGCCCACATATTTCAGCCAGCAAGGGTGTGTGTGGGGTGTTGCAGGCTCTGGGAAGGAGGAAGGCAGTGGTACCGATTTGGAAAATCCCACCGACCATGTACCTCTTCCTCTCTACTCCTACTACTGCAGTTCTTAACAAGCATGGGGTGGAGCCACAGAAACCAGGCAGCAGGAGGAAAGAAGGCAGAGGTGTTCGGTCCCATTAGGGCTGCTGCCTACCTGTTTTTTTTTTCTCCCCAATGGCCCAGTCATCTAGTCTAACCTTGCTGAACATATACATTATCAGCAGTTTTAAGTCTAACTAGTACTGTAACCAAATCATATGAAGAAGTTGAAATGCATCTCTGTTTCCTGTCGTTGATTACATTTAATCATCAATGCATGGACTTTGCAACCTGATATGTGAAAAATGCACAAACCCATGGTGTGCAGGTTGTCCACAAAATGACTGGAAGATGCATAGGTTACAGGAATATACAGGTGTTTACTTTAAAAGAAATTGCTGTTTGAATAATTGAGCAGGAAGAATTAATGAACAGGGAAACATTTAGTCTTCAATCTAAAGTGGCTGGTCTAGTCCACAGTCCATTAGGAACAAAAATATTTGGTGAATGGTCCAACCAAACAATTAGTATTTGTGCTTGAGAGGCCCTTGAATTAAAAAGCAATGATGGATCAGAGTGTTTGATCCTTGAAAAGATGTTTATGTAATAGGTGTACTCTCTAAAACCCGAGTATTTATAGATCGATATAATACACAAGAAACAAGAATATTATTTTATAGCTTTATAAACATTGCTGAGTGGTGTCACCAGCTATAATCTGTGCAAAAAAGCTTGCCATTGTGCTACTGTCCTTTGGGCTTGCCTACTCCTTGGTCAATTTCTTCTGAATTCAATTATTTTTCTTTTTTTTTATATAAACACACAAGCATTAAAGGATTGAGAGCTGGTGTGTTGCAGTCTTGTACCTGCTAGAAACACATCATCCACTTGGTGGCAGAAAGAGACCACAAAGACTTGACTTTTCTACAGTTACTGAGAAATCCTCTTTCTGAAAGGTTGATTTTCTCTAAAGACTGCAGTGGAGCCCACAAACCAAATATTTTCACACAGGTTTTACAGCCAAAGGCAGGGGGTTGGGAGGCCATTTGTACAACGTGCTAATGCTTCTGTATGACATGACTGACTACTGATGTCAACAGAAAATGTTTTGGCAAAGTCGCAAGTAGTATAAAACCTGGGATTCTCCCCTCAACTTGCAACTTTTATCTTTGGGCACTATTATAAATAAAGATAATTGTTTTTTCACACTTTGATAGATATGCTATTTTGCCTGTTTATTTGGGGGTATTGGGGACTTCAGAGTAAAGCTGTAAAAGGGTGACTGGACACAGGAGATCATTCTGTATGTGCTAACCAGAAAATCGTAAAGAGGGATATTAAAAATATATATATATAAACATAATGCTTCTTTGAGCACTTTTGCAGTTTATGTTCTATTTTAATGGTTTCTGAGAAATTAGCAGTTTTATTGGGTTAAAAAAAACCAATCTGCGTGTCCATCACTAGTTAAAAGCAAAGCATTTTATTAGTTGCTATGGGTAACCGCATCAGGGCAAATTTCTGTATTGTATTCTATATTGGGATTAGTGTGCTAATACAAAGCTTTCAGCTCCGCAGCTCTCTGGTTTATTCCTGTAGGGCATGGTCTCTGCTTACACAAGTTCAGGGCTTCTTTGCAACTGCCAGCACTGCCTTCTACACTCCAGCACTTGCACCTGTAACATAAATGGTTGTGTCATCAATAAGCTCTTAAATGTATCATTGGCTAATGATAGCTAATAATTCAGCTCTTGCTGAATGACCTCATATATAAATAAGCATGTGATAATCCCCCTCTATAAATTATTCCTGCAGGGATATATTCATAGGAATCAATCGTTTTTAACCCCATATTGTTTTATGAATACCAGAGCTCTTACTCTATATAATTGTGATATGTATGCATAGTTAAAAAGGGCAGTTATGGATCATTAGTAGACTTTAAATTCATTTTAGTTAGACTATAGCTAATGAGCTTTGCCTTTTTCTGTATCCTTTTTAAGACATTGTTTTCCAGCAGATGTTGCCCCAAGGGAGTCCCCAAACAAATTGTTTTGCTGTTTAATAAAATGGAATGTTTAACCTCTTCAGCTGCAGTCTCGATTAACTGTCCTGACAAAGTTTTCTGCAAAAATTTTAACTTTTTAAAAATTTGAATTATTTGATTAAAATGGATTAAATGGATTTGATTAAAGTTGTTCCTTATTACAGAGAGAAAGTAAGTCAGTCAAAAATGTCCATATTTTCTGGACAATAAGTTGTATAGAAAAATGTATAATGATCTATTTACTGTGTAAGTCTATTAATACAATTCACACTGGCTACATAAATATTTATTTTTCTATTGTACACACAATTTTTTCAGTTAAGTAGTAAATTTCCACTTACCCACTTCCCTCTTCAGTAGTGCTGCCTTTACTTTGCACATTCTCACATGTATTGTTTACTGTACAAAATGTTCCTTGCACTGGTGAAGTTAACTGTCCTGTACACAAGCAAAGCTGGGAACATGCTAAAGCATAATTCTTTTGTGATTGAATAACTGTTTCCTAAGAGGCTTAAGTTTCATAATATTCTGCTTTAAGAATGACCTTTTTATGGAAAGTACATTATTAGATCATGTAAAACAGATTGCCTTTTATTAGAGGATGTTAAAATCTCAAACAAGCCAAAGGCGTTTCTCTTCTCTGATATTATAAGGTGACGTACAAAGTACACTGACCCTAGCTAGGCCATTGATTATAGTACTTTACATTGTAAATGAAAATGAGTATTGCCCTTGCCTTAAAAGGAGATTCATTGAGGACTGAAACATTGGGTTGCATTAAAATCTTTTATTTTTGGAGTCGAGCAAGAGATGTAAATTTTATCCTGTCCATCAAACCATCACTTCAAAACAGTCTCTTCAGAGGTAAGAGAGGTATTTTTCATAGTTACGCTGTGGGATGTTACCAATGCAGGTAAGGGACACTTGAATGTTCAGTTCACGAACATTTAGGTTAAAGTTACTGAGAACTGGCTCAGGGTAGATTACAAAGAGTGCTGGTAAATGAAACATTTTCTAATTGGACCAGTGTTGTTAGTGGAGTACCACAGGGGGCCTTGCCTTGCTCCTTTACTTTTCAACTTGTTTATTAATGACCTGGAGGTGGGCATCGAAAGTACGGTTTCTGTTTTTGCTGATGATACTAAATTGTGCAGAACTATAGGTTCCATGCAGGATGCTGTTGCTTTAAAGAGTGATTTGACTAAATTGGTGAACTAGAAAGCAAAATGAGGTTCAATGTGAAGTGATTAGTGCAAAGTTAGAAATAGCAACTACACGTTATGTTGTGGGCATCCTTAAATGCAAAGGATTTCAGTTTTTTTGTGCAAAACAACTGTGTAAAATTCAGTGGCTACTAAAGCAAATACATTATTGTCTTGCTCAAGGGATAAAAACTACATTTTGCTTCTATATTGATCCCTGGTGAATCTTGCAGAGTGTACAAATAAGTAACTTAATTTGTAGAAGGAATAGACTGCCAGGTTTGGGGTTGATTTTTTTTTTTTGGAGAATAGGATCTTGCAAGCAGATATGATTCTTTACAAGTATATTAGAGGTCATTATATACAGATACCAGGGGATCTTTTTTCCCCATAAAAAAATGAACCAGAGGCCTCCTTTTTAGACTTGAGAAATAGAACGGTTGTGTGAAGGAGAGTAGGTGGTTCTTCACGGTGAGGACAGTGAGGTTGTTATAGCAGATTCTGTTCATCTAGGCAAGTGTTACATAATTCATTTTCGGATGCAATAAGACTAAAGTTTGTGGAGTTCAACCTCTCCAAAAAAACCTTGGCTTATACAAACCTATCAATACTCACATACATAAATGTATAGCAGTAAAATGTATTACTATGTGGCCTGACGTTACAGCTGGATCCCTAGCCTTTATCAAAAACACAAACATTCAACATTCCTATAAGCCATATATGTTGGGAAAATGTTACAGGGCTGAAGTGTGAAGTGACATAGAAGAGACTTCAGATGAGTCAAATCATCTAAGAATGGCAAAATAAACACTATGGAATTTATAAACATTGCAAATATCCCAGTGAAGTATGTCCCATTGTAAATAGTCTCAGTCATTAATCAGAGTGCACTGCAGTCTTCTTAGATTCTTTCCTCTTCATGTCAGATGCACTTGCATGGTAGAGTTAAAAGACACACATTTTGTTACAAATGCTTAGTTAACATTTGGATTCAAACCAAAAGCTGACTTTCTCACTATCCTGTCATGCACTGCCCTGAGGCCACTGATGTTTTCAGCAAACAAGAACACTGGCCTGGGGTATCATTTAAGCTATTATAGTTACTGGGGGCTGACAAGCATACTTAATACTTATGATAGCTATGACAAAATGAGATTGTACTTATCCTGATGCAGTGATGGTTGAGATCCTGCAGGACTGGCATGTGAATTTTCCTACTGAAATGTTTTAATTGTGTGTAGAAGATTTAAGAAGCTTAAGTATTAGTAATCGCTAAACTCTGATTGGCCAGTCAGTTTTTGTCTGCTTGGTTGAATCCAATCAAACAACACACTAGGCACCTCAAACATACAGACCTTACTACTCCAGCAGAGCCATGCTCTCATTCATTCTCTCTGGGTGTATTATGATGGAAAAGACGGGAGCAGAACTCATAAATTCTACGTGTCCTGGAATGTGTCTCTGTTTTTCTGAAGGAGATATTCAGTGTGATGAAACTGGGCTCAGAAACCTTCCTCCGGATCTACCTGCAAGTGCGGTGTCTTTGAACTTGGCCGGTAATCTGCTTAATATGCTTACCTTTAATGCTTTCACAAGCATCCCTCTTCTTGAAATCCTTTGTTTAAGTCACAACAGCCTGACTTTCCTTTACCCTGGAACTTTTATTGCACTCAGCAATTTGAGAGAGTTAAATCTCAGCAATAACACAAGACTGACCTACCTTCATGCCTACACTTTCCGAGGTCTGTTGCACCTTCTGTCCCTGGATCTGTCTCACTGCAACATCTTTGAAATCCACCCTCTTGTGTTTTCCCCTTTGTTATCCTTGGAAAATCTTGACTTGGGTTTTAATAAAATGCGTTCCATTCCGCAAGCCTTCAGGAAGCTTCAGAACATCACAAGTCTGTCTCTAGAAAATAATAACATAGAGGAAATAGGAAGAAGTTCTTTTCAATATCAGGAAGCCTTGAGGGATCTAAATCTGAGAAGAAACCGGATATGGGTGATTCAAAGTGATGCCTTCAACCAACTAAAGAAATTAAATGTACTAAATCTAGGGCACAACTCTATATCTCATTTGCCTAATCAGCTTTTCAGTGGATTAATCCAGCTCAAGGTTCTGCACCTGGAAGCCAACAAGATTGTCGCTATCAACTGTTCTTTCAGCCAGCTAACTAACCTAAAAAAACTGCATCTAAACAACAACCAGATAACAGATATCACACCCCATGCTTTCAGCTCTTTAAATCACGTGCAGCTACTTCATCTGAGTAAAAATAACCTGACCTCCATGCCCAGTTATTTGTTTTCCAGCATGCCCAAACTCAGATTTCTTTTCCTTTCCTTTAACCCTTGGAGCTGTGACTGTAGCATGTCCTGGATTGCCAGGTGGTTGGTATCATATGATGGGATGATACAGGGTGTACATTGTATGTATGGGTTATCACACTGGAGTGCCACTGATGTCTATACAAAGAATGGTGTGGTGTACCCGCAAGAGAGATTTAAAGAGGGGGACTGTGTAGAAACCACAGTGAGTTCTGCCCCACAGTTATCTATTTCAATACATGTATGCACTTTTCTACTACTGATAAATAACATTTGTATTCCTTTTTTGTCTAATTTGAGTGTTTGTTAAAAATCTGATGAGTGGTGAAATCCTGTAGTGTGACCCAATTCTAGAAGGGTTGCAATTTATGTACAAATAAAAGCTGAGGCTGTGGTCACAATAACAACCCCACTGTTTGACTTCAATTAGAAGTCCTGTTATCCAGAATGCGTAAGGGATATTTCTGTAATTTGGATCTCCATGCGTTGAGGTTGCAAATGCTACAGAATATTGCTGTGCAAGTTTTTCCACAGTGTAATATTTGTGTAAAAGAAAGTGGTTTGTCCTTCTGGGTATATTGTATGCAAAAAAAAAAAAAGGAACACAGTCTGGAAAGCTAAATCCGAGACAAATCTCGATATTGATTACTGTGCAGGAGCAAATGACATAATGTCTAATGAGTGTAAAAACACAGGTGCGGTGCAAGGGAAACCAGTGAGAACTATGAATTGAGAAAGTATTCAGAATTGTTAAAGGCACATTATTACTTTATTTTTATTCCCCTGGGGCCATAAGAGTAATACCAGATGGGATACTTTTTAAAATATTTAGATACCCTGCACAGTTAACCAAAGCAAAACACTGAAATAAGCCCAACTTCATTGGCAAACTGGCTCATTCTCGCTGTATGGATACAGGGCTTGGCTTAAACTACCGTTTCTTCCAAGAATATATTTTTAGAAGCCAGTTCCCATGTACACGTTTTGGCACAAGCTTTTGGAACAAAGAGCACAAACTCCTGCAAACATTCCTGTTAAATCTGGAACTGCTAATTAGAATATGGGATTGTGACCAACTAAAATGTTAGCTACACTGCCAAGTGTGCTAGGATTATTCTAACACACAGTAATGCATCTTAACAGCTGTGTTATTTCTCTCCTTGCTGATTTTTATCTCATTTTAACTCTTTCAGGGATGTCAGGGTAATGACATGTGACCTACTTGGCAGGAATAATTTCAATGTTCCCACGGTCACTAACATCAGTTCCTGTGACTAATGCAGCTGTTCCCTTCTGCTGTTCTCTTTTAGGTGATCATTTGCATTCCAGCTTAATATTTGCAAAATCTAAAGAGCATAAAAAATTATGCATTATAATTATACAGGCAAACATGAAGTAACAAGTAATCAATCAAATATTCACGAGTGTCTGTGTTTTAATATAACCTTCTGCAGTAAGCGAGTCTGAATAAGGTGGTCCTTCATTAACAAGCTTCCTATTTTATTGACAAACAGAAACCCAAACAAAGACAGTTGCAATTTCCAATTTACCCCAAAATGCAGAAGAAATTATTATGGATTCCTAGCAACACAACTCAGTGCAAGATGTACAGTATGTAGCAAGACAAAGAGCAAGGTAGCAGAGGAGGAGTGCACTTCCCCAGTCTGATCTGCACCTAACCCTGCAATGGTTGGCCAAATTTCAACCTGAATCCACCCACCCAAAGGTCAACTCGCACATCACTACAGCATATATCAGAAAGGTTCTTCTAACTCACCTTGTTATTATGAAGCACTGATGTGTAAGGTAAGGCTTTTGCTGCCTAAAAACTAACTCAT
>CM044445.1:49647268-49665163 GCA_024363595.1 Xenopus borealis
AACATGTAAAGGTATAGGATCTGTTATCTGGAATCCTTTTATTCAGAAAGCTCTGAATTACAGAAAGGCTGTCTCCCAAATTAATGGGACAATGAGATTATCGCTGGCATGTAACCATTTTCTGCAAAAAATTTGCATGGAAATATTTTGTGTGTTTTTTCTTAATAATTTGGGATTCGAGAAAAAAGTTGCTCGAGTTTCGTCTCGTTTATTTTCCTGCTCGAGTTTTTTTCTTCTTCACAGATTTGGATTTTGATAAATCTGTCCCTTAAAGTATGGAGATCCAAATTAAGTAAATAACCCTTATCCGGAAATATCCCTGGTCCCATGCATTCTGGATAATAGGTCTGATACCTGTACTATGATAGATAGAAAGAAATACTCAAATCCTATATAATTGGGGTAATTAACAGTCAGTGGTGTAACTACTCCCTGGTGGCACCTGGGCCCTTTGCTGGTAGTTAGGCCACTGTTAACAGTTGCAGTTGCGCATAAGTGGTTGCAGCATCTACTGAAGTACACCTATGTATGCAACGGGTTCCCTGGAGCTACTGCCACTTTAGAGGTGAGATTCATCAATAAGCACAGTGTACTTCTGCCTAAACATTCTTTGACGACGTGCACCATAAATTATGCAATCGGAATTGTGTCTGGGTTGTCAAAGTATACATGTGCAATTGCACTTCTTTTCATGCATCACACACAATTGCATTGGACACATCTCCTCCTTGGTGCCACAGTTGGCCCTGGAAAACTGCTGCATTGTGGGTACAAAATATGACAAACTTCATCTAAAATTTCAGTTTGTGCTGTGAGCTTGAGGTCATAAATGACCCTTAATATTCCCAGCAATGGCAGATATTGCAATCTGTTGTGACTAGTATTATGGAATTTATTATCTCTAGAGTTCTGGAGTATGTCAGCCTGTACTTGCTATAACTTGATAGCACACAAGCATTTTGACAGATATTAACCCCTTAGGGTCTGTTAAAAGACACAATGCAGACTGACAGATTGCTAAGGCTGGCAGCTACTGCACCACAGTCACAGTGTTTTTTGGATGAATTCCAGAGCTTTCCAGCTGGTACAAACTACAAGTCCTAGTATAATAAGGGAAACAGCTAAACCGTGAGGCAGCTCTACAACTATATAACTACTGCATAATTATCTGCCAGCTGTACAAAGCCAATTCACAAATATGCCTATGTGTTAAATTGTAATTTGGTTGCTATAGCCGTAGAGCTGCTCCAGAGCCAGTGATTTCCCTCGTCATACCCATGGTACATTCTGTGGCACATTTCCTAGAGTCTTTTAATAAATAAATGAAAGAGAAAACAAGCATATAAAGTAAAAAATGTATTTTAAATGAAACACCAGTATATATGTATGCAGTATACTTGCCCCCACTCCATAAATGACTGCTGATTGATGGTTACATAAAAGTGGAGCTGGAACAAAGTGCTCAGTACGAGTAAAAGTAAATGAATGCGTCCCTTGTATACAGCCATTACTCCTATATTCCTTTTATGTTCCTCTGGCACACAGGTTTTATAGTATTAATGCTTCAATTTAAATCAGGGTGTTCAGGCTTACAGAAAGCTAATAAATCCAAGGTGCTGCCATATCTTCTCCGATCCCCATTTTGCCCCGTCAGCCCCTAATGCAGGGATGTCCAACCTTTTTGCTTCCCTGGGCCACATTGGGGAAAAAATTGTCTGGGGCCACACATGAAACACATTTGATTTGTAAAAGTAAAGAAAATGCACAGCAAAGAACTACAATACAAGTTGGATAATCAGATAGAGCTACTGTATACACTGGAATATGGGCCACCTGGATATTAAATAGACTTATTATTATTTCTACTAACTGGGCAATGGGCAGAGTCCCCCTCCTGCCTACTCCTATATACTTTGCAACAAGAAGTTTCCTCAGGAACCAAGGGTTTCAAGCTGGGCCGCGTTCAAATCCATCTTGGGATGCAGGTTGGACACCCCTGCCCTAATGTATCAGCGATTTCAATAACTATTGGTATAACAGGTCACTTCTAGACATTTTGGGGGGACCTACAATCAATTTGCTGTAACATCTAGTCATGCCACTGTACATATTACAAAATTCCTTCAGGCGCCTGTTGTTAATCACATTTTATAAGCCACACATATCTTTTTATGTCATTTACAAGCAGTTTTCTTACTTTAGGCTCTTGAAATAGGAATAGACTTGCTGGCTAATAAATGCTCGTCATGACAGCAGTTTTCTGTGCATAGGCTTTAAATCAGGACCAAAATTATGTTATCCAGTGATTAAGTTTTGCATATTTAAATTCTATCTGAGGCTTTGAAGTCCAGTTATGGCACAGCATGCCTAGATCCTGAATTACTTCTGCCCATGGCACACAATGCTTGCCGGAGTCAGGTGATAAGTAGAGCCTTACTCTCAGTAGTACCTTGTGCTCATTAGCACTCTCTTGCTAGAGATGCGCCTCATTAAAAGAGCACTGCATTAATGTAATGGCCTATGCATAGTTTCATCAGGAGTGAATGAGTGTCTACTCATTCAAAAAGAATATACCACCTCCTTGCATATAGTTCTAAAATACCACTGCAGTGTTTACCACAGTACAAGAGATTATAACTTGATAGCTAGTTAGAGAGATCACTGGATGTATAGATGTGTATGTGATAATTGACAAACTGGCATAAAGAGAAAGGAAGCGGCAGAAAGAATAAAGAATGGTGAATATATACAGACTTCAAGTCATCCCATTCTAGTGAGCTTACGGAAGAAAATTAATTGAACTTCAAGTCATTTTATGCTTTTAACTTCTTTAAAAGGGTACTGTTAAGGAATTTTTTTCCAAACGCATCAGTTTTCTGCTCCAGCAGAATTCTGCACTGAATTCCATTTCTCAAAAGAGAAAATTGATTTTTAATTTTGAAATCTGACATGGGGCTAGACATATTGTCAGTTTTCCAGCTGTCCCCAGTCATGTGACTTGTGCTCTGATAAACTTCAATCACTCTTTACTGCTGTACTGCAAATTGGAGTGATATCACCCCCTCCATCCCCCCCCCACCCAGCAGCCTAACAACAGAACAATGGGAAGGTAACCAGATAGCAGCTCCCTAACACAAGATAACAGCTGCCTGGTAGATCTAAGAACAGCACTCAATAGTAAAAACCAAGTCCACTGAGACATATTCAGCTACATTGAGTAGGAGAAACAACAGCCTGTCAGAAAGCAGTTCCATCCTAAAGTGCTGGCTCTTTTTGAAAGCACTTGACCAGGCAAAATGACCTGAGATGGCTGACTACACCAATTGAAATTTTATTTTGTTAATGATTTGTAGTGTAAACTGTTTAATTTAGAAATACAAAATACATTGTAAAAACCATGACAGAATCCCTTTAAACACACACAGAGTTTCAGTACAGAGTTAAATGAGATCTGGAAGAACATGCACATGGTTTATGAAAACCACATTGTTGTGTCACACGGTTGTGTACAAAAAAGGAGTTCGCTAAATTCCCTTTTATGAAGCTATGATGTCCCCTTTATGCTTTTTTTTTACCTTACCTAATTTACCATTTGTAGTGGTAATATATATGGCTAAGAAATAATCATATAGGAATACTCTTGTGAGGAAGAATGAGTAATTCTTTTCCCTTTGTTGAATTAGTGACAGCGTTATATTTATGAAGCTAAGGGCAAGCACAAGCTGAAGTTTTTCTGCCAGGAAGTAGTGCCAAGATTTTGTGTTCCAGTTGTGTAGTGATGCAAGCGAATGTCTCCCTTAGGAATACACTGATAATATAAGAGAGAAGCCAGAGATATCAGACTATTACTCCGAAAGGAACAAGCTGATTCTGTCAAAGACTTGCACCATTATGGTAAGTTAGCAGTTGTCCTAGGGGATACTAAAGATTTTCCAGTATTTTATTTCAAAGATATGCTTTCAGGAACATTAATTTACTTATACATTGCAGCCTACAGTCATTAAATCTCTTTATGTTTCACTAAATGTTTCCCTTAGTACAAGTGTTGCTCCGTGAGTACAAGGAACCCTATTGCATCTTGTTTTCAGAAGGACAATACACTGAATCACTGTCTCTACCCTTTTATTTGACTGAATGAGGCAGGAGTTTTTTTCATTATTTGAAGTGTGCAGAGTAGAATTGATGAGGTGACATAGTCATTAGCATTCCTTTTTGAATATTATCTTACATTTCTGGTTAGATGGATCATTATTAAATGCAATGTGACAGCATACAGCCCAAGGATAGTGAAAGAAACTATCAGGAAATATATTAACTGGGGACTTTTGAGAACTAACCAAAAAAAACTATTATACCTTGATTACTGTTAATAATACTGGTAATCTTCTGAAACTGACTTCCTTGCTTTCCTTTACTTTATGTTTTATTTTTTACTATGTGTTTTCAGATTGCTACATATTCACAAAAACATAAAAATAGCATATGTACTACATTCCGTAGCATGGAAACCTATTCCTGTGACTTTTAAGCATGTAATAGTTTTGTTGTTTTCTAAAATGATTTAAAAAAAAAAAGCTGAAACTAAATTCTACAAAAAGGGAAAACAAAGCTCTGTTCTGCCTCATAAGGACACACTTCTAATTTTTTTTAACATACATTGCTTTTCTGTTTGGTTATACAGAATACACATACCAGTACAAAATAATAAAACAGCAACTTATGGAGCCATAAGGGTACTAACCAGAACTGAATTAGGGCAATAGGTTTTTGGAGATGGTATGGCGATCCAAATTACTGAAAGATCCCTTATCTGGAAACTCCCAGATGCCAAGCATTTTTGGATAACAGGTCCCATATCTGTATTATCAATTAGCATTCTCTAATGTTTATCTGTTTCACTTCCATGAAGCTTTGCCTCATTAGAAACAGGACAATGACTTGTTATCTCTAATTTCCGATGAAGTTCTAGAACAAAGAGATTGTTCTGCGCCATTCACACATTAATGACCATTTTAGGAAGCAATTCAGCTGTGTGCCCTTGTATCACATTGACAGTGGGGGGCAGATTTACTAAGGGCCAAAATTCGACCCTTCTATGATTTTCGAATGAAAATAAGATAAAATCGTAGAAAAAAACGCTGGTTTTTGTGCGCTTTTCGATATTTAGAAAAAAATCGTCCGATCAAACAATTTTACGAAAAAATTGTGTAAAACCATACGATTGTTAAAAAAAATCGTACAAATCGAACGTTCGAATCGTTTAATCGTACGTTAAATCGATTGTTATTCAAACATAAAACTTAGAAAAGAAGCCTAGAAGTTCCATTAGGCTTCTATTGCAATTCGGTAGGTTCAATCTGGCGAAGTAGGCAGTCGAATAAAATTTTAAAGGGGAAGTACTTTGATCAACGAATGGTCGAACGATCAAATTTTGCATTTTCGATGATCGAAGTGGCCTTATTTGCATATTGGAAAATTCAATCAAATTGTAGGACCGGAATTTAATCGAATTCGATCGGATTTCGAATCCTTCACACGAATTTAATAAATCGGCCCCTTAATGTGTCCTTATCCGATAAGTAGCACAGTCACACTGAGGACAGCAATGCAGAAAGCTCCAACAGAAACAGTATGTACACCTAAAATTGTAATTGCTTAGTGTGTATCCATCCAAAGGTGTCACTAGGATTATCTCATCATTATTGGTGTTTACTCTTTAGGTACTGAACTGGCTGCTAAATTCCAAGGGAACCAACTGCTGACCTTTTGCTAAGGAATATGATACAGAGGAACTACTCAGTGCTTATTATTTCCAGCAAGACTCTGCAAGACATGGCTTCCATTTATCTTAACATTTCTAGCAACGTGTCAGACAAAATGTCATGCCAGAATATGACCCTTACAGACCACCAGCCAGAACTGATGCCAGTATTGTACTCTATTATTTTCACCTTTGGAATAATTGGCAATTGTTTGGTGATTGTTGTTTTCTGCCTCCAAGGAGACCTTAAATCTGTTGCCAGTATTTATATTATGAATTTAGCTGTGGCAGATCTGGTGTTTTTGGCCACACTACCATTTTGGGCAACATATTATGCCTTTGGCTACAACTGGCTTTTTGGGAAAGTGATGTGTAAAATTTCAAGTTCCCTTTTATGTCTTAATTTATTTGCAAGTATCTTTTTTATTAGCTGTATGAGCGTGGACAGATACTTAGCTGTTGTTTACCCTTTTAGTTCACAGAGGAGGACCAAGCACCAGGCTTGCCTGGTTTCCATATCTGTTTGGATCTTGGCTATACTGTCCTCTATCCCCACATTTTATTTTCGAAATGCCTTCTATATTGATGAACTTGGAGTCCGTGTTTGTGCAATGGATTTTCCAAAAGAAGAATATTCCAGCTGGTGTGTGGGGATGGCTTTAATGAAGATCATGCTTGGGTTTTGTGCTCCAGTGTGTGTCATTGGCACTTGCTACCTGATGATTGGCATACATCTTAAAAGGTCAAAGGGATCAGGGATCACTATGCAAAACCGAGACAGAGTTCTGAAAATTGTCACAGCAATTGTGATGGCCTTTTTAATCTGCTGGTTTCCATTCCACGCACTCACTTTCTTGGATGCTCTCGTCAGAATGCACGTAATAAGTAACTGCCAAATTGTGACATTTATTGAAAAAGTCATGCCATTTTCCATCTGTATGGGATTTTCCAATAGCTGCATTAATCCACTATTGTACTGCTTTGTTGGAAACCAATTTAGGGAAAATTTCAGGCATTTATTTTTATCCAAAATATCAGTGAATATTAACAGCCAGCTAAATTCTTCTAGAAAATCAAGTGACTGCAAAGAGCAAGAGCCAAGTAGACAAAGTAATAATGTGGTTGTATGAATGTTTAGCCCTCCAGTGTTGCTGTAAAGCCTCATTTTACAGTGACATGTTGCATCCCAGGTCAGTTGGAAATAATTTTTCTGAGAAGCACAATTGCTCAAAGCAAGCCTCTGGCACCATTGCGAGCTATGAAGTTTCCTTAACAATATCTTACTACTAAGATTTTTATTCAGTGCTTTTCAGTGCTAAAACCCCATATTTTGACCCTATATGAAACAAGGCACCACTAGGCTTGGTACCAATAATGATAAACAGATGAGCGTATTTTTATTGTTGCCTTGCCTAGTATGAACATAGGTATTATTTCACTGTTGCGCGTGTGTGTGTAGTTACAAGAACCTCTACAGAGAACTCAATTTTAGCATCCAAATGAAAAAAAACATTTTCTGAAAAAACAATTGCTATTACAGGCTGTTTTCTTACTCAAGTGCACCGTCATTATGGTGCAATTGCATCCAATACAACAACACTCTTTCCTTTGGATTTGTAAATAAACCCTGTTGTCCCCTGTCCAATCTTAAAAACTAAAAGAAAGCATATACAGTTTGTGTGCTAAAGCCCTACTTAATTATCACAAAAAGATGGTTAGTACAAGCCTTTGGGTATCTCAGCTTCCAATGTTATATGCTCTAATGTCAATGTGAAGGTACAGCATACATCTTTTCAATCTATCATTATCATTTTGGATTTCTCTGTGTTTTTTTCTGACTGAGACAGTTATACAATGTTTTGCTGCTAATGGCAGGGAGGTCACAGTTCAAGCCTGAGAAGAAAGTATTTCCTATTCTGGGGGGAGTGCTGCATTCTAAGATTCTCTGAGGATAAATTCTAGTTTCTTCAGAATTGTACAGCCGAGAGGTTGGGCAGTCTGTTGCTGCGTATAAAAATGATTTGACATGTGTTTATCCAATTCTGAGGGCTATCACTGGTCAGATAAAGCACTGGTCAGATAAAGAAGAAGCCCTAACTTTTGCATCTTTCCACTAATACAGGTATTTTAGCATACAGAAATTTGGAAACTGAATGTGCTTTTGGGTAATGGGGATTCAATAAAGAGTGATAATTTTTAGGAGCAGGGGCAGATTAAATCCTCTGTGGACCCTGAGTTGTGTCCTGCCATCACCCATGGTTCGCCCTTGCTCCACCCACATCCCACAATTACTCTGCAGATGTGCCAACCCCAACCAATACCACAAGGACCCTGGTATTATTGGCCCCAGACAACTTCCCAAATTGGGGGACCCAACAGTGTTGACAAGCTTATTAAAAGCACAAAATAGTTTTCTCTATAACTACAGATAAATAACTCTGTGAATGTTTCTGAAAGAAATACATTGCCAATATTGTATGCAATCCTTGTAAATAAATAGTTTTAAAGGGAACCTAGCTACTGTGTTTCACCAGATTTCTTTGTTTTGTATTACAGTTAAACACAAATAACAGAGGGCTGCAAAACCTCATTGCAGCTATATACACAATTGTAGATGGTCAGAAAATTTTCACCCACTGTTGTCCCAAGTGGGCGATACAAATCATCTCATTCATACTCATTGATGTTTTCTGTGTTTTCTGTTCTCTGCTTTATATGAAATTATAAATGTGTCTCATATGTCCTGGCAGAGCAATGTAGGTTTCAAAACTATTGAGTAACTCCTTGGTGTAAACAACACCAGTTGCAAGTGGGGTGGCAACATCAACATTTGACTGGGGTACTAATGGCCCAACAAGGCACAAACTCTAGGGGCCCCCTCCTGATGTTCACACATCCTGTACACCCTGCACAAGCAGACATGCAAAACCCAGTCAAGAATTTAATTCAAATAAAGTGCAAAAATAATCTGGGACTGAAACTGGTTTAAAACCAACATTTTCCTATATGCTATATCATCAGTTGCCTGACCAGAATGTTTCATGATATCAGACAGAAAATATCATAATGCTGTTTTATTTAGTACAAACTAGATTGAAAGTAGCAGTTGTAGTGAATATTCTATTTCTGGTAATCTAGAATAACAAAGCTTACTAAAACCAGTTCATGCAGTTAGTAAGATTTTCCTACTAACTGCATGAAAGCTTGAGTGTAATATACTCAGGCTTTCCACAATAATTTCTACAGGGAAAGCTACATTAAGGAAAACTGTTATTTCTTAAACATAGTCCTTCCTTTACTGTTACCTGCAGCTTCTCATCATTATTCACTTGATTTGGCCTTTCCCTGAGTAGACCAATGTAGAGTTAGAAACAGAGGTGCAAGAAAAGAATCTTGCTTCCCACTCCAGAAAGAACCATAAAGAAAGACCAGCCATAGTGATTATATGCTTCACTTAAACCCATTGTCGTTTTTGCTGGGAATATGTTGTATGGAAGCTTTCCAAAAGCATTGAAGATGGGATATTGTATTGTGTGTTGCCCTAGAGCAGTGATCCCCAACCAGTAGCTCGCGAGCAACATGTTGCTCTCCATCCCCTTGGATGTTGCTCCCAGTGGCCTCAAAGCAGGTGCTTATTTTTGAATTACAGGCTTAGAGGCAAGTTTTGGTTGCATAAAAAACAGATGTCCTGCCAAACATTCTCTCCTGTAGGCTGCCAGTCCATATAGGGGTTACCAAAAAGCCAATCAGCGCTCTTATTTGACATCCACATTGACTTTTTCATGCTTGTGTTGCTCTCCAACTCTTTTTTAAATTTAAATGTGGCTCACGAGCAAAAAAGGTTGGGGACCCCTGCCCTAGAGCAAACCAGATAATACTGAGTATAGAAATAAGTAACATACAGTAGTAAGTTAAGCTGAAAAAAAAACACACGTCCATCAAGTAGGAACACAAACCTCCAGAAGATCTCTCTTTCTCCCTTTGGGCAACTACCGAAAAGTGCTGCATGTGTTTTGCCACTGGCAATTTACATTATTGCTGGTGGGGAAGCATTTGCAATAGATCACCCACAGTGGTGAAGATTTATAATTTTATGGTGTGCGTTTGCCCTTAGAAGAGGACTCTTCAGGTGTAGAAATAAAATCTCTATGTCAACATTTTAAAATGAATAGTTACAAAAAAAGCCAAGAAAAATCCAATTTTTAGCAATTGTTGTATTTTCCAGGTGTGTTTTATCTGTATCATTAGCCTTAAATCAGATCTGTTATACTCTCACTTTTTTAGCAGGTATTAAGGGGAAATTTTGATTCCTATGCATTATGAATGAGCAGAAACTTTGTAGACTACCCCACATCACAACATAGACAATTTCTCTTTGAGGGGTCGCTTGCAAATGCCTGCACATGGCAGCGTGCTCTTTTAAGCTTGTTCCCATTATAATTTAGACCATTTATTGTTTGCAGAGGCCCTGTTAGATCCATACCAGGGAGGAACAGTTTGTCCTGCAGCAGTGTAGGCATAATAACGTTACATAAAAGACCCCTAAGCTTGCACCATATAAAAACTCATAGCAACCAATGAAAAGCTAGCACCTACTTCTGGTTGAAATCAAGCATCTAACTGGTTGCATAGCCTGGTGCATATTTTCATTACATAATCTCTAAAAAGTGATGTCTGTATCCTCCCTGAAAATAATCCTTTTTTGATGTAATTTTAAATCTTTTGTAATACAGCTATGGGACCTTTAATCCAGAAACTGATATGCAGAAAGCTTTGACTTAGGGGGCAGCTATATCCCATTGAGTTTATTTTAAGTCAATAATACAAATGTTTGTCAGAATTATCTCTGCAATAAGAAAACAGTATCTTTTGCTTGGTAAAAATGAAGCTGTACAAATTCATATTGGTGGCAAAAAAGTTACTACTGGGATTATTTAATATTTAAATGCTTTTTAGTAGACTTAAAGGGCAAGGAAAGGCAAAGAAATAAAATCCCATTTTTACTTTCTTTAATGAAAAAGAAATCTATCTCCAATATACTTTAATTAAAAAATGTGTACCGTTTTTATAAGAAACCTGACTGTATGCGGTGAAATTCTCCCTTCATTTAGTGCTGTGGATAGGAATTTGCAGACAGTCCCTAACTTCTGCAAGGGAAACAATCATACTTATGATCAGCAGGGGGAGCCCCTGCCTTACTTACCAGCCATGCAGAACTCAAGCAGCTTTGTTTTTTGATCATTTATGACGATCCCTAAGCAGCACAGACCATACTGAGCATGTGCAGTGCCAGTGTCAGACAAAGATGTATAACAAAGTTACAAGATGACAGCCCCCTGTGGCCAACTTTGAAAGCATAAATCATTTGTTTGATTAGGCTTGTGGTGCAGTAAGTTCATGTTTATGTTTAGTATACAAAATACACCATTTCTACCCTTATTCTATTTTACACTTTCCTTGTCCTTTAAGGTTATGAAGATCGAAATTACAAAATGACCCTTTTCTAGAAAACCCCAGATTGTAAATATTCCAGTTAGCTGATTCCATACTTGCATATTATATTACATTTTCCAGGTACATGGAAGTCTTGTGTTTTAGCCTTGTATTTTGTTAATAGTTCAGTTTATAATCAGAAGTCATCTCTTCCATCTTCAGCAGTCACATTAGAAATAGGTAAAATTATCATATCCTGCCAGTTTGCTGACTGTTTGCAATTCCTCTGCATGGACTTCTTTGTTATCTGGCATGTGTTTGTATCGTTCTCCTCGATGCTGGCTTAAGGCTGGCCCCCAATTCTCAGCTGCTTTGCAGGTCTTGGAACAGAGATACAAATATTTAATAACGAAAAAAAAAAAAACCTCATGACAATAAAGAGGGAAATAAAGGAGTAGTAAGAAATAATTATTACAAATAAAGACATTCTGTAAATATATCAAACCCATTAAACAATAAACACACAGAATGTATTTCTGCTGATAATATATGTGGTTTTGCTCTTATGAGTGAACCGCTTGAAATGAATTTAACCACTAACCACTACTTGGGGCAGATTTATCAGACTTACTCCCATATGTAATAAAAGGCATTAAGTTTGCCCAGAAGCAGTAACCCATATCAATACCATGTTTGCTTTTAAACAGGTGATCATTTAATTCTATCTGCTGATTGGTTGCTATGAGTTAGTGCTCCCCCCTGGACTCTAGAATTGTGTGCAATTGTATTTATTTATCCATACTGCATTGGACAAGCTGCAATTGTATCAGTCATATATGCTCAAAGATTATTAACATTATAAAATTCCACACTGCAACCTATGTTTTAATTGCTCACCTGTAAAACATTTCCCCTTGCGCGGATAATTTTCATTACAGCTACAATCGGTATCCAGATGAGACAGAAACTGATCATACACCAGCCAACTGCTGTTCCCCATGTTGGATAGACGACAGAGCCATAGGTTGGAGATTCGAACGTTATCAGAGACCACAAGAGAATAGCCTATAAAATTTATATATAAAAGACTGTAGCTATATATGTTTGTGTTAGATACTGAAATAACAAGTGACAGCTGGGGGGCAGTGAAAAGGAGAAGACCAAGTTCTGGTCCGGGCAATCAAAAGTTATGTGCTTGTCTGGGTTCCCCACTGAAAGCAACCTCCTGCCTCCTCCTGATTATGACATTTGCAAATCTTAAATGAAGTATTCTGCACCTGTATGCCACAGTTCTAGAAACCACATACACAAAGCTAGAAAGGTGTTGGCAAACCCTATGAGTTTTCTACAGGCTTAGATGCAATCGCCAATCATGGCCAACTGCAGCACAAAGACAGCATACCATATTACTATTATTTCCTTATAGTAAATTCAATTCAGTAGGAATATTTTGAGTAAAGGATTTATTGAGCATATGTTTACACTCATGATTTTTTGGTTTCATGTCTTTTTTTGGAAGGCGGGGTTTGCCTAATATCTAAAACCTGCATGTTGGATACGCACTGTTAGTAAGAGAGGAGAAACGACGAACCAGCAACCTCTCCACCAAATCCAGAAGGTCCAGTGTTTCTTTCCAATCATCATCTCTATATCTCTAATGAATCGATTGCCACCTAAATATGAAACCACACAACCCAAGGTGATATTTGCATATAATATTGTTTTTTTAATCATCATATCACATTTTTTAATGCTGTTCTATAGTAACTGTAGGATCAAATTATTTTGAGAAAGTACAGTAATATATCATTTTAAATTTGACAATAAAAATGATTATTATGCATCCACAAGAGTTTAGGTACGTGTTTTTGTAATGTCAATACCCCCTTAATGCAGCAAAGAGCAGACAGAATAATCTAAATGGAGTAGGGATCATTCACTTTTCTGTACTGACCTATCGGTCATGTTGATAATTTTTTGCTGAGAGGTTTGTTTTTGTATATAATTGTTAGTTGAAGTTCCTAAGCCTGACTCTCTGACACTCTGACTTGTCAACCTGACTGTCCCATCTCAGCCTGTTAGTTACAGTTTCTAATGCTAACGGACTCCTGCTGCACAAATATGGCAGCCCCCTCATACAGGAACATGGGGGATCAGACAGGTAATGTAAAAGTATCATGCAAATACTTTATGGCAAAGTTAGAAGTAGCTTTCAAAGCCAATATTATTATAGATGTAAAAAAGAGTTTAGTTTCAGGTGTCATTATCACTTTAAGGGACTGATTTACTAAGGCTCAATTTTCAAAGTGGAAAATACTTAGAAATTGGACCATCGAATTGAAATATTTTGACTTCGAATATCGAAGCTGAAGTTTTTTTTAAAAAATTTGGCTATCCTGCGGTCGAAGTAAAATCGTTCAATCGAACGTTTTAATCTCTCAAATCGATCGATTTTAACGATTTTAGTGTGCGATCAAACGATTTTACTTCGACTAAAAAAAAAACATAGAAAAATGCTCTACAAAGTCCCCATAGGCTAACATAGGACTTCGGCAGGTTTAATATGGCGAAATATTGAAGCCAAAGTTTTTTTAAAGAGACAGAACTTCGATTATGAAATGGTTGAATATTCAAACGATTTTACTTCGAATTGAAGTCGAAGTAACCTATTCGATGGTCGAAGTATCCAAATTTGAATTTCAATTTTTTTTACTTCAAAAATTCCCCTGATCTCACTTCGACACTTAGTAAATCTGCCCCTCAATGTTTATAGGATTTGTTAGTAGACTACGGGGCAGATTTACTAATGGTCGAATTTCGAAATTCGACCATCAAATTTGTTTGGGGGGGTAATTTTCGATTGAATATGCTGTTTTCAATCGAAAACGGCTGTATTAAATTGAATTAACATCGTTCGAATCAATCAATTCAAATGATTTCCTCCACAATCCTTCGATTTCTCAAAACTTATAAAAATTTTCAGGATAAGTTCTAGGAGGTCCCCCATAGGCTAAAATGGCAATTTAGCAGCTTAAAGCTGGCAAATAGTTAAAGTCGAAGGATTTTTAAAAGGCCAGTACTTAGAAATTCGAATCAAATTTTGGGCTATTTGATAGTCAAAGTAGCCCAAAATTACTTCTGAATCTGAATTTTATTCGAATTTTCACTTCGACTCTTAGTAAATCAGCCCCTTAAGGTAAGGAGATCAAAAATTACTGAAAGATCCCTTATCTGTAAAACCTCAGGTTCTGAGCATTCTAGATAACAGGTTCCATGCTTGTATCATATTTATAAAGAAGATTCTTCTTTGCAATAAATGATATATGAAAAAGCTCTGGTCCACTTTACTCTTCAGTAGACTTTGAAACATAGGGGAATATACTAAAACAAGCATAGTTACGTTGGTTGTGTAAATGTAGCATATTTAAATGCATCTTTACAAAGGTTTATGCATATAATAAAATATAATAAAGTCTGATGTCGCCATCTTGTGGCACATAAAAAAAAGGGAGACCGCATTTTACCTCGTATTTCTGGCCCACAATAATATAAGATACACTGATCTGCAATATAACATTAAAATTGTTTTTTTTTATTGTTCATATCTTACCATAAATCCAGTTGATTCCCACCAATTCCAGAACAGCAGAAAAAAGGATCGCCCATCCACCACAGAAGTAATCGATGAGGTTAACCCAGTATATGCCTGACTTTAATAAGAAATCATGTGAGAAAGAAAGAATTTTAGGCATAATTCCTTGTAGACTCACATATATCACAAATATAAACAAATGCAAAAAAAAATAATGGATGTTTTTGCTTGTGGACTGGAGCAAGCAGCAGATATGTGTTGTAATCTTTAGTGAGGCATACAGTATTTGGTTGAGATAAAAATTGTGTTGGATTTTCCATTTCACAACATCTAAATGAAACGTGAGATGTGAAAGAGAGACCATGAACAAATAAATTCCAATGTTTCTACACTTGTTAATTTTTAGCTACTGCTGACTCACAAGCTTCTACTGGTCTATATATTCGATTTGGTCACAATGGAATATTGTTTATTTCCATTTGTACCTACAGAACAATGCTACAGGAAAGACGGGGGTGCCATCTTGAATTGATCCATTCTTATTTTATTATTTGTTAATAGTAAAAGCAGTCCTGTCTTTTTTTTGCCAATGCCTTTGTGTAATTACCTGTGTAACACAGACAAGGCCCAGAAGAAACAAAATCACACAGCAGCCAAGAGTAACTGGGATCCGCATCTTTTTCATCATTTGTGGAAATGCATCTTGGATCGATGTTATAATGGTTTCTGTATGAACAAAATATACTCCACATTAACCTGTAAATAGCGATGGGTGAATCGCTGCTGCGTCTCATTTCCGGCGGCAAAAAAACGAGAGCCGAAATTTTACTGGCATTTCGCCAATTTATTCGCGGAAATTCGCCTCAAATTCGCCTATCACTACCTGTAACAGGAACATTGAGGAGATCTATGCCTGGTTACCTGTTTCCAAACACTACATGGGTATATGTGACCAGTCACTAGATGTTCCTGGGCCCGACATGCAAATTCATTTTAGAGCCCCCAACATATCCAGAGAGTGTCCTGTTTTAAAAGTATATGTTGAAATTGCACTTTATTTGGGGCCCCCTATACCACCTGGGCCTCCCTGCAGCTGCAGGGTCTGCTTCCTCTGTAGTTACACCCTGTATGTGACCTGCTGTCAATATTTCAGAAATGCAAGTGTCATATTAAACATTATTCAATTATTCAATAATATGAATAGACATTCCATTAATAGTGTAACACTCACCTATCATAGCAAACTGTGAATCCAAGCCCAAGGTCAGCAGCATAAAGAAAAACAGGAAGGACCATAGAGGGGAAATGGGAAGCTTTGCTAAAGCTTCTGGATAAGCAATAAAAGCCAAGCCAAAACCTAAAAGGCAGACACAATTGTTAACGTAATCCTATTTTATATTTAGACTGATTTAAGAAATCAAATTGAAATTAAAATGCAGTGAAAGTATGGAGTACATATTTAATAATGTCAAAGGCATATTCACTTAAGAAGAATCGATTTAAAAGTAACTAAAGGTGGGAGATTTAAAAAAAAAAAAATTGCAGGCTTCCTCAGTGATAAATGAAATGTGATGATTCAAGTAGGAAGTAAAGATGTAAGGACACATTTACATCCACAAGTGCAGTGAGTAAAGTGCAAATTTTAGTGCTTTCTTCACACTAAAATGCAGTGTTTAACCCAGAATTCCAGCATCATTGAGAGCACACAAGCATGACTAGTGATGGGCGAATTTATTCGCCAGGCTCGGCGAATTCCCACGATTCCCCGGTGGTGAATAAATTTGCGAAACGCCAGGGAAAATTCGCCTGCCGAAAATTCTCTGGCGTCAAAAAAAATGAGACGGGCGGCGAAAATGACGTGACATGTGCCGAAAATGACTCAATGCGCCGAAAATGACGCAACATGCGTCCCATTTGCTTAGCCAAAAATGTAATGAATTTCCCAAAACGGCGAAAAATTGCAGGCGAACATTTACCACACTTTAGTCAATGGGTGAGCAGTAAATTGTTGCTGGCAAATTTTCATGGGTATTTCTCAAATTTAATTCGCTGTCCACGAAACAGCGAATTTGCCATCACTAGACCCTATACTTTTGGTGCAACTGCAGTGGTGCAGTGTGCTGTGGTAACCCTGGTTTTATTCTAAACTCACTGTGGGGAAAAGCACCCACTGCACTTGTGGTCATAAATGAGCCCTGTTAAATCTTTTCGGTGCATTATGAGAAGTCAAACTGAGTGCCTGCAGCCATATATATAGCAAGGAGCAAATCCACGGTCCATCTGAAAGGGGAACAGCACCCCAGGAAATATGGTTGGAACCAGTCGCCCCCAATTATACAGATGAACACAACTCTGGTAAATAAAGCAGGTTACTTTAAGGCTGACAGACAAAGAAATATAGGAGGGCTCTCCGTTCTTTTTTTCCTATGTTGCTTCCCTGTTATAAATCAACAGTATACCAACAACACTGTTGCTTAGGAATGCTGTTTAGTTCATTAAATAAACAAGCAAAGCACCATCTCAAGGCTTGGCCAATTAAGGCTAACAAATATCATGGATAGAGAGTTGGCAGCCTGCTAGAATAAAAGAAATAAGCTACAGATGCCGCCACTTGGATTGGTGAGTTAAATGCGTCATGACTCAGGGCTAATTGAAGAAACTGTGTTATCTAAAGTTATCTTAACTCATTTAATGCATTTAACCTTTTCATTAGCATACCAAAGCACCATTGTTTTCAATGGTGAACTCTTTAATTGGATGGGATGCTGTGACACAATATTCTGTGATAAGTGGGAGATAGATGAGTTAAGTTATTCTGTGTCAAATGTACAATCCAAAGTGGCTTCATCTGTAGCTAATTAATCCATGACCATAACCACAAATGTTCAAGCCATTTGTATCATTAGGATACATGCATTCAATCTGTACTGATAAGAAAAAACGAAATATAAAAATAAACAAACTCCTCCCAGAACCCACATGCTTGCCCCCAATGATATTTCTATGAAACTTCTGGACTTTTTGTAGTTTCATGTGGCAAGCCCTAACTAAACTAGAATTTATATTTTGAATAATTATCTAATTTTAATTTAAACTTTATTACCTCATG
>CM044445.1:49688192-49704350 GCA_024363595.1 Xenopus borealis
GGAAAGAAGCTCTGGCAGTACTGGCAGTTCACATATTACCACCGTAGAATGTTGGTTGGCAGAATGTCAAGTTATCCACTAGGTGGGGTGTTTCCTCTGAATAAAATCAAAAGGGCTAGTATACCTACAACACAACACCACCCAAGTGCAACTGTATATAGACACCACACTCTCTAAAGCACACCAGCTGCCACTGAAGATAATCCTACATATGCTAAACCATGTCAAGTGCCATGTCAAGAACCATGTAATGTGTGTGAAGCATTGTGTCAATCAAGCACACACAAATAATACATGAATATGCATCCATATGGGAAAAAAATATGAGGGTCTTTTGAGAAAAAAAGAAGAGGTCCTATTACTGTATATCATGTGGATTAGTGTAGGGTACTGATAAATGTATCCCCATTTACTGTACTTTACATTCACCTAAGGATAGGGCACTTAGGGACCCTTAATCTGTGGGAAGGAGTAATTCCCCCTTTTGTGGGTCACAGTATGACCCTTAGCTATCCCAGATTTGGCTGCTAGGTGGTACTGTGTAATAATATATAATGACTATGCCATGCAGTCTCAGGGCTTTTTGCCTGTGGTCTTTACCAGAGACATTCTTAAGAGGTCTCCAGTGGAGCCATTATTAGTGCAGGGCTAGTAAGGGGTAGATAGATTCGGTCATCAGTCTTTCTAGGAGAGAAAGCCAGATTAGGGCTACCTATATTGAGCAGCTTTTGGCTCCACCAAGGATTGTTAGAAGGGATTTGATTCCAAGGGCATTGTTTCCTAGTCCAAATGTAATATTTACATGTTAGTGCTGATTGCTTGAAATATTGAATTGACGGGAATGATGATGGTAACTGAAGTGGAGCAGAAGCTCCTATCACTGTATTAGCAGATGTGATGTTGTGTGTTGACTGTTGTGTTTTCAACTGAGCTCAGACTGACCCCTGAGCTGACATACATGCCCAGATGGTCAGGTAGTATCCAAATCTCATGACCAAATATACTTTGCTCTTAAACATACAATAAAGAATGAAGGTATATCTTTTATTTGAATGTAGCATTGTGTGGTGTATTTACATTTCCTCGTATGTTCATCATAGACAGAGCTGATCGATGATCTATTCTTAGATATGATAGGGGTGCTGTTCAGTTGTTGAGCATAGCATCGACCATCCCTTGGAATCCGCAAGCAATAAGGATGCTCCTGATTAAATCTATAAATACTAATACCGTGCGGAAAGAAACAATGTTCATTGCACTTATATCCTTACACTTTACTGACTATTTAAAAGGAATTGAATGGAACATCTATACAACTTGTAAACTGTTTTTGTTTTGTTTTAAAAAAAACTCACACACCCCAAAAATATCTAGAATATTGCACCTGTTAGTACCATACTGCATAAAATAAAAGACCGCCAATAATAATTGAAAACAAAATTTAAATATGGCTCTGGTGAATTAAGCCTTAATTAAGTCCCAAAATGAATCCAGAATGAACAGTAAGATTTCCAGGTAAGTCCCAAAATTAATCCAGTCTTACCCAAAATATGGTTAAATGAAACATACAACAGTGTGTTATAGCAGCCAAAATAGCAGCTAACTTAGGGTTCTTTTGGAATTGCAGGGGACTATAACACCTTTCGTCTGATCATACAACCTCAGTGAGTTTAAGAGGGAGCCAACAGCTTTAAACTTTAGATGGCAGGTGAATGTTGTTTGACCAGTGGAGTGTTGGGATATGATCATAATATCTGAATTGAAGCAGCTGGATATGCAATGTACATATTAGCATATTGGGGGTGTTACACAATATATTATGTTATGGTAATTAAAAGAAGTTAACGAGGCTTTACTATTTAATAAGGTGTTACTTTTCTATGTAAATACATCTAAGGATATAATTGCATTGCTTTCCTTAAATTTCCATGATTAACCTAAGTGTGCCTGCAAAATGATTTTAAATATTTCAAGTATTTTTACATTTCTTATAAATGTCTAAAATAATGTGAAGTGCAACTTTAAAACATTATTGGCACTGTAAATAAAAGCAGGTATATTAAAGCAAATACAAATTATAGTAATTGTTCCAGGAAAAGATGTTTTCTAAAATAATTACCCCAACAGTAAGATTTCCAGGTAAACATTACATGTTTGTAAAAGTTAATAGCCTTCACCTATCCTACATATCATACAGTACATTATGCTAGGAATTATTTTATAAGAATGTTCTAATAATGTATATTACATATTATACATGAACCAATATGAGCAGTGGCAAAGCGCCAAGTACAATTTAAAATGCTAGTCCACTTTAACGTGGCTCCTTTTAATCTACTTCTTGCTGAACATCACAACTATTGTGAGTATACAGAACATCAATTTCTTTTTGGTGCTCCATAACGTTCCTTTGTGACAAATCAGCAAAAGGAGTGAATTTCATGGAAATATTCTATGTGTCTTTTTTCCTGTCTATAATTTCAGACACAAATTGGTGGGCAAACTCCATTGAAGGACTAGTTTCAATCTTGTCCTTATACAAGGCATTGTCTATATTAGGAGAATGCTTTGTTGTCATAACCCGACAAGCCTCCTTCGATGGTTGTGATCTCCATAGCATTCCTGGTCTTATGAAGTGTATCTGTTGTTTTATACCTTCCCAGTCGATGCTGTTCCAAAGCAGGGCCCCATTCTGGCGTTGGAGCACATGTTTTCAAGAAGCGCTAGGGCAAAAAAGCATTTATTGTTAGATTTATTTATGTTTAAATTAGAAATACCAAGGGGCAGATTTATCAAATTCACATGAAGGATTCGAAATTCGATCTAATTTTCAAAAAGATTTGAATTTTTGAATGTTTTTGAAGACCACTTCGACCATCGAAGTTTGTAAATTCGATTTAATCGAATGATTCCAATAAAAATCTATTCAAATGTTCGACAGTCGAATAACTTGCCCTTTAAATTTTTTTTATTATTTTTGATTGAATAAAAAAAAATTGATCGAATGGTTAAAATCGATTTTATCGATCGATCAAATTATTTCTATTCGATTGATCGAATTGCGGTAAAATCCTTCGAATTCAATATTCAAATTAGAAGGATTTAAATTTGACCACAATTCGATTGTAAATTCACCCTCAAATTCGACCAATAGAAAACCTGCCCCCTAGTGTGTGCTTCAACATGGAACATGCTAGTTTAAAACTATAAGTATTGTTGTAGCACCACTGCTTTTCTTTTACTTAAGCGGGTCATTAAAAATAAAGGCTATTTTTCCAGACAGAAGATATAAGGATATAACTCCTAAGAGGTAACAGACCATTTTAATGAACACGTTATCAAGATGAAAGCTCCCATAGTAATCGTGTTATCTTTGTGTGTCCCTGTGCAAAGAAACTGGTCAGTTTGTTGCAGGTGACCTGTTACAGTAAGGTTATATGGGCAGATTTGGGGAGATTAATTCACCTGCTAAAATGAAGGCAATGCACTCGCGGTGCTTCGATTTCTAAAGTCGCCCAAAGTTGCCTCACGAGGAAACTGTGGGTGACTTCGGAAATCGTAGCACCTCAAGCGTATTGTGTTGGCATTTCTCATTATAGCAGGCAGAATGTAGGGGAAGGCAGTTCAGGGGAGATTATCGGCCAGCAGAAGAGGTGTTTAGACTCCAGGCGACTAAATCTCCCCGAATCTGCCCTTGTGACCTTACCCTAAATGCTACTTGTTGTTTGGTTGCTCCTGCTCAAGCTTAGTGCCCTTTATTATACAACCCCTATTGTGTGTTAATGAGCAGTTACGGTCAACTCAACAACATCTTTAAACAGTTAAGTTAT
Organism: Xenopus borealis; assembly: GCA_024363595.1. Taxonomy (NCBI): domain Eukaryota; kingdom Metazoa; phylum Chordata; class Amphibia; order Anura; family Pipidae; genus Xenopus; species Xenopus borealis. The sequence continues at coordinate 49,692,023 of CM044445.1, forward strand.
ATATATTATAGTTATATGTTTGTGTCATTTTGGGTTACCACTGATGCAAAGATATACCTCTACTGACTTCTATGCTTCTGTACTGTAAAACTGCTGTGGGCTATTTTACTACTTTACTAAGTTCAAGTGGGGGAACTAATGGATAATATAATATATAACAGGAGGAATTCCTTCCTTGTGTAATAAGAGCCAAGGTATTAAAGCTCTGTTATTGGAGCCCTTGATGCCCATGTATTGAGGACTTGCATTAGGGGCATTGCTGTGCTCTGCTGCTACAGATATTGGTTGCAAGGTACAGAGGACAGTGCCTTGCCTTTGCCTAGGAATGCTAAATGAAATGAAATCAGAATCACTGATCATTGACAAATATCTACCTTGCAGAATGATAGGGGGAAATTCACTAAAGCGCGAAGCGTCTAATGCTAGCGCTAATTTGCCAGCCCGACGTCAAATCAAAACTTCGCAAATTCACTAACACCGAATTTTCGCTAGCGAAGTAGATAGACCAGGTGAAGTTGCGCACTGACGAAGGATCGTAATTACGCAAATTCAGTAAGATAACAAATTTACTGAACGTTAACACTTACGCTAGACGTTTGTCAATACAATAGAGTTTTTTTTATTTTTTCTAAGTTCCAAAAAAACACTGGGTGTTTTACCTTTCTAGGGTGATAGTCTGAAAAAGAGTGTTACCCCCCCTGCATTTTCTAACATATGGCAACTCAACTATACAGGGGGCACATGTAGGGCAATAGGACAACTTTATTTTATTTATTAAAGGTTTCCTGGGCTTGTGTAGTGCAATGTAGTGGCTGTAACATATACTTCTATTAGACTTTGAAATTCGCGCCATATGCAAATTAGGCATCGCTAGCGTAAATGCGCTTTGCCTGGCGAAGTAACACTAGCGCAACCACACTACCGTTCGCCAACCTTAGCGTAACTTTTCACTTTAGGGAATTTGCGTAGCGCTGGCGAAAATTTGCCTGGCGAAGTGCGGCGAACGTCAGTGAAGGCAATGCTAGCGAATTTTCGCCGCTTAGTGAATTTCCCCCATAGATTGTTGTTTCTGAAATGTTCCTACTATTGTATAAAAATGTTCACAAGGAGAGGAATTCCAAGATAGGGTTGCAACTCGAATACGAATTGTATGGTTTGCCTATTTATTACATTAGAGTGAACTAACAATCATGTTTAGGAAATGTTAAAATTAAAATTAATACTGCTGCTTTGAAATATTTTTACAAAAACAAGGTTTGCACATGTTAACATTAATACAGGTCTATCTCAAAGCCATAAAAAAGCCTAAAAAGTTGCCATTAGATACAGTTATGATCACTATAAGAACACATATTCATACATCATCCTTGATCCTTACCTCCCAAAGGGTTCCCTCAGCCTTTATTATTTTTACAACAGCAAGTATAGGAATCCAGATGATACAGAAAATGATCATGCACCAACCCAAGGCAACACCCCAGGATGGGTAAGCAATATTACCATGCTTAGGGGTGTCAAATGTCACCAGTGACCAGATGAAGATAACCTGGAGAAAAAACAGCATTTTTCATTATTCCTAAAATACAATGAGAACTCAAGCTACTGTACACTGAGAAATGTGCAAACTAGATACTTAGAATCAAGGTAGATGATATCATGTTTATGGCTGTAAAGGGAAATCAGAATCAATTATTATTATTATCAACATGTATTTCTATAACACCAACATATTTTGTAGCGCTGGTAAACGCTGATGGTAAGTAAGGTACATAAAAATAAATATATAAATATAAGGTTTGCAGGAGTACTCTGAGGCTAAGTAAAAGGTAAATAAGGCTGCACAAGTTGGCATGCTTTTAACAATAGACTAAAAGGGTTTGTACAAACAAGAACAGTACTGTATTCCACTGTCAACATAAATGACTCTGTATGGCAGTGCAAAGTAAATAAAATTTACAGAGGACTCTTTCTCAGCTAAATATACATGTATTCCCCTTGGAATACTTTTTAAAATTAAAATGGAATTAGCTGTGGTAATGTTTCACAGTCACGTTATCTTATTTTCCTAAAACATATGCTGGGTGCAGCAGCAGCATGTGATAAATCACAGTTTGTGTTTCTGGGCCCACATGTTGTGGTGGTTTTTCCCACACATATAACTCTCACCAGCTAGTTTGATTTCCAGTGCTCATGCTGAATTGGCCTAACTTACTGTTAATAGTAGGGGTGTTATGAAAAACCAGCAGAGTCTCCACCACAGCCAAAAGACCCAGTGCTTCTTTCCAATCATCATCTCAATATCTTCAATAAAACGGTTGCCACCTGTAGAAGCAAAATGAGACAATCTATAAAATGTGCATGGCACAACTCAAAATGCATGTTTTCTGTATCCTCACTTTTCAATTCTTGAGGATTAAAGTTTCAACAAATGCTACATATACATGTAGTCAAATTACATTATATTTGAACAAAGCAGGCTGGTACTTAGGGGTTGTGCCATTTCTTGGATTTTAATAGTATTCTCATCATATTAAGTGTCTGTGCAAATAAACAGTCGCAATAATGCACTGACCAAAGGTAAAAATGAAAATCATTTAATATGTACAAATGTATAGCTAATTGTCCTGCACATGGACCCAATACCACAGTTTCCCAATTAATATTAATGATTAGGATAGAGGGAAAACCTAATTTTTAGCATCAGGTTGTTAATGGGGACCTCGCGCTGAGTCCCCATAACATTGAATATGTGTATTGAGGTGAGAACTATTATATCAGCCCAATTTGGTCCACTCTACAGGTACCCCAGCCAAGGCAAATCTATCAATCTAATCTCTACTATATATGCAGCATTGTGATAAGCTGAAGCTTTTACATGGGCATTACTGAGGATTGTATGTCATCGATGCATGGAGTGCTTTTTGTCAATCTTTATTGACTCTATATGGCTAAGATGGGATCCATTTAAGTCTATAAACATAATGCTAGAACATGTGGCTACAAAATTATGTTTGGAAACTCACCATAAATCCAACAGATCCCTATGAGTTCCAGAATTGCAGCAATGAGGATTCCCCATCCAGCACAGAAATAATCAATCAGATCAACCCAGTAAATTCCGGACTATAAAAAAAAAAAACAAAAGATAGCAGATACAGCTTAAAGACAATTCTGTAAATTAATTTATGGCAAATATACATAATGTATTACTTTTCCTGGTGCAGGTATGCATACATCTTGCACTGAAATAAATAGTCATTGCTCTTTGTTTTTCACAGGATTTCACAATTTGCACTGCAGATATGTTTCAGTAGTACAAAATCTGATTTTCAGACAATATGTGGTGACCTTAATGGTACGTTGCATGACATGGTGCAGTTTTTATGTGTTTGTTGTCCAGACATTGTGCATTAGTTGGGAGTTTATTGTATGCTGGGTATGTGTGTTGTAGATATGTCTGCAAGATGTACTGTTAGGGGAGAGGATTGGCACTAAAGACAATGCATTGCAGACAGGTGGTAAACTCCCTTACTAAGACCTTACAAGATCTGTTACTTAAAATTAAAATCTGGCACTTATGTATGCAGATTGATAGAACACTGGCAAAGATGCAATGCCAAAGTATACTATATTTTTTCAATAAAATTGTAATACCTGGGTGACACACAGAATACCGAGAAGGAAGAACATTACACAGGCTGCAACAGTGATAATTCCTCGCATTTTCTTCATCACTTTGGGATAGGCATCATGGATGGTAGTTGTTATTGTTTCTGTGAAGAGATGTAGTAACCGCTGTAGTTAATAACTTGTTAAATTTTTTTAATCCCTATTAGGACATGGCTGAACCCCAGTGTTAAATCGTTTGGATTTCTGTTTATTGTATTTACCATATTCCTCTTATTAAAATGTAATCTTGGAACAAATACTATGCTAATACTAGACTATGTAATATATGTGTAAGAAATCCTTGGATGAAATAATGTAGATGCTAGAGAGAGAGAGAAAATGCAATATGAAAACTAAACATCAGTTAAATAGATGTCATGTCAGCCGGTACTGAGTGCAGTTATAATAGCCCACAGGATTTTTCAAACAGTATCCACGCCCACTGAGTCCTCAGGATTCCAGGATTAGAAATAGGCCCCTGATAGCAAAGAAATCCTTAAGTGTCTTCTAATCCCATGTGGGCGTTAAATACCAGATTATGGTCTGGATCTTTTACATGTACTAAGAAAACTGCTGTAAAACATTTCAGTAAATAGCTAGAGCATGTATTGTGTGAGATCAACATTCAAACACACAAGTACTAATCTCAACTAGCTAATGTGTGTGCACTTATTTGAGATGGAGCTACACCCATGGGTACTAGACAGACAGAAGTACCCTGTGTTTTTAGCTAGACTAAATTAGGATAGAAGCAGTAACAGTCAAAGGCTGAATTTTTGCACACATAGTTTGGTTTTATGAAATGAATCATTTCATAGCACTGGCCTTTTATTACCCATTATGATTCACTAATGGGATTATCTCTTGCATTTGATTTAAAGGGGTAGTTCACCATTAATTTTACTTTTAGTATGTCATATTATGGCCAATACTAAGTAACTTTTCAATTGGTCTTCAGTATTTATTTTTTATAGTTTTTTAATGATTTGCCTTCTTCTTCTGACTCTTTACAGTTTTCAAATTGTGGTCACTGACCCCTTTTAAAGGACCAGTAACATCAAAAAATGAAATTGTTTTAAAGTAATAAAAATAAATTTTTTGGTGTTACTGTTCCTTTAAAAAAAACAAATATTCTGTAAGGTTACACATGTATTGTTATTGCTACTTTTAATTACTCATCTTTCTATTCAGGGCCTCTCCTATTTAAATTCCAGTCTCTTATTTAAATCAGTGCAGGGTTGCAAGGGTAATTTGGGCCCTAGCAACCTGATTTCTAAAATTGTAAACTGGTGAGCTGCTGAATACAAATCTAAATAACTCGAAAACCACAAATAATAAAAAAAACTTAAACCAATTGCAAATGGTCTCGGAATATTCCTCTCTACATCATACTAAAATTTAATTTAAAGGTGAACATCCCCTTTAAGGATAAAGAGTATATGATTGCACTTACCAACAGATGCAAACTGAGAATCCAGCCCTAATGTCAGTAGCATGAAGAAGAATAAGATTGACCATAGGGGTGCAACAGGCAGCTGAGATAATGCTTCAGGATATGCAATAAATGCCAATGCAAATCCTAGGATTTAATAGCAAAACATGCAGTTAGAAAGGCCACCTCTTTTTCATATATATACAGTATATATATATATATATATATATATATATACACACACACACTCATTAAAGTATTGTAAACAGTAAGGCCAACAGGTAAAGAAAACTCATTAGGAAAATCTGTTAACAAAAGTTATATAGAATAGAGAATATATAGGCCGGTTCCCTGTGCCTTTAGCACTGTTTTTCCAGGGAATCCCCAAATTCAGGGGCACAAGTGAAGTGAATTTTTGAATAAAATTAAAGTTTTTAAAATTTGAATTTCGCAGTAATTTTGGGCTACTTCAACTATTGAATAGACCAAAAGTTGATTTGAATTGAAAAAATTCGGATTTCGAAGTAATAGTCTTTAAAAAAATTTAAATTCGACTATTCGCCACCTTAAAGCTGCCGAATTGCCATTGTAGCCTATGGGGGACCTCCTGGATGCTTTCTTATAAAATTTTCTAAGTCCTGGAAAATAAAAAAAAATGTAAAATCGTTCGAATTGTTCAATTTGAACGATGCAATCATTTGATTTGAACGATTTTAATAAAAAAAATTCAATGGTGAATGATGAATGAATTTCGAATTTTTTTTCATTTGAAATTCGACCAATAGTAAATCTGCCCCATGTATAAAGGGTTCTGGAAGCTTAAATTATAGGCAGTCTTCAAGTGAAGGCAAGATGGAAGAGTAAAAGACACATGTTTTCTAACTTACCTGAATCTACCACATCTTTTACTTCTTTTTCAGCTTTAAAAGCCATATGTCCAAGGATAGAAAATATGGCAAATCCAGCAAACACACTAGTTAAGCAGTTTGTGACACAAACCATGATGGCATCAGCATAGCAATTGTTGTGGAATTTGTTGTAGGATGACAATGCCACAAGTCCTCCCCATGCAGTTGACAGGGAAAAAAATATTTGAGTGGCAGCATCTTTCCAAACCTAGAATAACACATAAAATGGCATAAGAAAAAGAAAATACAGCATGAAAATCAGCTTTGCTGATAGACCCAAACATTTATCTACTTTTTATTATAAATAATTACAAAACATTTTAAAGGCTTGTTGAAAAAAGTGCAGTTAACACAAGGGATATATCAATTACTTTCTTACCAATATTTATTGAAAGAAACTGCAGAATTCAAGGTTGCATGCATATGCTGAGATGTTACTAACATTGTATTATTTACATTTTTTAAGGGTCAAACTAACAAAAATAATATTTAACATTTTGTTGCAAAAAAGAAAACTTACATCCGAATTGGATAGTTTTGATATATCTGATTGTGTTCCAATGTAAAAACTGATGCCATCATATGCTCCTTCCAGTGTTGCACCTCGAATTAAAAGTATAAGCAGGACAACATATGGGAAGATTGCAGTAAAGTAAACCACCTGAAACACAAAAACATTGGGTGGACCCAAGTTAAGCAGAGTATTTGTTTACACATACATGAACAAAGAGTACACTTTGTTTTACTATCTCTCAGCAATTGTAAAAGAAATGTGTCATGTTCAGGTATAGGATCTATTACTATTACTCTATTACCTGTGGTTTTCCCTATAAGGGGTCTTTCTATAATTAGTGATGGGCGAATTTATTCACCTGGGGCGAATTCCCGCTATTCAACGCCGGCGAATAAATTTGCGAAACTCCAGGAATAATTTGTCTGGCGACAATTCTTCGTTTTGGATGCTGGCATAATTTTTTTAAAGCCAGCAATGGACATCGGCGTCCAAAAACAGACTCCCGCATCCAAAACAAGCAGTGTTTCGCAAATTCGGCGAAGCAAAACTCCCCAGATTCGCCCATCACTATCTATAATACCTTATCTATTAAAAATGATTTAAACATTAATTAAACTTGTATAGACACCAATATGGTTTAATGAAGCTTAGCTATCATCAAGTACAAAGTACTATCGTATTACAGAGAAAAGGGAAGTAATTTGAAAAAGAAAAATAGAGACTTATTTGCATAAAATGGATTCTATGTGAGATGGTGTTGCCATAATTCGGAGTGTTCTGCATATCAAGTTTCAAGAGAGCCTATGCATGTAGTAGTGTGAATATACTGTACTATAATCATTTGACTATAAGTTGTTTGCATCTTACTGAATGTTTTGTTCAGCCGTACAGAAGCAGATAAATGGGCTGCTCAGTCTGCTGCACCATGATACATGGAACAAAGAAGTTCAACCTGTTGGTTTAGCAGATGTTCAGTTTGCAGCACCCATTTAAATAATTGCCAGTACTGGGAAGTGAAATGCCCCACCTCTAATTGTACACATTTTGTTATTTTTGAGGTTTTAATGCATTTTACTCTTTAATAAACATATTTTTAACAGAAGGAAAGCTGTTTATTTCTTAATATGCGGATACACCCAAAATGTTCCATGTGGCTGTTCTTGGCAGAAACATTTAACTAATGGGAACCCTTAAAGGATTATGCTGAATATGTGTATCTGAAATACAGGTTAAACTGGCATATTAAGCATAATAATGTGTTGCAGCAATGCACATTACTTTCAACAGGATTCAGAAACTCATATTGTATAAAAGTAGAAACACTTTTATTCTCATAAATTCTCATAAAGCATGACTTTTTTTAATTTCTCATATAGCATTACTAATGACATTCTACCATGAACGACACAGTCAGATGTTTTATGGAGCTTTAAATATAATTCTTCTGCCTGAATAAGTATGTGTTAAAAAAAAAAATTCTTGCTGGTGAATGCTGATCGTTGATTTTTTTTATATGTTCCTTTAAGATTTCACTCCTATAATAATTTTGATGTTCTGATGTGAATAACAAATATAATCCCATTTCAATAGTATACATTGCACTGGAGCCCTCTGCAGGAGTACTAGTAGTTACTCTGAAAATAGGGCCTGGCTAGAAGAACATAGGCTTAATTGTAACAGAATTTGCAATGCAACATAACTAAGGAGAGCCCTTATTAATATATCACAGGACAAAGTAAAAATTGACAAACCAGAGCCAAAGCGGAAATTAATTGCTGATTGTATCCATTCATATGTTTTGTTGACAGACTTGCATCACAGGTATACACCTATGCAAATATATATTATTTACAAGTTGAAACCTGTACCTCTTTCAGTACAGTGTTCCAAAACTAACCTTGCCTGATGACTTTATTCCTTTAAACAATGCAGCTCCAATTATTATCCATGCTAATAGAAGGCAGAGAGCCAGGTACCATACAACATCGCCGGTCTCGTGAAGTCCACCTGAACGCCTCAGAGCCACTTTACTACAAAAACAATTAAAAGTATATATCCTTATTTTGGTTCTTTCTGGACTGAAACATAAAGCGATTCTTCAAATTCCAAATCTATTTTAAGTTAAATATGCACTATACTACAGTCCCTTGAATCTCTCTTGGCCTATAGCACTTTGTAATGTTCCAAGGAGAAAATGGGAACATTTATACAGAGTAGCAATATTATCTATACACATACAACAAGACATTTCTACATATGTTAAAAGACAGCATTAATAATCCATGTATAACAATAGGGTATATACCTGTAGTAGGGTATATTTTTTCTTTAACAAAATGTTATTAGATCATTATTTTTACTAGGAAACATTTTTCAGTATTCATTCCCCATATGTATTTGTTCCTTGATGTTTGGTGAAGAATAGTCATGCGTTTGTACATTCATTAATTCTTAGTGCACATATTTTGGCCTTATAATTTGGGTATTTAATTAAAAAAAAAATCTATATACTTACTCCCAGTATTGCTTGCTTGGAAGTTCAGTCTCTAGATATAAAGTTGAATTTGCTACACAAGTATAGTTGTTTGCTTTCACCCATGTCAGATTTACCATTTCAATATGCTGACCTAGAGTTACATTGCAGAGTCCTTTGGAGGAAAAAAAACAAGTTTGATTATTTTAAACTCCTCAAAATTACTTTTATTAAAAATTCCCCCATTGTGTAATTATTATTTTTCAAAACAAGCACGGTATGTGATTAAACTTTTCATGATAGTGGCCTTTTATGAAATAGTTTAATGAAAAACGTTTCTTTAATAAATGCTTTTGTTTTTTATTCTTCTAATACTTGCTGCTAGAAATAAAAATGTACCTTCTTCTTAAAGGGAAACTGCACAAAAACATAACGTAATATTTTTGAAAAGTAAACATAATTTCAAGCATCTGTGTAATATACTTCAGTTAAAAAAATATGCAGGCTTTTCATGATTTTTAATGGTTTCTGACAGCTCCCTAATCCTAGCCCCCTGTTTTCCTGCTGATCTGTCTGACTACTTTATTGAGCTGGCTGACTACTGTTACTTTGTATCAGCAGCCATCTGTCCTCAGTCTGCATCTGCCAAACCCCACAATTTCCTGCACATGTGATTTCAATAAGGATAAGAACATTACAGTGCAATGCATTGTGGGTTATGTAGTTCCTGCATGCTGTCTGTAAGCTGTGGAGAAGTTGTTACAATTTGTAACATCAGTGTTTTAGTCCCTCCTTCCCTGCCAGGATTTCAAATGATACAGAAAGCGAAGAACTGTTAAACAGCTAGATTTCAGCATATACAATCACATTTATTCATACTTTTTGAAAAACAGGTAATGTTTCTGTGTTTATGTGGGCCTCTTTATCAGATTTTGGTTTGGAAGCCAGAGTTCCTCATTAACTCAAAGAATAGTATAGTAAAGATTTACCTTTTGGTATCTTGCTGCACTTTTCATCTGCCCATTCAAAGCATTCTGACCATGGCAATACACTTGTAAAGGAGGCAAATAAATAATACAGACTGTAAGCAATGATGACATTGTAATAGATAGTGACCAAAGTGGAAATGAGGACCATTGTGATTCCCACACCTGTGAAAAAGAAAGAAAGAAAGGATAAACATTATAAACTGTATATGAACCTTTTAATATATGATTAATTCAACAAACAACATTTCTTAAAAGCAGCCTGTCAACGTCATTATTTATATTCAAAATAAAAGAATTATCTTATTCTGATGGCAAAAGTGAATGTTTTCTCACCTTCAAAAATTGGGAGGACTTTCCACATCGCTACTGGTCCTGAGCTTGAAAACTGGCCAAGGGAACATTCCAGAAAAAACAAAGGTAGACCAGCAAAGGCAAGCATAATAACGTATGGGATAAGAAAAGCACCTAAAAAAAGCATGAAAATATTTTAGCTTGCTTTTAAAGGACCTTATTCACCATTGTAATATGGTCTTTATCCTACAAATTATCTTTAAGGCTGCATTATGGGACACATTCGACGACCTCTTGGCCACGTTTCAAAGTACAACAAACAGGAGCAAAGCACCATGTTTTTTATCACTTTGCATCCCTGTCCAACAATGAATGCCCAAAAACACAGGTCATTGCACGACATGTAAATTAGTTGCACAAGTTAAGAAGTGCACAGATGTACCCAAGAGCCAAATGCTTCCAGAGCATTAACATATAGTTATGTGATACTTCTGTATCACCAAATACAAAATAAATAACAACAAAGACTGGTAAGCACACTATCTTCATTTTTTAGCATATAAAAGGGGTTATTTACTAAACCTTTAATTTCTCTGATCAAGTTTTTTTTTTTGCAAAATGTCAAGTTTTTTGTGGAAATGAATATTTCAAGATTTATTATACCCCAGTTCTGCAAAAAACAGAATCTGCCATGGCAGACCTGTTGAGGTCCTCTATAAGTCAAAAGGAGAGGCACCTATCCCAATTTGTTATTGTGGTTTGTGCTGGGTTAAGGCCAAAAATCCGACCTTTTCAGGTTTTCAGGAAAACATAAAATTTCAGTGATTCAGTGAAAAAAAGCCTGAAAAACTGTTTATGGAAAACATTTAGAATTTCAAAAGTCAAGCCAAATGAGGAAATATCTTTTAGATTATTGGATATTTTTTCCAATACATTCTTAGATAGTTATTGAGAGTTTTGTGCCAGCAGAGCCCTTTTGAAATGTCATGCCCCTGTGCTGTTAAAACTGAACAGATCTTATCAACACTAAAGGTGGCCATAGACAATACAATTACGATCTTCTTTCCAAGAAAGATTGTTCCTTTCAATACACACGTATGGATCTGTATCGTCAGATATACAGATAGAAACAACTGAATTCTACCTGTATCTGACGATTCAGCATTAAATAGTGGCCAATGTTCAAAGACACCCGATCAAAATTTTCCGTCCAGCCCCATCAATTAGCCGACCAATAACCAAGTCTTCTGCCAATATCGTTTGGCTCCTTTTCCCACATACAAGCACCAAATATTGTACAACATTTTTTTGTACAATATTATTTGTGCATCTATGGCCACCTTTACAGTGCTGTTTTGTCCCCAAAGAGCTGCAATTGGAAATGTCAAATATTACCGCTTTACTTGCTACCTCCCCAAATTTGCACCTTCTATTCAGTAATGCAATGCATAATTAGACATGGAGACATGGAGTGCCATGAACTACAGTTTTATAGCAGTTTTAAAGAAATACATTACCGCCGCCATGTTGGAAGGTGAGGTAAGGAAATCGCCACACATTTCCTAACCCTACAGCATATCCCACCATGGAAAGCAGGTACTCAGACTTGCTGGACCAGTTCCCACGTTCCTTGTTCTCATCTGTATTTTCCACCTCAGTTCCCTTGACATTGAGAAACACATTCATGTCAGTACATTTTTCAGGAACTATAACATAAAATACTATATTGTGTTATTTCTATGGAAAAAGTATTGTGAGTATTTTATTAAAGAGGAGCTAATGTAACATTAGTGTGAAATTTGCATAACATTTGTTTTTTTCCATAGGTCCATGGTATTTACCAGCCCCTAATAGTGATGGGCGAATCTACCCAGTTTCGCTTCCCCGTAAAAGTCCCGAATTTCCAGCGAAATTCACAAATTCGCGAAAAAATTCGCGAAACGAGACGTGGCACAATTTTGACACGCGTCGCGTCAAAAACGACGCACGACTCGTTTTTTTACCGAATTTTCGCCAGGCAAATTTTCTATGGTGTTTCACGAATAAATTCGC
>CM044445.1:49741993-49771258 GCA_024363595.1 Xenopus borealis
AGGATCCGCACACTCCTTGTTCTGAGTGCTCAACTGTGTTTATTTGTTGAATTCACATCCTGTCAAACATATTATTTACAGAAGACTGGGACAGCGATGGGCTCCAACGTGGCCCCCTCTTATGCCAACCTATACATGGATCATTCTGAATAAACCCACATTTATCCTAAATATTCTGAACAACTCATATTATATTGTAGAGATATCTATGATATTTTTGTGGTATGGCGTGGGTACCACGTTGGAGTACAGACATTCACCAATGAGTTGAATGCATTGCCTTCCCCGTTTAAATTTACGTTGACTTGGGATAATGATAAGGTTGATTTTTTGGATGTAAGAATATTTCGCACAGAGAGTGGGGTTGGTACTACATTATTTCGTAAAAATACTGATCGTAATACGATCTTACATGATCATAGTTATCACTCACCGGGTGCTAACCAAATGTATCAATTGGAATCCAAGAAAGCACCAGGGAACACGATTTCAAATTCGTCATAGGCTGACTTGTACCTCGGAGTATGTTGTATATTGTATAATATGCCCTTGTGGCTTATACTATGTTGGTAAATGTATTACGACGTTTCAGATGCCGATGAACAATCATCGCTCTACTATACGTGCGGCTCTGTCGACAGGGAAAACGGACACTCCATTGGCTAGACATTTTCTTAAATACAAACACCCGCTGCCCACGTTACGAGCAATTCTCATTGATCATGTCCCCCCCCCCTTAGTAGGGGTGGTGATAGATCGAAAATTTTGTTGCAACGGGAAGCTAAATGGATGCATATCCTTGACACTGTAGCACCAAAGGGTCTTAATGAGATCTATTCCTTAGCCAGTTATATATAATTATTATGTTCTGAAATAGGAAATGACTAATATAGAGGAGGTATATCCGATAGAGAGTGCTATAGTGCAATTGGAATCATCTTAAATATTTTCAGATTATAAATGAATACAGTGGGACAGTACCTGGTTAATTGATAGTTGTTGCTATTTTTGAAATTTTTTCCATCAGTATGTTTTTAGCTGTCTAGCTTTTCACATTTGATATAATATTGCTTGACTGTTTTTTATATATGTAACACTTTTAATGCTCACAGTTATATTGTAGGATGATCTTGGATTATCGTGGCAGTCTGTGATATGCCTACACTATTTATTACACTATTTATATGGTGTTTATGGGCACATTCTCTATTTTAATATGAAGTGGGTGTTACCCCTTCGTATGCTGATTAACTATACACCGATTGGCTATAATGGCTATTTAATGATTTGTCTCACCTCCTGTTTTCATCCTGACAATGGCTCTACGTGAGCCGAAATGAACTGATGCACCATGCACGAATAAACATTTGATATATTTTTTTCTCTGGCTGTGAGTGCTTTAGTTGGCTTCCGATATATATATATATATATATATATATATATATATATATATACGTACATACTTTATAAATATATTAAGTGTGTACATGTATATACTTGTAATTTTATGAAATTCAACTTTGTGTTTCAGTTGAGATAGCAGATGAACTGATAGTAGGTCCAGAGTCCATGCATATTAAACAATCCTGGAACAAGTGAATATATCTGTTTCCTGTATTTCCTCCTTTCCGTGCATTATACAAAATGTTTGTTTGTGCTTTTTCAAGTTTGAAACTAATTACATCTCCTCTCTAGATTGAGATAATATATGTTTGTATCAAATATATGAATGTTGGCATTTCTGAGTAGTACTGTAGTACGCCTGTCAATGCTGAGATGTGAGGCCCCTAGGCTACACTTTCCTCAGGGGCTACTCCCACTCGCAAAGATAAGTGGGTGCTGTGCTCTCTGTGCACAGACGGTGCTTGTTTGCTGGATTTTTCAATTATTTTAATTTTCTTTAAAAAACATATATTTTAACATATTGCATGCCTGCAGCTTCTTTTGGGCCCATTTGGGAGCCATGCTGCCCACATGCATGGCTAGTAGCTGGTTCTGGCTGGCTGTGAGAAAATTAGGCAAGGTGCGTAAGTGTCTGTACTTCGAGTGTGTACGAGTTCTATAAAGCCATGTCAACTTCACCCACCGGTGATTTCAGGGGCATATGCCGATTTTACTGAAGCCAACACAGCTTGGACAGACTCAAAGTGCACTTATGCTTCTTGCTGTCTTCCCTAATCTTCTCACAGCTAGCCAGCAAGCAGCTACCAGTAGTGATGGGTGAATTCCCGCGATTCGCGAAACGCCAGCGAAAACGACGCGCGTTGAAATCGACACAGCGAAAACGACACGCCACGCGGCGAATGTGAAGCGACGCGTCCACGTGGACACGACACACGTCAAAAAAGTGCCGCAACTCGTTCCACAAATTTTTTCGCCAATTCGCAAATTTCGTGAAGCGAAACTGGGTAGATTCGCCCATCACTAGCTACCAGTATGGATGCCATCTTTTTTGGAGAAAGTTACCGGCCTTCCTATATATTTATCTTTTTTTTCTATTAATAACATTGGGATAAACCAGGGATCTGCAACCTTGGCTCTCCAGCTGTTTAGGAACTACAAGTCCCACAATGCATTTGCCTTTATGAATCATGACAGACTCCTTTATTGCATTGTGGGACTTGTAGTTCCTTAACAGCTGGAGAGCCAAGGTTGCAGATCCCTGGGATAAACCATCAAACATACCGACCAGGCCAGTAAATTATCAGCCAGGTGGCAACCCTAGCTACCAGCCATGCAAGGGTGCAGCATGGCTCCCAACTGGTCCTAGCATCAGTTTCAGGCCTTCAACACAGTAATATATATATTTTTAAAAGAAAATAACAATAATTGAACAAGCCCCATGGACCCCTGAGCACTGTGGGCCCCTAGGCTAGAGCTTAGGTTATCTTATGCATTAATCCGCCTCTGGGTCTGACATAGGCAGAGCATTTTCCATACAAAGTCAATATACCCTGTGTGTAATAGACTTTTACTATCATATCTGTGTTTCCATTTTGTACATATATATTTCTTATGTTCTTTCACAAAGTCATTGTGTTATAAAGTGCATAACATAAAATACTCTTTCATCTTGTCTTACATACTATCATCCCAATAAATGTTTTATTGGAGCCGGAAACCCTTCTGTAGTATGACATCATGCAATTACAAAATGTCATAAACTATTGCTACATTCAGTCTGGCGTGTATTCACACTCAGGACTAACCAGAGTAGTCTCTTTTGCATAATCCAAACTCCAACAACTACTAACACAGGTCAGAACCAGGTGCCAGTGGGCCACCTTTAGAAATGGGGAATGGCACTGGGTAGGTTTTTACATTAACAAAGTTCTTTTAACATCTGGAACATGTCACTTATCAGACTTTACATGTCTAGACAGCAACAGCAAAGTGACTGGTGAAAAACATGCCCAAGCCTATGTTAAATCTTGTTTTTTTACACAAGGAAGTGTTTCCAGTTGTTCTTTATACCACAAACCAATAGCCTGAGTGGAAGCATAATGTTCTGGGCTATAATGTGGTGAAACAGGTTTAGAAGTATCTGAAAATTACTGAGCTAGTGAAAAATAACCTTCACAGTAGTGTATGTTCTTACATTCATTCCCTTAGCTAATTACACTACTTGAGAGTTGTTGAACAGAAATCAGACCATAGATGGGAAATCTATCAATGCTGTGTGGTACATAAAATGGCTAAATATTCCTCTCAAAACATTTAAGGACTCTTTTCCAAACTATTCAGTGCAGTGCACATTCCTTGCATTTGCAAGTACACCACAAGGCTCATTTATGAACGAATGCCTGGTATGGATGCCTGGTTAAGGATGGAAATCTTTATTTTAATAAGTGTTTTCCCCCCAGAATTCCAGTGTCATTTTGGCAGAAGCACTAAAGAGTATGCTAATCGCCTTGCACTTTTTTGTGACAGAGTTTTGTGTTGCAGGCAACATTTGCAGAGTGGGGAGGGTGTAATTTCTGGCATGCCAAATCATGCAGCTTTAATAAGGGCATTAGTATGAGACTGACTTGGTCCTAGCCAGCTGTGGCTATTGGCACAACCTTCCAAGTAAATGCAGGGTTTTCTTGAATCGGTGTACACACTTTTGTACAATTCATTTGAGCATGCAGGGTAGACACATTATCAATCCCACAACTAAATGTAAATGCTATGAGCATGTTTGGACACAAGTGCTTTTTTTTTGAATGTTGACAATATTCATTAAAATTAGTCACCAATACTATCCTGTTTTGCCGAAAAATTCACGAATTTCCAGCGAATTCAAGTTGCATCATTTTTGGCGCGCCGCGTCATTTTTTGTCGCATGTTGCGCTTTTTTTTGGCAGGCAAATTTTCACTGGCGTTTCGCAAATTTATTCGCTGGCGATGAATCGCGGGAATTCGCCCAGCACTAGTCACCAATCTAGAATAACTTGCTCGCAGACTTGGCTGGCAGGACACCGGGGGGGGCCCCGCCTTTGCGGTCTGGCCTGGACCTCCCTCTTCCGAGAAAAAATCCATGGTTAATGAAAAAAGTGGTAAGTCATACACAGTACAGTGGGGTGGGGACAGGCTGACAAGGAGGAGCTTGCAAGGTGGGCCCTCAAAGTTGCAGCCTAGGAGGGCCTTGGACACCCCAATCTGACCCTGGTTTGCAGATGTAAATGAGATCCAGTACCCAACCAGTCTGCTCAGATGAATACTGCTTCCAAGGGACCCAAACTGGGCATGGTTAAGTTTCATTCAACAGTGCCATGTGCCGGAAATATCGATGCCATACTAACTCAAATCATACTGAAATTGCATCCAATGCAAGCTGACCATGATTTTCCAAACCAGTGCATCATCTCCATAATGTTGCATTGGTTGCAACTGGGATGGATGCAACTATGCAAGGGTTTGTATATACACCCTGTGCTTGTGTGGGTTTACTCTCTAACTCAAAAAAGCATAGTCAGGTTAAAATTATTCAATATAGTTTTGTGCGATAAGGAAAGTATATTATAAACTCCCTATGGGTAGTGAATGTTAGATAATCACTGAGAAACACTACAGAATATGTTGGCGTTATATAAATAAAGGCTAATATGTTGGTAACATCGATGTAACTGCCATGGCTGCAGTTCTAATGCCATAATAAAAGTTCTGACTAAAATAATGTTAAATATTCCAAATGAAAAGTGTTACTTTTCATTCTTCGTAGTATTTCATTGTTCGTAGTGTTGAATGCACCTGGAACTGTATTGGTGCCATTGTGAAAATCTGGAAGCCGTATAAGCAGAATTCTGATAGAAAATATAATTAACAAGTTACAAAATTACCACTGCAATCCATGTTAAATGTTAGAATAATTCCTTATTCTTACATCTGCCTCAAACTGGTCACCGTGATTCATGTCGCTAAAAAGGGTGTGGCATGCGTGTGTCAAAATAAGTGTAATTATATAGTAAATTAACCTGTTTGGTTTCCAGAGCATAATGCATCTCCATAACGCAAATCATGATGCAGCATTTCAGCCCCTTTGAGCAATAATGGCTAATTCTCTGAAGACTCTATTAAGGATCCTTGGACTGCTGATCTAAAGAGAGCTTTCATTAATTTTATTGGATTACCAGCAATTCAGGCTAAACATTGGCTCCATTCATTATGTCTATTTCTTGTGGGAAGCAGAGAACAGAGCCATTATCAGCAGTGATTGTCTTTTGCTTAATATCATTAAATCACATTTGGACAAACATAAGAGCTGCCTGTATTTATGCTGCACTGCCCTAGGGAGGTTTTATATGTGTTGGGCATAATCTCTATATACCATAGCTCTGTTCTGTTCCAAATCAAAACACAATAATAATTTCATATTTTTTCTCCAAGGAGTGCAGAAACTTTAGGAGATAGGTCAATGTCTGGGCACTATGTCTGCCCCTGCCTGGGTGGAACCAGTATCTTCTGTAAGGTAAATCTGTTTTACAAATCATTTTTATGATATTTTCATATAGTTGTTAAGAATTATCAGCATCTTCATATATAGCACTATAATCAGATCCGGCAGCACTTATTATGCTTATATTTTTTTACAGTGGGCAGATGCAATCTTCTTGCAGATAGTGAATGTTATTAAACTAACCCCCGTCCCTCCCAGTCAGCAGTGTTAACCATATCACCACCCTGCTGCTATTTGCATTTTTAGCACAGTTTTGCGGTCAATCTTTGACTAATGTCCTCTACTCTAACTGGCTGGTGTCAACAATGCAATACTCATTAATGAACCCAAGTGCAGTTTGCAAAGTGCAAAAAGGATGCATATAGTGCTAATAACTACATTAGCATTTTGTTCACTAGGCACAAGTCAGACACAAGTTCAATGCACTACCCGAGCCTTGGAAATAACACTGTAAGGTGAGTATTAATTGCAGTGATCCCTTTATGGATGGTAAGAGTAATAGATATACAAAGTTAGTCATGTTTTGATCTATTTACCATGTCATTAGTCAATGTCCATACTTTGGCCAAATCTGCAACTACTGTATGTGCACTCAGCGGTAGTTGCACAATAGATAGACAAAGAGATAGCTAGATATAGAGACAGATAGGTGGGTTATAGGAATCCCCTTTCATCTGCATATCATTTAGAAATGAATGCTAAGGAACACTACTGGGTACAAGATGAAAAGGAGTTCTATATTTACTATATCGCAATGGCATGTGCAGTGTCAGACTGGGGCGACAGAAAATTGGGAAAAACCCCAGTGGGCCCAGACTTCTATGGTTCTCACCCACTCAGACCCACTCCCCATGCTGCTCAACTCCCCATGCTGCTCCCTCACCTCTCCCTTCTGGCCCAGATTGTGTTATTTCAAGAATTAAAAAAAAGGTACACACAAGGTGGGAGGGGTTTCTGTTTGGAGCAGGGGGCTGGTGGGTTCTGGTTGAAACAGGAGGCCAGGGGAGAGTGGTTGCTTCTAGGATGAGGGTGCATGGGGGGCTAGGGCTGACACCTTTTATTGAAAAAAACACCTTCCTATATATTTAGCTTTTTTCCTATTAATAACATTGAGATCAACCATCAAAAATACCGGCCAGGCCGGTAAAATACTGACCAGGTGGCAACCCTAGTGGGGGCTCCTGATGCGACAACCCCCCCCCCCAGTCTGACACTGGGTATGTGTTAAAAACATGGCTGTCTTGTGCCAAACAGCAATGTGGTCTGCACTCTGTGCCTCTGTTCTTTCAATCTGCAAATGCATTGATGCAAATCAATGCCATTGCTACAGGTTCAAGGCACCAAGGGGCAATGGTAAATTATTCCTAAAGTATTCCTAATTTACCACTGCAAAGTCTATGTGCAAATGTCATCTTTAGTGTTAACATAAGTAACACAATCCCTACCAGTAGCATAATTAGAAAGAATGCAGGGGGGCCTGGGGTCTGACTTGTCTATACAGAGGCCTGTGGGGGTGGGGCACAGCTGAAGCTACCTTCAACACATGCAAACCCCCAACTGTGGGTAACCAGCAAATCTGCATGTGATCTGCAATTTCATGGGGGCGGAAGGGGCCACTATGAGAAATGAGACACCACATTTTGCCCAAAAGGAGTTTATTTGCAGCTGTTTTGGTACAGAGCATGCAAGTTGCATACAAGAGGACATTACTTAAAGGACACCAACAAAGAAACTGGAATCATGGCGAATAATTTGTGGCTGAATTTTGAACTTTGTACATTGCGTGTGTAAATAAGCTGCACAATTTTGGTATATGGCATAAAAAGTATGTGTTGGTTCAGCTAAATGACCAAATGTTTCTTCCTCTTATGTTTTTATTAGCAGAAGACACAGTGTGTGCGTGCAATGTGATTCAGTACAGTATGTGCAAGTGCAGCCCCTCCTTTCCGACAGGTCCAGTAGTCACCATGACTAAGTGAAATCTCTATTGCTTGCCATTAACATGTGCCTATTTCCTGCTGTGACGTGAACAGCCCTCTCCTGTCTCACGAAAGGGTGAAGTAGAAGTGCTTGCAGCACACACAAAGCTTCAGTAGACAAAAGGATAGAGCAATCACTTTGCACACACAGACTGACCTGCACACATAATACAGAGTGTTGTGCACACAATGTCTGCCTTTAGTTTAATCAGATATCAATCTCTTGCAAGAGGTCTGATCAATGCTGGGAGCAGCACACGGAAGGCTCTGCAGGGAAGGTCATATTGCCAGGCTGTCAAGGATATAGCACCTAAAGAAACAAAAACACAGGCATTATACGGTGAGTACAAGCAAATAACTCGGGATAGTTTTTGTTTTACTTTTTTCATGCAGTTCAAGCTAGCAAACGTTTCATGCAAACAGTATTGCATTGTATTGTGTTCACAGTTAAAATGTCCTTAGAAAGTTTTTTTTACCTTCAAATTAACTTTCAGTATGAAGTAGACAGTAATATTCTGAGACAATTTGCAGTTGCTCTTAATAGGTTATTTATTTCACTTTTTATGCAACAGCTCTCCAGCTTGGAATTTTAGCAGCTAACTGGTTGTTAGGGTCCAATTTACCCTAGAAACCAGGCAGTAGTTTTAGGGTAAGATCACACAGGCACATTGGGGGGGATATTTAATCACCTCTTCTTCCGGGCTACAGTCTCCTCAAACTGCCTTCTGCCTGCTATAATGAGAAAACGCCAGCGCAATGGCACTCGCAATGCTTCAATTTCATTTTAGCAGGAAGAAGGCAGGGGGAAGGCAGTTCAGGGAGACCGTCACCCCGAAGAAGAGGCAATTAGTCGCTAGGTGACTAAATCTCCCTAAATCTGTCCGTGGGCCCCTGCCCTAAATAAGAGACTGGAAGATCAATAGGAGAATGCTAAGCAATACAAAGTAACAATAACAAGGGGGGTCAGTGACCATTATCAGAAAGCTGGAAAAGAAGGTAGAAGATGAAGGCACATCATTCAGGAACTATAAGCCTGTTAAAAGGAAACAAACTGATAACTTGCTAAGAACAGCCCAAAGAAAACAATAGATTGCAACTGTGCAGAGCAAAAATAAGGAAATATTTTAACAACCTATTAGTTTTCAGTAAAACAGTTGTAGGACCGAATTCAGGAATATGTATCCTATACACAGGTGTTTCTTTGATGTGTTTATACATGCATTCTGAGCATGAAAAGGGCATATATTGGACTTTTTATTAAACACAGCTTTAAAATGTTTTTTTGTTCCAAACAGAACTCTCTATACTTTTGATTTCTGAACATACAAGAGCAAGAAAATGCTGCATGTGTCTAAAAATAAATACGCATGTGTATGAGCCCTTAATGTGGTGGAAAGTGCAGATATGGGGTGTCTGATAAATTATATTATTGCTTGTTAAGCAGTTGTAAGTGAAATGCTAATTTTGTAAATATCGTTTTATTGTTTTCCACTTAAAATACACCCTTTATGTGAATAAGGTTTGTCCTTGATCTAACTTCCTTATATACAGAAGTATGTGAGCAATACATTTAAACATTTTATGCCCCTTTATACTAGTTATTAATCTTATATTTTACAGCTGCAAAATTCAATGCACATAAAGGGGGATGTTACTTTGCCAAACCGTGTTGACAAAGGGGCGTGTGGTGTATTTATATATTTTTTTTGCAGATTTAAAAATGTCCCTTTGTGTGCATATACACCTTTGTATGCATACATGCATTTTTAATTGACATCAGCTGCAGACGTACTGCAATAGTGATGGGTGAATCTGTCGCCAAAAATTCCCTAAACGCATTGAAGTCAATGGGCTTCAAAATAATTTTGATGCACAACAATTTTGACTAAATCAAAATTTTTATACCTGCCACTATCTTGTCCAAATGCATGAAAGTCAATGGGCGTCCAAATAATTTTGACGTGCACCAATTTGTTGCGGCAGTTAATTTTTGCCACAGTTGCAAATTTATTCATGGGCAGAAAAATGCATAAATTTGACACAAATCCATGCCTGGCAAATTTATTCTCCCATCACTATATAGCAACAGAATACTCTTAAAAAGTGAACATGAGAAGTTTCTAATGGGTGCAGCAACTACATCTGAACTTTTAGGTAGAGATGCTGCTTCTTCCCCTTTCTTTCTCCCAATCTCTTCATCACTGGGCATTGGCTCTCATAACCCCTTTGCTTCTCTGGCAGATGTGGGGAGCAGGACATCACTTCCATAAAAGAGCAGAGCCATCAGCATCCCACCCACCCAACATCAATGTAGGGAAGTTTCCCTCCACTCACAGAGAACACTGTTCTGGGGTGAAGAGTACTGCTTTGTGCATTTTATGTCATATACTGTTTTACTATGAAACCTATGACTAAGGGAGACAATCCCAAAACGCGTTAGGAGTTATCAGCACACTGCCACAATAAAACTATTTCCAGAAGTGCCGTCCAACATTTCAAGTTTGTTGAATTTATACAGTGGGGACACTGAGGACTGAGCACCTGGATTTAGGTACTGTGTGGGGGGCTTGAGTAGTTTGCCAGGCCATGTTTCACTGTTACTATGCTGTGTAGTGATGGGCGAAATGGGCGCGTTTCGCTTAGCCGAAAATTCGCGAAACGAGTCGCGCGTCGTTTTCGGCGCGCGTCGCGTCAAAAACGACGCGCAACTCGTTTTTGGCGGTGAATTTTTTGCGGCGAATTTTTCCTGCCATTTGCGATTTTATTCGCCAGCGGCGAATCGCGGGAATTCGCCGCGAATTCGCCCCTGCCGAATAAATTCGCCCATCACTAATGCTGTGTGGTTGTAAAGAGATTGTCACAGTGGAATGTTTTGATCCTTTCCTTATTGTTATATGGATACAAAAATGCTCTGGCAATGGCTGGCATTGGTTTTTGGTTAATTATTATAAATCGCTGTTTGCAAGTGGTAAAGGATCACTGGATAAAACATGCCAATAAAGCTGTGACCAACCTTCATCCCCAAGTCAGCGTCCAAGTCATTTATTTTGGTGATCCCTTTTTGGTGATTTCGTGATTTTGGTGATTACTTTAGGGATGCACCAAATCCAGGATTCAGATTCGGCCGAATCCTTCTTCCTGGCAGAATCGAATCTGAATCCTAATTTGCATTTGCAAATTAGGGGTGGCGGGAAATCGCATGACATTTTGTTACAAAACAAGGAAGTAAAAAATGGTTTCCCCTTCCCACGCCTAATTTGCATATGCAAAATATGATTTGGATTCGGTTTGGTATTCGCCCGAATCTTTTGCAAAGGATTCGGGGTTCGGCCGAATCCAAAATAGGGGATTCAGTGCATCCCTAGATTACTTGCCTGCAGTCTATGGAGACTGCAACTGTCGAGGTAAATTACATGGCAGCTCCCACTCATCTGTAGACATGCAAAAAAAACTTGGGAGCTGACTTATTACTATATTATTATTACTGTTAGATATAGTAATTATTAGTTATGAGCGAATCTGCCTGGAAATTTAGCGAAAAAAGTGACAAAAAGATTTTTGAGCCAACAATTTGTTACCTTCCCAACTTTTTTTTCTCACTCAAGATGCATCTCTTGCGGTAACTTTTCTGTCATGGTGAATTTTCACTGCAGATGTCAAAATGTGGAATTTTGCAGCAGATCCATGCCTGCCAAAAAATTTGCTCATCACTAGTATCCTCAATTGTCCAGATATCGGATATGTTCTCCAAATGCTCTTGTATGTGACTTTATTACTATCTTCTTGTCCTGTCATGCAATGTGCACTCAAAGATGGTGTCTTCGACTGAGAACATCTTTAAACCAAATAAAAAATTTCTTTTGGTAAATGAACATTAAGTAAATATTTTTTCAGAATCCATTTGTAAAACAGTAATAAAAATCATCATAATGACATACATGTGGATGGGATTAAACATGGTAATTCTTAAATACCGTATCTACTATAAGTAATCCTAAAACAACTGGACTTGTGTAATGAAAATCTTCATAGTCTTAAATACCGTACTGTTGATTGATCATCCAGCTATTACTACAGGGAGCTGTTTTATATGCATTTTAAAAAATACTAATAAAAGAGGTGAATATATGACTTTTGTAAATTAAGGCTGACATTGGCTGTTTCTCTATTGCCATTAAAGGTCAAAATCTATTCAAACATGAAAGAAGACCAACAGACTTTGACAAAAGAATACTTGTCTGGTCTGGACGTTATAAAAAGCAAGAGGACATCCCAGAATTTATCTCGTAAGTAAATTATAGTCACATTCTGTATGTGAGAATGTATCAGCTGCTGAATAGTGGTGGATAAAGGGATACTGTCATGGGAAAAAATGTTAATAGTGCTGCTCCAGCAGAATTCTGCACTGAAATCCATGTTTCAAAAGAGCAAACAGATTTTTTAATATTAAATTTTGAAATCTGATATGGGGCTCAAATGATTGTCAGTTTCCCAGCTGCCCCCAGTCATGTGACTTGTGCTCTGATAAACGTCAGTCACTCTTTACTGCTGTACTTCAAGTTGGAGTGATATCACCCCTCTCTTCTCACCCAGCAGCCTAACAAGGAACAATGGAAGGTAATCAGATATCAGCTCCATAACACAAGAGAACAGCTCCCTGGTAGATCTAAGAACTCAGTTGTAAAAGCCAAGTCTCTCTTGTTGTATATTCTGCAATATTATCCATATAGAGTATGAGAAATATAGATTCCACAATTTACCACAGCCAGGCAAAATGATACAACCGAGGTTCCCAGAAATTAAACAATTTATTGAGATTATCCAGCAAATGATGATGAGGTCATTCAAAATGTGCCCACAGGTTATACTTCCTTCCTTCTCTCTCTCCCTCTTCTTCCATACTTACCTATATATTTCCTCAACCAAAACAGCTACATTGTTATACTGTTTCTATGCCATTGACCCAAATGGGGAATGGTTTTGATTGGCTGACGACAAGTTAAACAGGAAACCCAGCTAATTTTTTATATGCTCTTTTTACCAATAACAACTGGGCAAACAGTTCCTCTTTGAAATGTAAAAGACCCTCTCCAGATGTTACTAGAGTTTGGGTCATAAAAACTCAGGATGTCTCCCACCTAACTGGGTGTAAAGTACAATCCTTTGAAGTAGACAGGAGCTAAGAAATGTGTAAATAATGCTGCAGCTGTCATTGGTAAATACTTGAGTTATCAATGGTAGGCACCATATATTGGAAAACATATATCATATCCATATCTACGTAAGGTCTACATATATTACTACACCACTGAGACTGATTCAGTTACATTAAGTAGTAGAAATAGCAGCCTGCCAGAAAGTAGTTCCATCCACAAGTCACATGACTGGGGGCAACTTGGAAACTGACAATATGTCAGATTTGAAAATTGAATATAAAAAAATCTGTTAAGAATTGAATTTCATTTTTAGAAGTCTGCCGGAGTAGCACTATTAACTGATGCGTTTTGAAAAAAATGTTTTCCCATGACAGTATCCCTTTAAAAGAGAATGATGTACTATGGTCTATATGAACTAGAACTCCCATTCATTTGGTGGCACTGGGATTGCAAGCCATATCTAAAGAAACCTTTCTAGCTTTTGTTTTTGTAATGATGAAGGTAAATATGGTCAACGAAAACACATCCCACTTGAGTCTGTGCTATGACTTCAGTAAAGGCCCTTGTAATATAGCATGAAATGGAAAGTGACATGGTGATAGGAGTGATTAGGAGGCATACGATTCCAAGCCATGGCTGTTTTGCAGCAATAGTATCTGGGAGCACAGCAAACAGCCATGAGTAGGGAGTTGCAGGAGGTCTGACAATCATTATGACTGCAAAGCTAAGACACAAAGGAAGAAAATAGTACTCGTGATGGGTAAAAGAGCTGTCATTAAATAACCTGATGTTTGTAAACATTACGAGCAACTATTACTGGACCTCAGACCTATTACCTACCTCAGGGCAAATTATACAGGATTTTGTACAATTTTTCTCTATCATAAGTCCTACATTTACATACTTAGCTCGGGTTTCAATTCAAGTGCGGTTGAGTCTTTATGTAGACCTGTGTCAAGAGCCTACATGCTCTGAAACAAATCTCAAACCTACACTTAGTCCACCAGTACATATATACTAGATACTCACACAACCTTTGCAGATGGATGCGTCAGAAGCACAGGTGGATCTGGCAGACTGTAGATACCCAAAAAGGCATATTTGTGAGGCCTGAAGACAATTTAGTTGTCTAGACAAGCAGGGAAATAAACTTGTTAGAACTGGTCTGAATGATAATAAGGTGCTATGCTAATGCACTAAAGGAATTTTAACTTCTTCGCTCTCAGATTAACCTTTTTATCCAGTGAAAAAATTAAGATGCAGCATATCAAATACGGTTACAATACAATGTACTTTTTCTCTCCTTATGCAGATATGAGGCCCTGTCTGGTGCCAGAAATAAAGTCAGAATTAAGGTCTGCTATGCAATGATTGCAGGAACAATCCTAGGTTGCATTGCAATGGTGATTTCTGGCAAAAAAGTAAGTGATTTTGTTTTACTTTTGTTCTATAGGAGTTTTAAAAGGAAACCCCATCTGTAATAATGATGCTACATCCAGCCACAGCTATCTTGTTAATGTTGAAAAATGATTATACAGGTATTGCATATATTAGTGCTGCCTTCCAGAATCACAGTGGTATCATGTTGTGTCTTTAACCACGCATAGATGGGCCACACTACAGTGTTATTAAATGGATCCTGTCATGGGAAAAACATTTTTTTTTCAAATTCATCAGTGAATAGTGCTGTTCCAGAAGAATTCTGCATTGAAATCCATTTCTCAAAAGAGAAAACAGATATTTTTATATTTCATTTTGAAATCTGACATGGGGCTAGACATATTGTCAATTTCCCAGCTGCCCCAAGTCATGTGACTTGTGCTCTGATAAACTTTAATAACTCTTTACTGCTGTACTGCAAGTTGGAGTGAAATCACCCCCTCCCTTTCCCCCACCCAGCAGCCTAACAAAAGAACAATGGGAAGGTAACCAGGTAAGAGCTAAGTAACACAAGATAACAGCTGCCTGGTAGATCTAAGAATAGCACTCAGTAGTAAAACCCATGTCCCACTGTGTACTATTCAGTTACATTGAGAAGGAAAAACAACAGCCTGCCTGAAAGCAGTTCCCCCCTAAAGTGCTGGCACAAGCCACATGACCAGGGGCAGCTGGGAAATTGACAAAATGGCTAGTCCCATGTCAGATTTCAAAACTGAATATAAAATAAAATCTGTTTGCTATTTTGAGAAATGGATTTCAGTGCAGAAGTCTACTGGAGCAACACTATTAACTGATGCGTTTGAAAAAAAAAAAAACATGTTTTCCCTTTAAGTAGACTTTTAAAAATAATTATGCAGTTCTAAATCAAATTCAAATGATACAATGCAGCTGTTTTTAACTAATTTGCCGTTAAAAGCAATAATAGTGGCCCCTGGAAAAATGCCTCTTTTGCCTTTTTTGGTTAAGGAAAGGGAAGTCAAAATCACTTGGAGGTGCTGAACGTTAGGCACCTCCCAGTGATTGTAATCACTTACCCGATTCTCTGGGACGGTGGTCCTGTAAGCAAAAAACAAGGAATATGAGTGTGAAGACTAGTGATGGGCGAATCTCCCGAGATTCGCTTCGCTGAAAAATAGAGTTGGCGAAAAATTAGCGAAACGAGTCGTGGGACGCTTTTGACGCGCGTTGCGTAATTTTCGGCGCGCAACGCTAATTTTCTCTAAGCAAAATTTCGCTGCCGATTCACAAATTTATTCCCCGGCGTCGAATCGCGGGATTTCGCCGCGAATTCGCCCCTGGCGAATAAATTCGCCCATCACTAGTGAAGACTGTGTTCTGTAGGATCTCATAAAAATATGTGCAGACTACAAGAAGACAAATTAATTGGCATCAGACCCATCTTTATCCATGTATTTGTCTTTGCAGGCTTTGAAAGAAGAGAACACACTTCTCTATAAGAATATGGAAAGAAAGAAACAATGGAAAGAAGAACATGCCACAGAATTAAAATCCCATTGAGTGTAATCATACTGACACTGTCACCATCTTAACTTGTTTAGCTGGTGGATCTTCATATATTGCTTGTGTTTAGAATATGGTCAATTTTATTGCATTATATAGCTGTTTATGTTTAACATAGCACCACAATCTCAGGAGATATCGTGAAGTGCCCTCAGTATTTCAGGCATTTATTCAGGTTTCTGTGTTGTCATATTAGTGTTTGAGCATACATGAGTGACTGCACATGTTGGTTTCCATTTTAGATATCAAATATGGACTGCATAGTATAAATGAGGAAACAGGAAAGCATACATACAGCACATACATGTATATATCGTTCCTTATTTATATTTTTTAAGCTAAAAAAATATTTGGGGGTAATTGTTCTCACTCTTACTCAAATACATTACAGAATACTTTCTGTTTTTAATGTAGCACCTTTAAGTTTTTAGATTTTCTTAAAAGAATATTTTTAATAAATAATATTTGTTATTATAATAATATTTGTTATTATAACAAATATTTTCTTTTAATGATTAGTGTTGTCTGTGTTATAATTCTTGCCTTGCCAAGACAAAAACCAGGGGGTATAGACAGAGCATATTGTAATATAGTAATATAGTATAGTAATATTATAATATGGACACAATTTGCTAATGTTTAGCAAACCATATCAAACAATAAGCAGTTTTGCTTTTTCTAATGAAGTTAGAGCAATGAAAACATTTTATTGGCTGGTAACCAAATTGGTCACATTACTGCATAATCCCCCACAGTGTATATACAGAAGCACCTGCTCCTGACAACATCCTACAACAGTTTTTTTTATTGAAAAATATACTTTATTAAATAGATATATAATATAAATATATAAAGAAAACCCAATATACATTTAGGTGCACAATTACTAATTCTCCCATCAATTTTTGTTTTGGGGGTGGGGGTAATTTTTGATCAAAAACAGCCATTTTTGAGCGAATTCGAATTGTTCGAATCAAACGATCCCATTGTTCGATTTGAATGATTCTTAGGATATCCCTTTAAAAAAATTTTAATTTGCAAAACTTTACCAAATTGCCTGTAAAGGCTATGGGAGGTTCAAATTTTCAAATGTTTTCAATTCGAATGGAAATTGTGGCTATTCAATAGTCAATAAGTACTAAAGGTTGAAGTGAATATTCAAAAAAAATTTGAATTAAAAAAATTTGAATTTCAAAGTAATTTTTGGCTGCTTCGACTAACGAAAAGGCCAAAATGCAATTCAAATAAACTGGCCCTTTAAAATCCTTCGACTTCAACACTTCGCCACCTTAAAGCTGACGAATTGCCATTCTAGCCTATGGGGGAACCTCCTAGAACCTGTCCTGAAATTTTTTAAGTCCTAGGAATTCGAAGAACGATTCGAACTATTTTTATTCAATCAAAATAGGTCCAGTTTCAATCAAAAAGCCCTTTAAAAAAACTTTGATGGTCGAATTTCAAAGTTTTTTAACTTCAAAAATTTGGCCATTAGTAAATCTGCCCAAAGTACCCCAAAATTACTTTGAAATTCGAATTTTAAAAATTCAAATTTTATTCGAAAATTCACTTTGATCCTTGGAGGCACATTTACTAAGGGCTGAAGTGAATTTTCAAATAAAATTAGAATTTTTAAAATTTGAATTTCTAAGGCTATTGAATAGCCCAAAATTCGATTCCAATTGAAAAAATTTGAAAATTCGAATTTCGAAGTACTGTCCTTTTAAAGGGTACGTTCAATTCGAACGATTCGAATTCAATCAAAAATGGCCGTTTTCGATTGAAAACGACCCCCCCCCCAAAAAAATTAGATGGTTGAATTTCAAAGTTTTTTTTAAATTCACTTTGAAATTCAACCAATTAGTAAATGTGCCCCTAAGTCTGTGCCTTAATACATATTGGCAGTTCTGTACAATAATAAAGCTATGGGGAAAAGGGTGAGTGGGAGGGTAGAAGTTCGAGGGGCAGGTTTATTGGAGTTGACTGACCCAAAGCTTTATTTTCCACCAACAACTTCTAATACCACAGCAATAACAATAAAGTATATTTTAGCTACAAAGTGGACAATTCCTTTACTATACAGGGTATATACAGGGTATCCTTGCTGCTATCTAATAGCTATATAACTAAACAATTGTTGGGTTATATAATAGATGGGGTTGAAAAAGAAAATGGGAAAAGGATTTTTGATTTTATTTAATTTATGAATACACACAATACTGGATTCTGTTTAATATTCAGCCTTTCTTGGCAGCATTAAGATTCGACTCAGTCCAAGTGCTTGTCTGAATGGAATCTGGACTTTTAAAATAACACAAATAAAGGCATATGCAACTCCCGTTCTTACCCTCATTTACATGCAAATTTGGGTAAATTCGAATTGTAAAAATTTCTCACATTTTACTCCCGAGTAATCAACCAGAAACCCTGAATTTTTCCGGATTATCGTACACAATCCAGCGCAGACCACAATATCTTCAAATTGGGAAAGGGACAGCTGCCATTCACTTCTACAAGACCTCAACATGCTTGAGATGGAGTATTTTTGGATTTGGATATTTTTCTGCTTGGGGCTTGATAAATCTTGAAAAATTTTAGGTTTTTTTCTGCCTAAAAGATTTTTAGTTTTTGGCACAAAAAAACTTGATCTGACAAACTCGACCTTTAATAAATAACCCCCCTAATATGTTCATGTTTTACAGCATAGGGATGCCTATGATTACGTGCTTGGTGAGCATGAAAGTTAGGCTTTTTTTGTGGGGGCTGATGAATTTATATGGGTGCATGAGCATATTTACAAGTGACAGTGAGTCATGTGATAGAGCTGTACCTTACTTGAATGTTCAAGTTAAGCTGTGTTGAGAAACATTTATGTGTGCCTAAAGGAAGGTGATTATGTGGGACTAAAGTTGAAAAAAGCAGCTCTTATAACAACTTGTTCAACAACTTTCTGTCACGGTCGGCACCCAATACCAGAACAAATGCCAAGCACCCTGGCTTGTCTTGGCTCGTGCTTCACCAGTAGTCTGACCTCCTTTGGCTTCAGGAAGAGCCCTCAGCTTCCCAGATGCCACCTGGACTTAAACGAGAGGTACATTGCAGGAGTTCTGGCCAGAAATGGGGCACAACTGTATTTAAAGTCTTTCAGGCCAAAGGTCACGGTACAGACAGGAGTAGGCAGAATCGTGGTCCAACAGGCCGGCGCAGGCAGATAGCAAGACTCGTCAGACAGGCAAAGGATCAAACTGGGTGATCAATCAGATAAGTATGAGGCAGAATCAGTAGTCAAATAACAGGCACAGGTCAGGATACAGATCATCAGAATAGTCAAAAGCCAGGCTGGGTCAAACAGGTATACAGGATCAGACAGAAGCTTTCCAGCACAGATACAGTCACCAGGATTAAACCTATCACTGGCAATAATAAAAACACAAATGCCCCTTTAAAAATCTTAAAATTTGGCGCCACTACGCGCTGACATCATATGTCAGTATGGTTGCTCCTTTAAATATAGGAAGTGTGCGTGGCACGCGCACTAAGAGGAGGCCGGCACGGAGGAGCGGTACGGCGGGCGACCCCACCACACCACCACTAGACCACCATTGTTAGTCTTTTTTTCTCACACTTTCTGTGTTATGTGCCACAAGGTACTTTCCAGTACTGATCACTTAATGTGTAGGAGTTTTTATTAGATTTATTTTTTACAGTTGTGTGTTCAAACTTCATAATAAAATTTAAAGCGATGTATGCCTTTTCCAAAGAGCTACCACATTTGTAGGAATAGGCAAAATAAATATTTTCCCCAAAAAATGCCTCCTTTACATGCCATTTATCAAAATATGTCCTTACCCTTCTAGGTATTTCCTTTCTAGAGATAGCATACAGGTCAAGGACACTTTCCTGTGTGCTATTAATTAAACTGCCACTCAATAAGATTGATACTATGCAAATGAAGGAGGATACCTGGGACCGGTAGCTGTTATAGGTGGCTGTCCTGTGTATGATTCTTACTCCTTACTGCTGATCTCTATTTCTGAGCTGAACCAGAATATCAGGTAAGAACATAATTTGAGTAGTATCACATAAAAAAGGTATTTTCTTTAAAGTGTTATCTTAGGAAACTGGAGCAACTGGAGTGCACACCAGTCAACCCTAAGAACAATCAACGGGCACACACCATAGAATATAAATGTGGCACCGCATACATATACAGTAGTGATGGGCGAATCTCCCGCGTTTTGCTTCGCCGAAAACGAGTCGCGCGTCGTTTTTGACGCGCGGCGTGTCAAACGCGGTGCGTCGCGTCGTTTCCAACGTGCGGTGCGTCAATCGCGGCGCGTCGCATCAAAAACGACGCGCGACTCATTTTTTTTTTTGGCGAATTTTTTGGCGGGAATTTTTTCTGCCGTTTCGCGAGTTTATTCGCCAGCAGCGAATCGCGGGAATTCGCAGCGAATTCGCCCATCACTAATATACAGTTCTGACAGTAACCCTTTAAAGGAGAAGTCAACCTATAATGCGCTAAACCCTATGCCCCCTCCCTCCGTAAGCCCCACCTCAACCCATCCTACTTTCCCCCAGGCGAATGCCCCTAAGTTGCTACTTACCCCCTCAGTAGGAGAAGTAGGAGCATTTGACGGTTTAGCTCTACTGCGCATGCAGTAGCTATTAGAAAACTTTGTGACTTTTGGAGCATGCACAGTAGAGTTGAACCAGCAATTGCTCCTACTGCGCATGCACCACCAAGCGACGAAGAATCCAGGAGGAATACAGCTGGGGAGAAGATGGTGCCTGCAAACTCCATGTTCAGGACCTGCT
Source organism: Xenopus borealis (assembly GCA_024363595.1). Lineage (NCBI taxonomy): Eukaryota > Metazoa > Chordata > Amphibia > Anura > Pipidae > Xenopus > Xenopus borealis. The sequence goes on from CM044445.1 coordinate 49,762,843, forward strand.
CTGAGGGGGTAAGTAGAAACTTAGGTGTATTTGCCCAGGGGGGGGGAAGTAGGCCAGGGGGGAGGGGGCTTACCAGGGGAGGGGGGCATGGGGTTTAGTGCATTATAGGTTGACTTCTCCTTTAAGCTAGACAGTGATTCTACATTGTGCAGCACTTAAAATGTTAAATGTTGCATGAAATGTATTACCTTTCTAAAGTATTTCAGCTACAAGGGACAGATATTACACTTCACTAAAGCTTTGTCATCTTCTCTTTGTCTGGTTTCATTCAGTTCTTTTAGTGTGTTGTGCTTACAGAAACCCTTTGACTTTGCTGCACAATTCTCTGTAATGTAGTAGAATTGCTTTGCAGAGAAAGTGCTCTTTGCTCTCTTTTTCTAATGTGTCATTTTAATTGTCCTATTTCTATCCCACTTAATACTTATTTCCTTTTGTACTTTTCCAAACTTTGAGATCTATTAAAAATTAGCCATCATTATAATTAGCCTGCATGAGTGGGTGTAATAGGAGTGTCATCTTACTAATGAATGCCTTTTTCCTTGTCTCTGCAGTTTATTTTGAGATGGGAAGTTCAATGTGAAGATGATGAGTGTGCAGTATTTCATTCTGTTTGTTAAGCCCCAGAATGCTCATTTTACACTGCACAGTTGTTAATTATTTGTTCTGAAAAACTGCTTAAGTACTGTGCAACAATAATAAAATAGAATCTCTTTTTTTATTGTCATCTCCTTGACAGGTAGGGAGGGAAAGCAACTGGGCTGCAGAACACTGCTACATTTCAGTTCTCTAACCCATTTAAGACACCTCTACCCTACTCAAATATTTCAATGTATGTTTATAGAATTGGTCAACTTAGCAAAATTTAGGCTCCTTAAGTCAATTTGCTCTGGGGTTCAGTAACATCTAGTTACACCACTGAGTCTGTGAAGCCCTACCAACATTTCTGACCAGTATATCTAACACTCCCTCTTTAACAGCTTTAATAATCCTATGTTTTCTCTCCTAATGATTTTACCATTTGTCTATTTAAGAGGTCATTCTATGGGAACTAATTCAGGCTACCCAAGTATGAACTGTTCTTCTGACAGAATGTCCCATGGCTTACACTACAGGAATAGCTGATCAAGGCTTATGATGCACTCATACAGTTTCCCTCCACTACACAGAGGGAAATCCTGAGTATCCTCAGAAAAGCTAATGTAGTTTTATTATGACAGGATTCAGGATAATGAAATGAATCTGTATATTTAAATGATGATTGCATGGAGTGCATAGTATAAGGACCTCATAAATACAGCATGATTATTTTAGACACAAACACTGAATAGGATGAATAGGATACTCCTCAGGTGCAGCCCCCCCCCATGCCTATCTCTTTTGTGTTGAAGCAGGTCAATGGGGGTTGCATCATGAGTGCATATAGGGCAGATGGGTATAAAAAAATAAAAAATATAAATTTGGCAGTTCCCACCTTGCCTAATCACACAAGTGGCCCTGAAAACTCCTACAAAATCAAATCACAAAGCATTTTATTTCTCCTAGAGCCAGCCACTCTAAAGTGATTATTCCTTTAAAGGAAAAGTAAATGTTTTTCTTTTTCTTTCTGTAAATTTGCTCTAAACAGCCCCCCAGATTAATGTACCTTAGTCCCTGCTGCAAGTCTGCTCTGGTTTCTATGTTATCAGCAGCTTCTTTCCCTTCTTCCTGGTGCAGAGTGAAGCCCAGCCCCTTAGTTTACTGAGCAGTCCATTTGCTGCCCTTTTGCTTTTTCTGTCACAAGTGTAGTTCAGTGTAGCACAATTACCATGAGGGCCCTGCCAAACCAATTAAATTGCTTCACATCGCCTTTCTTCTGTTTCAGTGATGGACTGCATGCATGAGACCATCATATTAGAGGGAATGCATTGAGGTACATCAGAGCTAAGCTGAGGCAAAACATACATGTGATGTTCATAATTAACATTATGTAAGATTATTAATTGTAAAGAATAATAGTAGCATGGAGTTGTCTTATCCCTGATTTAAAAAATCCCCCAAAAACATTCTTTGCAGAAATTATGAAGAATCACCACCAGGGGGTACCATTGTTCTAGCATTTCACCATTCTTTGTGTTGCCGTACATTAAAATGATTTCTGTTTTACTTTTGAAATGAGCATTTGTTTAGCTACACTTACATAACATTTTATAACTCACCAAAGCATTTCAGCCTCTCACAGAGATGATGGCGACACTGAGGATAATAATGACTTATGACAGTGATTATCATGTCCTCTTAATTGTGTTGCTGAACCAGCATCATATGTAGTCCTTAAATTAAACAATGAGGCAGTATCTGTCACATATATATCCTCTTGCTGCTTCCTTTTTTAATTTTACAACAGCAGTTACTGTTTTAATTTTTTTTAGTGATCAATACAAATTCAAATAAGTATCTGTTTTATCAAATACAAGTGCCTATACTTATCTGTACATATCTATGTAATGATCATCTCAGAAGTATCCAGGTATACATTACCTCTTCCAAATTTTAAAAGTTTCTTGTATGAATGACTCTCCATCTCACAGAATACCAAAGAACAATTAAACTGACATGTGGGCCAAGAGCACACGCCCCAGACTCTAATCAGGAGAGAGTGATGAATTGCATTTTCAGACAGACACTTACAGCAGTCATAACTCATGTTGAAAACTAACCAGAAATCCATCCAGTTGCATCCGAGTGATGCATTAAGCCCTCCTTTGACATAATAGCTCGGCTATGACATCATTACACCATCCCAAAACATAGCTCCACCCTCAACATCATTATGCCTGCTCCCAGATGTCATTCCTCCCCCTTTTGCCCAGTTTCAATCACTGGCAAAGGTGCCAACCCTACTTTTTAATGCTACATTAAATTATGGCTGTGCATTGGGAGTGCCTGCCCAAATCTTTTGAATTCTATCCATTGCAAAATTGCAGACACTGCATTTACTTCATAGGTACATTTTACCCAATATTCATAATGAAAATTATAATACACCTACAGAATTTGTAAAATTATATATCTACTGTAAATTGCTGGCTTGTTCTACTGGGCTGGATCTTGAAATTAACTTTTGTTCAAACTGAAGACATTATTTGTCGATAAATCCTTTAGTCTAAATGAGTTATAAAGTATGAAACCTAGTAAGAGAGGGTAGCAGTGATACAATCTTTTAGATAAAGAAGCTTACTAAAAGCTTTGCAGCAATGCATACTTTAATTTCTTCCAAATATATTGTGTCTTAAGACTGACTGAGCATTAAAGTGATTCTGACACTAAAAAATGAATTTTATCATATGAATGTACATTACATGTGACCTATAGGTCATGGTGATCATTTTTTGCTGAGAGCTTTGTTTTTGTATATAACTGTTAGTTGAATTTCCTAAGCCTGACTCTCTGACACCCTGACTTTGCCAACCTAACAGTCCCATCTCAGTCTGTTAGTTACAGTTTCTAATGATAACAGATGCCGGGTGCACAAATATGGCAGCCCCCTCATACAGGAACATGGGGGATCAGACAGGTAATGTAAAAGCATCATGCAAATACTTTATGGCAAAGTTAGAAGTAGCTTTCAAAGCCAGTTATTATAATAGAGGTAAAAAAGAGTTTGACTTCAGGTGTCAGAATCTCTTTAAGCTTGATGCAAGAAATAATTCTCAAGAAATAACTCTCTAAAACTACAACAATAAACAATTGCTCAAAAGAACACACAGCACCAATCATCAATAACAATTAAATTAGGTTTCCTAATCTAATTAGTAATTTCTGTTTGGTTGTTGGGGCAACCTCTAATACACAATGTGAGGCTTTATTTTTATTATTATTTTTAATTGCTTATTTTTCTTTTTTCTGTCACTCTAGTTTTTATCTTCCATTCTGACTTCTACCAGTTACCTGGTTCATAGGGTAATTAAATCCTAGCAAACAGCTGTTGAAATGTCATGTCTGAGAGTTGTAGAACAGAAATTGTAAATATTTCAGATGCCACAAAAATCAAGACTTATTGTATCTTAAAGAGATGTTATCTTACAAAAGGGTAACAGAGTCTTCTTTATTTTATGAGCTAAGGCGAGTCATGACCAAAGGCTAGAACTTCAACTGGGATTTGAACTGACATAATATGACAACAAGCTTTAAAGGCCATTGGGAGAGACAGGAATTACTCTTCCACACAGGGCTGAAAGTGAGGCAGGATGCAATCAAGCCATTTCTTGCCCTCTGGGAGTCATCTACCATTGGACAAAAGCTTCCATTGCTCTTTCATGTCCACATACAGTGTACAAGCTTCACTGGCCATCCCACTACAGCCCATTGGTCCTCATTAGCCTATTCTCTGAATACACAATTCCTACCTGGTGCACAATCACCAGGGCCCTAACCCCTATCACTACCTCCTCTTCAGCGCCAAAGGCTGCCCTTGCTACCTAATGGCTATCTCACCACATCTGAGGGGATCCTCACAACAAACACTTACTCTCACTAGGCCTAGCAAGGCCTAACTTGTAAGTGGCAAGAAAAAATGGTTCCTAATGTTCATGAAAAACTCATACAAACCATTTTACTATGTTAGTTTTTAAAAAGTAAAATATTACAATAAATAAAATCATAGGGCAATGCACAATTCAGTAGTGTGCATGTTGTATGAGACAGGTGCCACCCACAAGTGTGAAGGCAAACATTTGGCGTTACTTTTCAAATAGCCCATAAAAGAATTCTGTATATGCGGTGCTCAAACTTAAGCCATTATTGATCAATAAATCCTTATTCTAAATGTGTAATATAGTATAAAACTTAGTAAGGGAAGGTAGCAGTAATAAAATCAATCATAATGGATTCTTATTGAAGGAGAACTCAAATCTTAGCAGGAAATCCATCACATTGCCTCAACTACATTACAGAGATAAACATTTATATTAAAAATAAATTACATGCATGTTAATTATTTTCTACCCAAAATCCAGAGGCTGTTGTAGAAAATATATGTTCTCATTGCTGTTATGGTGTTTAAAATTCAAAATATTTATTATTTAGTGTGGATAAAACTCTGCAATACAGCCAGGTTCCTAAACTTTTCTGGCATTTGTGGTTTTGGTACCTGACATCTGCTGTATCAGTTTACAATGGCAGCTGCTGAAGATTAATTTTGTTCTTGCAAAATGTTACATATTCATAGGGCTATCAGTATCCCAGCAAATGATAAATTTGCATCAGGAAAGGCACAAGAAATAAAACTCTTTATGCATAGGCACAATACAGCTTGTTCCTATCAATGCTCTCTCTATATCAGTCACAAATAAGTGTTGCATTGTTTATCTGATCAGCATGGACTGTGGCCCCTGCAGATTCTGATGCAAAGTTAAATCATGTCTAGCAAACAAATTATAAAACAGCCAGAAGCAATAATGGCAAGACATATTGTACAACAGATCTAAAATGGCAAATAAAAGCTATTAATAAACCCTAGCACCTAGCACCCACACAGGCCTGCTCTTGTTTGTCCCCACTGTCCCCTCCCTTTTATTTGCATAGATTTTCATCATCGGGATGCAGCAATGGGAATTGGCACAAAGGACATTTAAATTTCTGAACCAATGTGGGTGTGGTTGGGCAGAATGCCGCCCCCTAAAATCCTGCTGCCCTAGGCCCAGTCCTAGGTGGCCTCTCCACAAATCCGGACCTGCCAGTATCTGTGACTTTCTCTTTCTGCCAGCCACTCACTAGCTGCTGTCACTTCCTGTTGCACTGAATAGCTGGTTGCTAGATAACAGCTTACAGATACATGTTCTGTGCTTCTGCCCTTACAGGGATAAGTGCGATGATTTTGCATGGATTCCCTACATCTATTCCAAGGATAAGGCTTAACTAAGAATTAGTCTAGAAATGCAGCACATAAGGGGTCATTGACATACCACAATGTACCCGAGGACATGCAAAACTCTGTGTAGTTAGTGTTGCAAAGAAATTCCATGAATTAAAGGTTTTTGCATCAACATGCACTCCTTATCAGTGGCATAATTATAGAGGAAACAATCCTCATGGTCTCCCCCCCTCACATGTTGCAGGGGGGGAATGTTCAAAGTAGAAGTGGTCTTCTTCCTCTATAATTGTAGATATCCCCCTCCACAGCCATGCTCCTGCTCCTTGCACTTCCATATAGCTGCACTGGGGAACCCTAACACTGGGGAACCCTGGAGCTACCACCACCTCTAATATAGGCTGTAATTCCAAGGTTCCCATGGTGGTCAAGCCAGGGGTGATTCTGACCCTTCCACCACCTCCACCACCCTCTTCCCTGTGCGCTCAGCTTTTTTCAGCGGAGGGGGTCTGGGGGTCCACAAGGGCGGCGGAGAGGGCCAGGACACTAGAGAGAGCATAATTGCACTTTATGTGCTAGAAGAGCCTAATTTCCAGTTTGAAAACAGGAAATTGAGCTTAAAGTACCAGGAGCTGCATTTTTGCCACCCCTGGTACTTAGTGGGGTGCTGCCATCTCAGGCGAGTTTCTCAACTCACCTCATCGGTGGAGTGGTCCTGGGTCTAGCCCTGCCTAGTAACCTAATCCACATCTACAATCTAGACCACAATTTGTGGCTGATTTACAAAGATGTTTACCAGCAATTGCAATTATTTTAACACACCAGATACAATTGTTGTGGTTGCAAACGTGAACAGCTACGAGACTTGAATTGTGGATAAAAAATTGCATTGTGGGTTAAAATGTTGATTTATTTCTGTAGATTACATTTTGAACACTGCACTGCATTTGTAGATGACTCTGTGAATGGCAGAAATAGAGCATTGTGTTTTTACAATATCCCTGACATAGGACTGGATCTATGTTTAAGATGAGAAGAAAATAGTTACAGTAGGCTCATTTTTCAACATTTGGTTGGTTCTTAGCTCACTCCAGGAGCATCTTAACAAGGAGATTAGAAGGATTATAGGTTGTGAGTGTACCACACTCAAAGTAGGGACTCAAATGTACAGACCTAAGGGTATATGTGTTCCTGCTTTTTCACTTTTCACAGAATTAGACAAATCCCCCCATATGTAAAAAAAGTCACTATGTTTGTCCAGGAACAGTAACCCATAGCAACAATGAGCTGTTTGTTTTTAAATAGGTGATCAGTAAATTCTACCTGCTGATTGGTTGCTGTGAATTACTGCAGCTTTAATGATATGACCCCCCCATTGACTCTTCAAGTGGGCTAATAATAAATACATAATACAAAGAGATACTCTGTTGGCAGATTCATAAAGTTGTCAATAGAACTGACTGAGCAAATCAAACCATCCCTGTATGTTACATCAAAGATACTATAAACACATAACAATCCTCTTATAAATGGTAGATATTCCCTTAAACATCAAGCAAGATTTTAATAAGGCTAAATATATCAGACTTCAAGATAAAACTGTCTATAGAGTGTTCATTTAATATATTAATTGCCATATAATGCAATTGTATTTTACAGATGGGGTAACACAATCACTGCGGGGGATAAACATCCTTTCGTATTGCCTATAAAACAATTGGCATTTATTAGTTATTAGGTAGTGCCACATTTGTAGGCAGCAAAATATGCAGAGGATATAACAACTTAGAAATCTCCCCATGTGCCATAGACCTAAAAACGGCAACAGAGGATTAAGGATATAAGCAATTTGTTGTAACATTTTTGTAATTTGGGAAAAATTATTAGAGGGTTCATAATTTCATGAATTGAAATTTTTGATAATAGCACGTCTATTAAACTGTTAAAATGTGCCCAGAATCCCAACCCCAAGAAAACATCAGCACTATTAGGACTGTGGTTGTATAATAGGCAGACTGAAATACTATATGTCATGTCAGCTGGTCAGTGGAAAGCCCATGAAAGTGAGAGAAAACATTAATTATTTGTTAATAGGAAATCTGTCTAATGGGCAGATTTACTAAGGGTCGAAGTGAAAATTAAAAAAAAAATATTTAATTTTGAAGTAATTTTTGGGTAATTCGACTATTGAATAGAAAAAATTTGATTCAAATTGAAAAGATTTTTAATCGAATTTGAAAATTCGACCATTTGAAAATCGAAGTACTGTCTCTTTAAAAAATTAAAATTCGACCCTTTGCCACCTTAAACCTGCTGAATTGCTATTTTAGCCTATGGGGGACCTCCTGGAACCTTTAAGGAGTGTGTCTGGAAACTTTTGAAAATCAAATTTTTTTGAGCAAAATCGTTCGAATCGAATGATACATTCAAACGTTTTTTATTTGATCGAAAACAGACATATTCAATCAAAAACAGTCTGTTTTCAATTGAAAAAACACTTTTTCGAACTCCAACCCTTAGTATATCTGCCCCTAAGTCTAAGTTTTTATAACTGGGGAATTACAGATA
>CM044445.1:49775643-49799468 GCA_024363595.1 Xenopus borealis
TCGCCGGCGAACAGTCCGCGACATCCCTACTACTGATGCTTCCCTTTTTATAGTTTCAGTCACTGTGATGCTCTGAAAGGAAGGTGAAGAATTTCCTGATTCAAGTATTATGATCTTTCTTTGTATTTTTGCTTGCATGTCGATGCAGCCTGCCTTCTAGCAATGTTTGTAACTGTGTACTCAAATGGTCAGGCAAATGATAATATCCCATGCTGCTATGAATCATTTAGCTGACTTCTGTTAACTCAAGAAATGCGTACGGGAAGGGGTAGAAGTGATCCTCTTACAACAAAAACAACACAACAATGGAAAAAATAGTATTTTGTGGATTTAGCCATTTTTTTCAATAGGAAGTCAATATAAAGTATCACTATTATTATTTTAAAAACTCAATTATTATTTTAAGTCAAACAAATTGGCACCTTTGTCAGTGCTTTTGTTAACTGTTAGTTAAAAATTATTTGAGCTGTGAAATTCATTTCTGTGGGGTGTTAATAGAGCTCAGTGACAATAAAAAAACTGTTTTGTCATTACATGAATCTGTATAAAAGCAGAAAAGGATTTGTAAAAAAAATCTGAACTGCTGCTTATATAATATTTTTATGAGAAGTAAAAAATATACAGTATCTGGAAAACAAATTGGAGATAAATACATCTGTACCTAATAATTTTTAGCCATTTCATTATATATATATATATATATATTTAGATATATATATATATATATAGATAGATATATATATATCTATCTATCAATATAATAATAATATATAATATACAAATATATATATATATATAGCAAAAGGTTTTTGTTTGTTTGCTGTTCCTGATGAAGGTCCTGGTTTAGGACTGAAACATTGATTTAACTCTCCTTTTTTGCATAATATACAAACCATATATACATTGTGCCAATCTTTACCTTTTGCTTTACATTATTCACTTGGCATCCAGGTCACAGACTCTGTGAGGCACATTTATCAAAGGTATAATTTCGAATTCATGTGAGTTTTTAAAAACTCCCCTAAACGCCCAAAGTTTTAAGTACTCGATTTGAGTTTTTTCCTCAGAAAAAAAACCTCGAATATTAGGAAGGCTGCTAACAACTCAGAATTGATACCTGGACCTCTCCTGTTGTAGAGCAATTTGGCAGGTTGTAGGTGGAGACTAGTCGAATTAGAGTTCTTAAAGGGCCAGAATATGAAAAATCTTGAAAATTAAATTTGAATTAAAAAAAAAAAAAACTCAAATCAAATTTTAATAACCCCCTAATTGAGCTTGACAGTTTGGACCAAATCTATTTTGAGTTTTGGGGAATTCCAATCGTTCGAGGATTCAAACGATCAGATCTTTGCGTCTATGGCCAGCTTAGATGTCAAGTTTGACCTGAACCATAATTAGAGTCTCTGTAGTATGCATCCAATGAAAAATAACACAAATAGGCCATTTTCAGATACTCATTCCATAGTTAATTTCAGTATGTACATCCAAGTGAAACAGAAATAGAAAACAGATTAACTAAATCAATAGGTCTTAATTATATTTTGGAAGAAAAGTTAATTGACTGGTTCCAAAATCTTAACATTTCCTAAATTATTTTTTTTTTGTATAAATGTAAATACTGAAACTCTTTGTACTCTTTGTTTCGATTCCAGTTTACCCAAAGTCCTGGATTATGACTTATGATTATGCCATGCTAAAAAATGAAAACGTTAAAATAAGGATAGGAAGCAAGTATGATTAAAGCAATATAAAAACAATAAACAAAGCATGAACTACAGGGAAAAGGCTGGGTATAGCATAATTTAGTACAATGTTTATATATATGTAAATCTTATTTTTATGCATAATCATATTATACTGAGTGCTGCCTACTATTCACAGTGTGGAGCCTAGAATGAATTAGATACAATTTGAGTTTAGTTTTGAAGAACTAAGTTTTGCTTAAAAAAATTTCATTTGTTGCTGTACTGGTAACCTGCAGGTTAGCCTTGCAAATGGACCGAGCCCCTTCAGAAAATTTGGCATCTTATTGGCCTTCGTAGTTGATAAAACTAAACTTGTCTAGTTGATGATTGCACTTACGGTGGCTATAGATGCACCAATAATATCATACAAAATTTTTTTTCGTACAATATTCGGTGCGTGTATGCTGGGAAACAAGCCAGCCGATATTGGCAGAAAATTTGGAAATCGGTCGGCTCGTCGATTGGGCTGGACAGAAAATTTTGATCTCCCACTGTTTAAAGCTGAATCGTCAGATACAGGTAGAATTCTATTGTTTCTATCTGTATATTTGATGATTCAGCTGTATGCGTGTGTATTGAAACAAACAAACTTTCTTGGAAATATCTTTTTCCAAGAAAGATCGTAATTGTTCTGTCTAAGGCCAGCTTAACTGTATACTGTTGGTTGGGTTGTTGGGTTAAAAATTCCAATAGGCAAGAAAAGCATTGGACTGTTGAGGTGACCCTCTACCCTCTTTTGTGGCCAGCCACTTGGTTAGCTAATCAGTGTGTTCTTTCCATGCAAGTCCTATATACATATAGAAACACAAAAGCTTTTTTTTATTTCTGAGCTTTTTTTTTTTTTATTGTTTGCATTACATTTTACTTTTGATTAGTCTATCACTATTAGCATCTTTGGAGCCACAGTGGTAAATTAGTAATCAGTGCAAAGTTTTTCCTTTCAACATGGAACAAGTTACTTAGCTGTCTTTATCTCACAGAATCTGAAAACTGGAACAGAATTAAACATCCTAATTTACATTTCAATCTAACCCATCATATGCCTTTTATACCACTGACTAAGGCCAGTAATTGTGACATACCTGGAATCAGAAATGCTTTTGCAAATCTTGCAGATGAAATATTTGAACAGAGATATTAAGATACAGCCTGACCTCCTCCTTCTGTCTACATCAGAATAAAAAGTCAAAGGAGAGAAATGAGAAATGGTATCTTCTTTATTACATAGCTCAGAAGATGGTAGATATTATTCAGCATAAGACATTTTCATTATATTCATTGGTCTGTAGTGCTTTAAAGTTAAATTAGAAAAGACATTTATTCATGTGCAAAGTGAAAATTTCAGGGTGCAATTCAGCATGTTTTTTAACCATACTGCTGTACTTTTTTCCTGTAAAAACAGCCTAATTGTGGCCAAAACATTTGTGAGTGTGCATTTGCATTTTGATGAATCATACACAATTGCACTGAAAAGGTTTGGAGTTTGTGACATTTCCGGCGGCACTAAACGCAATAATTGGGAAGCACAAGTTATGTTGCCACAGTCCATCTGTTACATCATACCAAGTTTTAATTTAATCTTACTATATTCAACATTTATTTTCACCTCTCATGTTTTCTGTGTCTCTGAAATCTTCAGATTTACGCAGCACTGAACAATATTAAAATTATTCAGTGAGTTTCTCACAGCTTGGCTCATGTTTCATAATCAGAACCTTTTAAAATACTTTCACCACCTACTTACTTTCAGCATAACTAGAACATTTAACGTCTGTAAGTTGCAGTGTCTTATATAATCATATCTCATTCCAAGAATATAAATAATAACATGTATATAATGTGGGGTGTAGGATTGGCAGAGTTTCCACAGCCATGATCCACCAATAGACATACATAGACATGGACATGGATTTTCTTATTGATAGGGAGATCTTTTAAATATACAGTGGCAGGGTTGAACTGGTGATTAACAAAGTTAGAGCAGGGTATAATCAGTCTTGTTTCAGATCTCCAAAATGGTTTACCTGCTTGGACGCATTTGGATTACCTTCCATTGTAATGTCTAATGTGAAACTAGTGCACAAAATGCAAATCTGTTGCATTCATAATAAAGCTAAATTACTCAAGCCTACATGCTATATACGTACACAAACTAGTCTTTAACTTCAGTGAATCTATTATTCCTTTTAATTTCCTGAAGGTGTGTGTGCACAGAGAGCTTGGGAAGCATACCTCCTCTAGAAAGAGGGACAAAAAACTTTGTAACTATGCCCATGAATATGCTATGACCATTGCCATGCCCCTGAATAATACATCAATGGATAATCAGCATGTTGACCACAGATGTGTCAGTATAATCACTATAGAAATAGCCAACAAGTACCTCCATTAACACCAGATATCCCAGAAAGATGCAGATGCAATGCAGAAACTGATAGATTGAAAGCATTACAACTTCATTCCTATTGGTCCCAAGCTAGTTGCCTCTCTCTCACTGCCTCCCTCTGCCTAGCATCAGTAGAAAATCCAAGATGGCCATGTATTCCACAGTGAAACACAGCCATCTTGGATTTTTTTCCTCAAGGACCAAGGCGCTCTGCAGAACTGAATTTTGACACAGTCAGCCCAGGATTGCAGGAGGGCTGACCAGGTCAAAACTGCCTGGCCGGTTTTCCAAATTAAGAAAATGTGGCATGGCTCTATTAGATTGACACAGTGATTGTCCCTGGCACCACTGATTACACTCCTGATATCACCAGACCTACCCCTGATGTCTCCCATCCCTGTGACATTCCCAACCCCCCAGCCTAAAGCCTGGAGGAAAACGCAGATCATTTAATCAGCAGCCTGGGACAGTGGACTAAAAATCAGGAAATCCTTGAAAAACAGGACCATTGGGAGGGATGGACAATGTCCACTTTGGTTTTAAGAGACTTTACTTAAGATACAGTATGTGCATGTCTAAAGAGTTATCAATATGCACATAGTTAATTGTATATTGTTAGTCTGTTCCCAAAACGCTACAGAACCGTGGACCGACATAGCTAAAGCAACAGCGCTTACAAGTATTCTTCAATATATTTGCTTCCATAGAAATACATTTTCATAAAAGAAAAAGAGAACTTCATATACAATAAAATGTTCCAATAACCTGAGATCAGATTAATTTTCATCTATAAATATGTAACAAGCATTTTACATCAGATTTTAACCAGTTTGCCTACAGAATTTGTATTATGAAAATCTCTCTGCCTCTTATTCAAAATTGTAACTCATTTTAAACTGAAACATTAACAGAAAGTGAGGTACTTTATCTGTAAAAAAATTTATGTAAAAGAAATGGCTTACAATAATGCTGTGTTAATGATGTTTAATCGACAGTGTACAGGGTAGAATACCAGCATTGTGCATCTGTGTTAACATGGCTGCAAATGGAATGCACACTCTCTGCCCTTTGTAATAGACTTTAAAGTGTCAGAATTTCATTATAAGTCTAGTCTGCAAGAAAAAACCCATTATGTATGCAGGCTGAAATGTAAGTATTAATACAGTGTATTTATTAAACGATGTGAGAAATAATAAGTCAAACTTGTCAAATTTTACCTGGTTTGGAAGAAAGAAATTCAGCATGTACATTACAGCTTTATCCATGCATAGCTTGAAGCATTTTTGACTTGTTGGTTAATAATATAAACAGTTTATAGCTACTCTTTGTATAATAATGGTTGATCAGTTTAAAGAGAACATTTTTCTTGTGATATTATGGCACCATGTGTTTAAATGGTAATAATAGTGTTTGCCTATTGCACAACTCAATGTTGCCTATTTTTTATGTATTTATACATGCCTATATGTTTTACCACCCTGGGAAAAAACAGCAATGCCTTTATAAAACACATTCTTAAAAACTAACAATCAATCTACTGATGGAGTGTGGATGGAGTATGTATATAAATGGTGCTTCATGAGAGCTACAGTACATTGTGTTTATCTTCCCTTTATTTCCCCGTAATAAGATAATATACAAAGAAAGTCTACCAGTTTGTATTGCAGTGGACCATATTGTGTGATAAAGCTATAAGTACTGTTTTCTCTGAAATAACCCATAATGTTACTCTTTTAATGCAAGTACTTTTTACAGTGGGTTTTACGAAGGTAGATATTTTACAGCTATGAATTCACTTTGATGTATAGATAACCTAGAATAAAAAGTGCACACAATTTTTGTATGGCTGAAATTTCAGCTACTGCAAGAACACATTACATTATGGTAAAAGTAAATTGACTCCCAATTCAATATATTTTTCCAAAATACCCATAATTTACTTACAACACTGGAGTTTCAGGCCCATAAGATTTTAGGCAGTCATTTACAAGAAAACCCCAATTAACATGCTCTCCTTTCGATTTTGCCTTCCTCCTTGTTCCAAACTGAGTAATGATGTTTCAATTGATGCAGAGGAACCCTGGAGCTACTGCCCCCTCCAAACTGTAAGGTAGCTGCAAAGTGGCCTGCATTGATTGACAAAGGAAAAAGAATAGCGCACACATGTACACAGAACACCATAACTCCCAACATTTGGAAAATGAAAAGAGGGACAAAAGGATATGCCATTCGTAGTGTGGCAAAAAATCTTTTGACTACACCCATTTAGTGACCACACCCCTAATACCGTGTATGTTTTACAAAATCTCTCAGGTAATGGGAAGTTTATTTATATATATATATATATATATATATATATATATATATTATAGTGTTTATATGTCCATCCACAATTAGTATGCCTCTAAAGATCAAGTTGCCAAGTTATTGCTAGCTGTATGGGACCAGAACCATGGCCAGTCTATACATCCATGGATGGGTCACATATCTCAGGAAGGAATAGAAATGGGTATGGACCACATAGGTCCCTATTTGATTGGCCAGACTGAGAAAAGATTAGCTAAGATCTCTGCATGTATGACTAGCTTGAAATGTAGAAACCAATATATTTGTCAGTTTGTAAAAGTTTGTTCTATGTATTTCTAGATAAGCAAATAGATAATGTTATCCTCATGCATGCAGTACAAGAACGAGAGAATGAAAGGATATTCTGTATCTAAAATGGCAGTATCTAGATAGATTCTGGTTCAGGTGGAGATAGGATATTGTGGCCTTTTGAAGTGAGATTTGACATAGGACTTGAATAATGAAGAGTTCAACCTGCTAGCTTGCTTCACAATAAACTAGACCAGAGAGATTGTTACTGTAATAATTGTTAATGTATCCAACACATTTCTAATGCTTATGTGAAAAAATAAAATCCACACTTCATTTGGCTTCCAGGTTGATTGTCCTAATTGTGCAAACATATCATAATAATGAGCACCAGAGTTGAATAATAAGGCAAAGCATCATGCAAAAGTGTCAATTTCCTGAGCAGTGTTGGTCTTCTGGTAACCATTATTTATGCATTTATTATAGCAGGAAAGTCTATCCATCTTCTTAAGTATCCTGCAGTGTTCATTTACAAAATGCTTGTTTTTCACATATTTTCAGAACACCTATTTTAAGTACAATATACCAAGCTGTATGCATTATTAAAAACTGATATATGCTTATTTCTATATGCTTTTTTACATAAGCACAAAACTTTCTTATACCTGAAATGTTTTTCAATTAATAATCTTGAACTCAAGCAGACAATAACGGAAGGACTATTAATTTCATATTTTCATTTTCATGTAATATTTTTCATCTCCTATTTGTTTATTCAACTTTCCAAAATCCCTTTAATAATGCTAGAAATGCTATGCCTGTTGTGAGTAGTACCCACACTGCAATACTTACACCCACACCCACTCAAACATCTCTTGGATATATTATTATATTCCAGTTGACTGATTTAATGGTCAAATAGCTATCAACCTTATGAATTCTGAGCTGCAAATACTTGATGAAAAACTAGTTACCTCTACGTCATAACAAATATTGTGTCAGGAAAAGATTGTGCCTACAGAACTGTTTATTAAGCTCAACAAAAAAGTAAAAAAGGATAATGGTTAATAGAATAGATAAGTGTGATTGCTGTGTTGATGGGATGGAATATACTTTTGAAATACCCTGGAAAATAAAAAAAATATATATTTGATCCTAATTGTGACATTCAGAGCAGATTAGAACTCAATAAAAAAAAACAACCTGACAGATCTGTTACCACTCTTGTGACATATTACAAGAAAGTTTGATGGAGAAACACAATAATATTTAATTATGGCATTTATTCAGTCTAAATCAGTCAGTGGTAGTTCCTCCAAGTGTTATATTCACTGCATATCACTCAGTTTTACTTAGAAATCTGTAATAGTAGCATTGAGATTTGGAAATATTGTGCAGCCTGACATTGCAAGTGTTTTCATGAGACATGAGATATGTTTCGGAAGCTTAAAAAATGCCTAGTGGCAAAAGGATTATTAAAGTGGGGTAAATAAGCCTTACCAAGTTATGCAACAAAACAGTTATTTAGATAACACCTGGCCACATTATAGATCCAATATAATCAGGAGCTTTGATTGATGCTTCATTATCAGCTTTTAAAAACATTTGTATGTGTGAAAGTTGCATGTGTGAAATATCTGTGAAAATTTGTCTTACAAATATGGTAATAACTGATGCAATATGAACAACAGATGAGCATAACAACAAATTTAAATTAATTTTGTTAATTAGGCATGGATGCAATATATTTTGCAAACAATTAAAAGCTCATTCAATGAAAACACAATAGCACGAGAACTCATTTAATGAATTTGCTTTCAATTCATACAGTCTCAACATTTAAATGACTCTGTAAACTCTGTGGGGCAGGGACTTCCTGTCTACTGTTTTTTTCTTATCACACCTAATCTGAGCATATTTATGCTTATTTTTTATAATGTTTGTGTTTCCTGTGCATACTGATCAACAGTGTAAAATTGTACAGCACTGACATAGTAGCAATATATGATTAAATTATGCATACATAAAAAATATTGAAAAGTTTAATACAACTGATTGCCCATATTTATATTAGAGAGGTCAAATCTGAAGTGTGAAATCAATAAAATCCAAGACATATTGTGCTAGCAACTCATTCAAACCTCTCATGGAATATTTACATTCAGCACTCGCTAACATGTACAGTACAGTAATGGGCAGATTTGTCAAAGGTCGAATTTCGATTTCATCTGAATGTTTTTTTGCTCATAACTCGAATGGGAGGTAATTTAATTTGAATGCAGGGTCGGACTGGGGGGGCCCACCAGGACTCCTGTACAGGGCCCCCCTCCAGACCTCCTACTGATGCCTCATGCATGAGCGGAAATATTGGTGGAGCACGAATGTGAGAAAATAGCCGGATGTATATGTGCCTCTCCCAGCCTGCCCTTTATGAAAACAGAGCTGATAAATGCAGGTACTCTTTCAGGAAAAACCCAAAATATATGTCATCAGAATAATGCTCAGATTGTGGGAACAATATTTTTACTGTCTTTAAGGGCACCTATTGGTTAAAAATGCTATCCCCAACCAAACATGCAGGCTGGAGCCCACATTCTGGTTGGGGATAACAGTAGTTTTTTTTTTTTTTTAAATGTCCTCCACCAGTGCTATGCTACTCGCACAGGGAGGGAGCTCCCGGTGCGAGCAGCCATGTCCCCTCCCCATTTGGGGATAGCATTTTTAACCAATAGGTGCCCTTTAAGCTAAATTCATGATCCTACAATAAGATATCTTTGCTGCCTATTATTTTCTTCAATTCTTAGTCATTCAGTAAAATGATTTCTCCTTTATGTCTTATTTGTCAACGGAAAGACAATAGAGTAATCTTGGCTTTACAGTGCTCTGTGAAAATGAGTTTAGCATTTTCTTTACAACACTGTTTACTAACTAAAACTGTTTTATTCAAGTGCCAATACGTAATCCTTGGATAATCTTTACTAAATCCGAATTTAATCATAATCACACTATGATCAGTCTAGACTTGTGGGCATAGCTCTGATTGAATTATCCCTATAATCCGTGATTATATTTTCTAGCAACATGTCATCTAATATAATAACTTCAGCAGGTGAATTGTCTGCCATGCAATTGTGACCCTGTAATCCTCCATTTGGATTTCCAGATTTTTTTTTATACCTTTTTTTCTTATTTCACTCAAGATTCCACTTACCACATCTCTACTCTCTTACTCTGCTATTTCAATATTATGCAACATCTAGTCGATGCCTCAGTGGAAGATGTTACAATAGAATAGACGGTGTGTCATATGCCATGTCAAAATGAATACATTAAACTTGCTATGTAATTATATTTAGCTACTGTATATGAATTTAGTCTGCTGGATGGAGGTGGGTCTCTGAAATTGTTTCTACAGGAGTCCTATAATGTGCTTTGATGTTTTCATGCATGTGCATAGTCAACAAATACAGCCATCTGGGCCCGATAGACCTACTTGACAGCTTATTGGTGTACAAGAACCTTTTAAAGGGCTGTTTGACCAATATCTGGCATGTTTTCAGCAAGATATATACAAGGCAGGTTTAATAATACCTTTAAACATCAACCTCATTCTTGCATTGACATGGCCCTAATCTGACAAGTCCTTGTAGGCACACAATATGTCCTGAATGTGGATTCCTGGGCCAATGATTGAACAATCCAAACTTATCCCAGCTCATAGGTAGCCAAATCAGGCAAATATCCAATCAGTTGGTGAACTTATATAACATCTGAGTTAGCTTTAACAGTTATGATGTGGTGACAACAAATGTAAGTTGAAACACTAATCCTTTTTGTTTGTGCCTGTAAGTCATCCAATTAGATTCCAAGGGGCAGATTCACTAAAGCGCGAAGAATCTAACGCTAGTGCTAATTCACCAGCGTGAGTTCATTTCGCAACTTCGCAAATTCACTAACACCGGCTCTGGCGAATTTTCGCTAGCGAAGTAGATAGACTTGTGCAACTTCGCACCCTTACGCCAGGTGAAGTTGCGCACTGGCGAAGGATCGTAACTTCGCAATTTCACTAAGATGAACATTTTCCTGAAAGTTAGCACTTACGCTAGACGTTATTTTGCCTGGTCAGACCAGGCGAAGTTCAATACAATAGATAGGAGGTTGAAAAAAAAGTCAAATTTTTTCTACGTCCCAAAAAACGCTGGTGTATTTTAGCATAGGAGGGTGATAGTCTGAAAAAGACTGATAATATTTTTGGGGGGTTACCCTTCTTCCCCCTACATTTCCTAACATATGGCAACTCAACTATACAGGGGGCACATTTATATAATTTATTAAAGGTTTCCTGGGCTTGTGTAGTGGAATGTAATGGCTGTCACATATACTTCTATTATAAGTTAAAGTTCCCGCCATATGCAAATTAGGTTCGCTAGCGTAACAGCAATCTGCCTAGCGAAGTAAAACTAGCGCAACTATGCTATCATTCGCCGACCTGAGCGTAAATTCGCACTTTAGTGGATTTGCGTAGTGCTGGCGAAAATTTGCCTGGCGAAGTGCGGCGAACGATTGCGAAGCCTACGTTGGCAAATTTTCGGATCTTAATGAATCTGCCCCTAAGATTTACAGGACAGGATCCTCCTTCCTCTTCTTCTATGCTGTGTAAAATGAAATTCGCTGAAAAAATATCGTAAAAAGCTGTGTAAAATCAATGGTGAATTTTTCAAGGTGTGTTTTATTTTACGCCATGTGAGGACCAACATTATTTTACACTGTTTCAGACCTCTGTAAGTAAATTCCGGTGGAAGTTTCTTAAAGGAAAAATGTGTAAAATATACACAATTTTTTGCACTGTTTTTCACATGTCGATGCCTGACGGCGTGTGGCAAACTATTTTTCACAGCCTAAAAAATATGCCCCTTAGCAAGTATGCTGAATGTAACCATATATTTTTTTAGTTTTGTAGTGAACCTTTTATGTTCTATTATGTATATTGCTACATGCACAAGTAGCACTGTATAAATAAATATAGTCTGAATGATTTTTACATAATCACCATGTATTATGTAAATTTTATATAACATTATAAAATATGTATAGGAGTCTTTTGGATAACAGATAAACAATGTCTATGAATTTCAGAGCTGAGAGAAAATCCCCTCAGCTTCAAAGAGTCTAATGTATCGTGCACAAGTAACTAGTTTCAATTGTGTAAATTCAAGAAGAAATTAATACTTTACAGCAGTGATAGGCGAATCTGTCCCGTTTCGCTTTGGCATAAAATTTGCAATACGACAAAAAAATCTTCAAAACAGTGAAAGATTTACAAAACACATTGAAGTCAATGGGCTTCAAAATAATTTGGACATATGCACATGGCAATTATGACATGCAATAGTTTATTTGTTACTGCAAATTTTCTGCTGGCAAATTTTAAAACTCACGGGCGGCAAATCATGGGAATTTGCTTCAAATTCAAGTCTGGTGAATTTATTCATCCATCACTACTTAAAAATATATAAAAAAAATACAGTACAATTTGAAAACTAGTTCAGAGAAAACATAGAAAACCCTTTGGTGGACAGGTAGCCCAATGAATGATGGAGAGTTTAACTATTATTTGAGTGATTGGTTGACAATTTTGTTTAGTGTTAAAAAGGAAATATCCTTAAAGGACTTTTACTTTACAGCTCAGCTAAATTTGTATATTGGTGAAGAGCAGTGGATCATTTAGTTATTGTTCTTAAAATACATTCTCGAATTGTAATATCTTTTTCATTAGGAAATCTGAAACATATAGAGAAGCTGTTATCTGCATAGCACTAGTTTAAGTGAATTGGCATTGTCTGTCTTGAGGACCACAACACAACAGCTAATAGTTATTTAATATCTTGATATTGTCATCAAAACTTAACTGCCCGTAATCTTTATGTTTTGCATCGGTTAAGTAATTATTTAATATAGTTGGAATGATTATTTTATAAATGGTTTTGATTGAATCCACAGTTAATTAACGGAAATGATTACATTAACAGGTAATAAGATCAGTGGACTAGAAAATAGAATCTATGTAGATTAAACTAGAGATAAATGTTGTTGTACTGAAAAATCCAAAAACAATTCCCTGAACACATTGACTTTATTAGTCAATTAGTCATTAGTTAGTTATTAGTGATGAGTTATTTTTTTTCACCAGGCAAGCACAAGAAAAATCACCCGTTTACTTTAATGCATTTTGAGTGAGAAATAACTTGAGAAAAGATGCCCATTGTTGTTAATTAATTTGGACAAAAAATTGTCAAGACAAAAAGTTGCCCCAAGACAAAAAAGAACCACAATAAAAAATGCCCATTGACTTTAATGCATTTGGAAAAAAACCACTGAGAAAAATCACCACTTTAATGCATTTTGTGTCAGAAAAAAAGTTGTGCTTGAAAAAAAAATTTCGCTCATCAAAAAAATTTGTTGTCTTTTGACATTAAGGCATTTCACAAATTTTTCAGCAGTTTCTCTAAATTTTCAGTGAAACAAAACGGATTTGCTCATCACTACAAGTTATATCTTGACATCTGGTTAACAGCTTGCTTTCCTTTAAGAAATAAGTGAAGATCTGATAAATACCTATATGGATTGGTCAGTGGTGGGCAAACCACAGCTCGAGAGCCACAAGCGACTCTATAGCCCTTTGAATTTGGCTCTTCCAGGTCTCTTTTTCGTTGCCCGTGGCAAAAATCAGCAGGACGGGGTGGTCTTTGGGCTATGCTACGGCGCTACCCTACGGTAGGAGTTCTGCTGCAGCAATACGAAGGGTGCCAGTGCCAGCTATCCCTGCTATTATTAATTGAATTGTGTGTATTTATTTATTAATGGAATTTTTTAAAAATTTAATTAATAAGCTCTTAGTTAATTATTGATATTTAAGTAACGTTAGTAAGTAAAATTTTGGTTACGTTTATTAAGTTAATTTTCGGAAACGTTGTGGAGTGAAAGAAGATGTAGCGTCGAGAAATGAGAATGATATGTTGAGATGGTTGAGAATACTCTTAAGTTAATAACAATGCACCTGATATTTGGCTCAGTTGTCTAATAAGTTTGCCCACCACTGGGATTGGTAAATCTTTATTCCTACCATGTAACTATGAAGCGCCCAAAGGTAATTAAAGCCATTTGCCCAGGTCGAGTTAACCCGTAGTGACTAAAAACTGTTTTTTTGATATGGTAGGTACAGTAAACTAAACTGAAGAGTGGAGAGGCTACTTTTACAAAATAATTATCTAGTAACATGATGGATAACTAAAAATCACAGGCTAAAATTAACTCAAACTATTTTAGATAAACTCAAAGGCAGAACTAAAGGAAGTTGCAGGGTAAACATAACAAACTGAGATGCTGGGTGGCTCAGTAAAGGTGGAGTCATACACTCTAGCAATAAAAATGCTGAAGAGCAGAAAACCACACCAACCCATGGTTCTTCTAGCAGGCGATCCCCTTCTGGCTTCTTTGGTTTTCAAATTTCCTGGGGCAGACACATGTACAGTAGAGCAAAATAGGCATGCACATGTGCAGCTGTGAGAAGGCCTAAAGAAGCAGGAAGAGGATCTCTCTTGGTGCTCACTAGAATAACCCTGGGCTGATGTGGTTTTCTGCTGATAGGAG
The DNA here is from genome assembly GCA_024363595.1 of Xenopus borealis. NCBI lineage: Eukaryota > Metazoa > Chordata > Amphibia > Anura > Pipidae > Xenopus > Xenopus borealis. The sequence continues at coordinate 49,790,020 of CM044445.1, forward strand.
CACCGGCCTGGGGTGTTAGGTAAGTAAAAGTAGTCACTTGGGGGTGCCTAACATTTTGCAACCCTAAGGGTAAAATGGCATTTGTTCTCCTTTAAATAAACACAACAGGGCTGTTTTTGCTTCCAATAAGGATTAAAGAAGGAAATACTTTTTAAAAAATTGTATTAGTTGGATACAGTTGGAGTCTATGGGAGATGCCCTTTGCATAATTCAGAACTTTCTGGATAATGGGTTTCCAGATAACATATCCCTTACCAGTAATGTGAATGTAATTGAAATTGGATACAGAATTTGTCTGGATGCATTTTCAGACCTTCTGATTCATGAAACAGTGCAGCATAAACCAGTTTGTTAACAGACATGGAGGAAAACTGGCTAATTACTTTTAAAAGTAAGAACCCCAGATCAGAAAGGTCTTAACAAATACTGCTGTCAGTTGCAAGCATTTTTTTAAGATAAACTATAATATATCCATGTTGATGCCAAAACTGTCCAGTTTTGTTTTTTTATGTGTTCTATAGTTAATGCCTGTTGCTCCAAATTGCAGAAAATACTGTGCCCTGCACCTGACCCAACAGTAGTCGATGTGCTAATAAGGCAGCAAGGCACAGTGTGTTACTCTAGAGCCTGGTTATGCGGTGATCTGCACCTAATTAACATCTGTGACAAATCAAAGGCAGAATGTGGCCCATAGCACATAGTTCCAGCATCAGTGTTTTTTCTAATTAAATAATCCCCAGGGATTATGGAGTTTTATAGATGATGATCTGTGCTCTGATCAAACCTACATCAAACCTTTTAATGTAGTACAGTAATAAAGGCAAGAAGCCTTTTTTTAGTGTTTTGTATTATTATTAATAATTATAATAATAATAATGAGATTTCTATTTGTACACCATTGATGCACAATTGCTGCTCACTAATTCTTCTGAAAAGAATGCAAGTGTTAGACCATAATGCATAAATAATCATTAACTGTCTGTTCTATTTTTATTTGACAGCAAGTACTGTGTGAGAATATTGATGAACCTTTGATTCTCAGTTGGTTTGTTAATGAAAGAACAAAGTGCTCTGGAACAGAAGCAGGACTTGCTTGAATGCTGTAAACATATGGTTCATTTGCTTTTTTATTGTGATAAAATGTAGCCCATAAGGATATTTTTTTCCAGCATAATTGTTTTTGCCAGTGTCCAATTCCATTCTACAAAAAGAATCTTTATCCTTCTTTTGAAGAATACCTCAGTAGCAGTTCAAGTAATAAAACGATGGACCTGTAATAGACTAGTCATTTCAAATTAATTCCATTGTTGGAAAAATTCTGTTTTCATTTTGTCCAAAATTATACATATGTGGAGGACAATATGTGGTTTATGTAGTAAAGTCACAAAGTTTGCTCAGGTTCAGTAACCCATAGTAGTAAATGTCACACAGGTGACCAGTAAATATGACCTGCTGATTGTTTTCTATGGTTTACTTTATTTATTGCTTTCAATGGCTGTACTGCATGTTATTTGCAGATTCAAATTTCCATGTTTTAAGAGCTTAAAGGGGACCTGTCAGTCAGACATAAAAGTGCATTTTAAATTAAACATAAAACCCAAATTCTTTATTTTATCAAAACATCCATACCTGTATAAAAGAAAATCTCAGCTGTAAATGATATATTGCCAGCTTTGCCTCTACACCTCCATGGGTCAGGCAATTGCTTTCCCTTTCCAGTAAGCACTTCTAGATGTCACTGCATTCCACATATTCCCTTTCCCTCCTCACCATCTAATTGTGTATCCTATGAATGGATATGGGCAGCCTCTACTTTACACTTTGCAACTTTGCAGCAAAGCAGGCCTTTTTGACATTTAGGTGCAGAGTTATCAAAAATTGAGAGTAACGTTTTCCACCATTTTGAGAAAAAATGCAGTGAAAAAACAAATATACAAATATACTCGAGAAAATGAATGGGAGTCTGGGACAATGAGATTATTACTGGCATGCAAAGTTCTTCCATGAAAAAACACGCCCCGGGAATATTTTGGCATGTTTTTTTCTTAAGATAGCATTAAAAAAAAAAAAGTTTCCTTGTCCACTTTTTTTTTCACGAGCTAGAATTTTGATAAGACAAATTAAATCTACTGTGCACAAATAAGATTTGCAAATTTTATGTTGGGAAGTGTATTCTTTCTTTTTGTTGGTCTGTTATAGTATTTTCAGGGAGCACTTACTGTATAATTCTGTAAGTTGGTTACTCTTCTTCTAATACCTTTTTTTCTTTGATACCATTCCATCAGCTCTTAAGATAAACTTGGCAATACTATTTGCTGTACAACAACTATGACTTGTTTCTCCTCACAAATGCTACAGATCCTTGCTTAAAAATTATGAAAAAACTTGTAAAGGTATTTTTTTTTACAATTTAAAATTTTTTTAAAATTTTTATGAACTTGAAATGCCTATAAATAAAATACAATAATGGCATAGAGAGTCTGGGCGCAGTGTTCTGAAAGAATCAAAGTTAATATTAATGTCATTGAGATTTGAATTTCCTGTTCCTACAATAACACAGCTCAGAGTATGCTTGTGGCCACAAGAGGCCAGCAGTACACACATCCTATATTTTATGTTGAGTTCATAATGTAGAATTAAATTCAGTATTTACCTATGATTTTAATTCCCATTTTTATCATTTATTTATGAAGTAAGATTTTTACTAGCATTGCATTGGCTATGATATCAATTACTTTCAGTTCCATCTATGGGCCTATTTAGTAAACTTTAGTTTTTTCTGGTCACGTTTTTTAAGGGGAAAAAGCTAATTTTAGTCAAAAAAGCTTACATTTTTTATTTCATCAAAGCTGCTAAAAATCAGAATCTGAAAATACTCCTGATAAAACCTGTTGAGGTCATGTAGAAGTCAATGGCAGATGTCCCTCAAGGTGTTTCTTTATATTGTGATCTGCTAAATAATCTGAAAAAGATGGGGTTTTCGTGCAACAACTTAAAAAAATCAAGTTATTCGTTGTCAAACTTGAAAAATTTGTACAGTCGAAATGTTTATACGTTGTTTTTGAGACTTTTCCCGCACCGCTTTTTTCGAGCTGTTTATTTTATAAATGAGTTAAATTCATGAATGAGAGTTACAGTAGGTCTACTTTGTTTTAATTAAAAAAAATTAGATAAATTCAAGTTTTTGTAAATGCCTCCCTTATCAATGTGGAGCTGTGGATTTATCTACTGGGAATTAGCTTTTGTTCCAGAATCTGGTAAGATTGTGTGTGTGTGTTGAGGGGAGAGATCAAATAGATTGAAATAGGTGAAATAAAAGATCCAGAGGACAAAGTAAGATGATTACAATGGTGATTCAGGTAAAAAGGGACTTGTTATATGGGTCATTTACATATATTCAATATATTGTGGGTTTTCTTAAACATGGATATTCATGGAGTGCATGCCCATGATTCAGTCTTTAGTCAAGAAGTGCTAGCTATATGAGAAACATTTCCTATGAAGATGGGAGTAAAAAGCATCAAATTGCTTTTCAAATTGTATAAATACATTTGACTCAAAATTTGTTTACCTTTTTCTTCTGATTGTTTCCAACTGTCAAATGGGGGGGGGGGGGGGTGTCACTGGCTTCATTTAAAAAGAAATGCTTCTGTAATGGTACACATTTATAGTTATTGCTACTATTCATCTTTCTATTCAGACCCTCTCCTGTTCATTACCTATGGTAATTTGGAATTTAGCAAATGGATTGCTGAAATTACTAACTGGACATTTGCTGAATAAAATAACTTAAAAACTATGAATAATAAAAAATGAAAACCAACTGCAAATTGTCTCAGAAAATGATTCTTTACATAATACTAAAAGTTAATTTAAATATGAACAACCCCTTTAATTAGAAGAACATTGTTCTAGAGAGCAGTTCTGTTATTCATGCATCATTACCAATGATACCAAGGGACCCAACCCCAACAGGTACTGACACCTCCCTCCAGTCTGGTTCAAGCAATAGATCTTGGTTACAAAAACTTTGCTAACATCCATTGGTCCATAAAAGACTAACATTTTTTGTTGTCTTTTTGTTTAGAAAAACATTCTGAAATGCAAGTACCAATGTATAAAATAGTTAAGACCTCAAGCAAATCCATTTTAATTGTAATTTTACAATATATCTCTAGAAAAATATATGGAAAAGGCATCCCAAAACAATATATAAAATGTACAATTGTGACTAGTAATGGATGAATCTGTGCAGTTTCACTTCGCTGAAATAAATGGCAAAATATTTGAGAAGTACATTGAAGTCATTGGGAGTCAAAATAATTTTGATACGTGCCAATTTTGACACATTTTATACATGCGGCTATTTGGTCCAAATGCATTAAAATCAATGGGCATCCGAATAATTTTGACTTGCGGCAATTTTAATGCTGCAATAATTTTTTTGTAAATTCGTGTCTGGCTAATTTATTCAAACATCAGTATTGGTGACATTTATTTTACAGATTCATGTAAGTATTATCAAATGTAGCAGCACATGTTGCAAAATTATGATAATATAATTAGCTACAACATAAACAAATCTCACAACTGAGATTTGTACTGCGCTTTACCATAACATGCTGATTTAAAAAGACTTGAGTTGAACAAAAAGGAAGTTTGCAGTCTTGAAAAGAGAACAGACATTACCAGCAGCATTTCCTTCTGTCTTTGAGAACACTGTTTAGAATTCAGGGCACATATTGCTAATAAGTCAAAAACGCCAAACAAATGTCACTACCCTATGAATATACTACTAATGCCATAAAACAGATTCATAAAGATGCAAGAAATGGATGAGGTTAAGTGCAAATAGGGCAAACTGCTTAATAAACTGCTTTTAATTTCAATGGATAGGGGTCATTAATTTGTGGACAATGCATTTACTAAATGAGTAGCAATATTTTATTAAAGGAACGCTTCACACCCCAAATTAATACTTAAGCAACAGATAGTTTATAGCAAAGTAAGTGGCATATTAAAGATTCTTTCCAAACCGTTATATATTTAAGTAAATATTGCCCTTTTACATCTCTTGCTTTAAACCACCATTTCATGTAATCTCTGTACTGCCTCAGAGATCTCCTGACCAGAAATACAACTATAACTGTAGCAAGAAAAATTCTGTCTGTTAATTGGCTCATGTGATCTAACATGTATGGTTTGTTTGGGTTGTTTTTGTGCACTGTGAATCCTAGGATCCCAGGAGGCTGTCATTATTTTTTAAAATGTCCGATTTCTATTTATGATCACCCAATGTCACATTCTATATATGCAATATACATTGTTTGGATTCCAGGCAGGATGCTGCCACTTTGCAGAGTGATTTGTCTAAGTTGGGAAACTGGGCAGCAAACTGGAAAATGAGGTTCAATGTTGATAAAGGCAAGTTTATGCACGTTGGCAAAAATAATATAAATGCAAGTTATACACTAAATGGCAGTGTGTTGGGAGTTTCCTTAATCGAGAAGGATCTTAGGGTTTTTTTATACATAACAAATTGCCTAATTCTGGGCAGTGTCATTCTGTAGCTACTAAAGCAAATAAAGTTCTGTCTTGCATAAAAAAAGGGCATGAACTCAAAGGATGAAAACATAATTATACCTCTTTATAGATCCCTAGTAAGACCTCATCTGGAGTATTTAGTGCCGTCTTGGACTTCAGTCCTTAAGAGGGATGTAAACGAGATGTTTTGTAACAGTTAATTGACTATAAAGGTGAAATAAAACCATTAACAGTGATAAAACCTTAACCCCTTTCTTAATAACCATTAATGATAATTAAAATGCACAATGGCTTTTCCAAACATTCCTATACATACCCTTGGCTGTTTTATAAATAGAGAATGGCTCCATAATGTCTTCAGTTTCACCTTTCTGTTAGATATAGAATAGGTATGTGGCCCGTTAACCAGATTGCTCAACACCTGGGCTTTTCCAGATAAGGGTTCTTTCTGTACTTAGGATCACCACATTATGAGTCTACTAAAAAAATATTTAAACATTAAAACCCCACTAGCATTGTTTTGCCTCCAGTAAGGATTAATAATATCTTAGTTTGGATCAAGAACAAGGTACTGTTTTATATTACAAAGAAAAACCAAAACATTTTGTTATTATTTGATTAAAATGTAGCCTATGAGAGATTACCTTCCCATAATTCAGAACTTTCTGGATAACAAGTTGATTTAATATTATCTTTCTAATGAAAGACCAGGGTATTCAAGTCTTCTTGTAAGAACATTGCCTTTAGACTACTGAATGAAGTCAGTGATATCAGATATAGATTTCTGTATAGTATATCATTCATTGCACAATCCAACTGATAGTTTGATTTGTTGCTATGATCTTTTTTATAGAAGTCAGTGTAGAATGGTAGTAACTACTGCTGTCATCAAGGAAGGCAATATAAGACAAACACTTTTCTCCCGCACCCTATATAGTATAATGGAAAGCAAGAAGACCACACTTTAAGTTTACTAAAACTCAAATTTATCTCATATTTTTATTGAACCAAACTCCCATCCATGATTTTATCTTATTTATCAATAAATCAAGAGAGTTGGGTCAGGAAAAAACTCGATAATATAGAGCGAAAACCCGAATCGTACAAATTTTTTAGATTAGACCCCAAAAGCACTGAATTTTTTTTCAGTCAAAAGCCCAGCACAGATCAGGATATCTTTAAATTGTAAAAGGGACATCTGCCATTGACTTCTACATGACCTTGGAATGTTTGAGATGGAGGATGCTTCAGATTCTGACTTTTCATAGCTTCAGGGTATAATAAATAACGAAAAATTCTAGTTTTTTCACCTCTAAAATTTGAGTGTTTGACCAAAAACCCTCCAATATAATCCCTAGGTGTTCCATTAATTTCAAAACATATTCAGTAATATATTCCTCTTGTGACCTCTTCTGTGAAATACTGAGAGAGTCACTGACCCCATCTAAAAACAAATGCTCTATAAGGCTACACATGTATAGTTATTAATTATTACACATCTTTCTATTTAGGCCCTCTTCTATTGTCTCTTATTCATATTCCAATCTCTTATTCAAATCGATGGACAGTTGCTAGAGTAATATGGACCATAGCAACCACATGGCTGAAATTGCAAACTAGAGAGCTGCTGAATAAAAAAAATTAAATAACTCAAAAACCACAAACAATAAAATGTTTAAACCAATTGCAATTTGTCTCAGAATATCATTCCACACATCATACTTAAAGTAAATTTAAAGGATAAATTAAGGATATGTCAGGAACAAGTGAATACTTTCCATGGTTTTTTTTCATATAGCTTTCGAAGCTCCAGAGTCTCTGGTATATAACTTTATACTGTTTGTCAAATCATCCATAGTGATGGACTGATATAGTATTCAAAGCAGTCATTACTTTTACTTTTATGATATATTCTCATTCAGTGACTTTGGACTGACTTTGGATTGTAGCTAATACACAAATATTTACCCACTACCCATGGTATCACTGATTCAGTTGTTCCTTTCTGTATATGTTTCGCCAGGATTTATACATAAAGAAGCCAATACACCTTTCAAGAAAACATTGGAATGTGTTTCCTTGTGTATGAAAGATAAATTCATGTCCTCATGCAAACCTTTATGTACAGTATGTTATAGCTGATAAAAAAAAAATAACCTCAGATACATGTGTTCATTTATCAATGTTCTCAGCATAGCACAAAGAAACACATTGTTTGGAAAAAGACCATTCCATTGTGCCATCTAGCACTCCAGGCAAACATTATTCAATTATTTTCTTCTACTGAATAGTAATGAATAATGAATGAATCGTTTGGAAACAGAATCCCATTATCTTTGTACAATTATGTGTACTGATATGTTTTTGAAAATGAATATGATTCATTTGAACCTTCTGTTCAATTAGCATCTCCATGAGCTTACTATTGTAAACACAATATACCTAAAGTGTATGGTAATTTGAAATCCACATGTTAAAGAAAAGAATTGAAGTAGAGGTGCCAAACCAAAGAAATAAAACAAAGTCTGTATTTGTCTAAGAGCAAAAGAAGGGGAGATAAATAATGTAGCAACAAGTTTCTTTAATAATCATTTTAAAATAAGTATTCATATTGCAATGTTTCCTTATTCTCATCTTCAGTGAGAAATTGGTATAATTAGATATCTCACTCATTTTTCTAATTAGGCAATCTGGGATTACTTCTGAATTAATTTAAGGAAAACTTACTATATGGTCAGTGTATAAATAAGCCATTGTTAAAACCCATCAAAAGGAATGTTCTTTTGAACATATTCTTCATATCTACATTGCTACGAAATAAGTTTGCGCTATAGAAATACTTGTTAATAATAATATCATCACTCATACAGTTGGGTAGATCTATTAAGAAAAGGTCATGGTCACAATACTGTATGCTTCAAACAGGAATGTATAAACATATTTAAAGGAACACCCAGTACTTATTGGAGATAGTAGCAAGGGTTAACTTCACAGGGGTCCAGGTGCTCATGCCCCAGACATTGAGGGAGGTTGTGCACATACTGTTGTATTCAAATACAGACTGGCAAGTACCCACAAGGCACAAAATGCATGAAGCTATCTATTGAGATGTTTTAGAAGTTTTTAAATGTATTTTTTAAAGGTAACACAGTAAACAGTAACACCAAAAAAAATTAAAGTGTTTTAATGGAACAATATAATTTATTGGAGGCCTGTACTGGCAAAACTGATGTGTTTGCTTCAGATAAACAATTATAGCTTATATAAACAAGCCACTGTGTAGCCATGGGGCAGGAACTGAAGTGCAGGACATACAGTAGATAACAGATCATTCTGCTGATTTGTTAGCTGCTGCGTATCCTGTGGCTTTACACAGCTGCTTGTTTATATAAACTATAGTGGTGTTTCTGAAGCAAACACACTACTTTTGCCAGTGCAGGCAACAGTACATTATATTTTCATTACTTTAGGACACTTTAATTTTTTTTGTTCGTATTCCTTTAAATGCATCAGCTTCTATGCGAATGTCTGGTAGTGATTAGATGCCTACTCTACATGCTGTTTCAAAAGTAAAATGACTCACTCATGTCTTTAACGTGGCTGACAATACATTTTACAAACATAGTAACATAGTAAGTTAGGCAGAAAAAAAGACACACGTCCATGAAGTTCAACCTTAAAACTTTTTTTTTTTTTAACTGCCTAACTGCTAGTTGATCCAGACAAGGCCAAGAACACTGCCGTATTCAAGATATAAACCAACAAAGGAACAAATCCAACATTTACCAGCGCAGTCCGACTCCCTTCTGCCAGAGGTTTCCCCACTAGAACTGTGAAAATGAATTCTAGACCCAGACCCAAAGCCATTTGTACACTGTGAGCCTTCCATACCTGGGGAGCCTACT
>CM044445.1:49819434-49831451 GCA_024363595.1 Xenopus borealis
TATATATATATATATATATATATATAATAGTCTTATTTATTTTATGTATTATACAGTATATGTAATATTTTATATTATACGGTATCATTTATTTAATATTATATTTTTTAAAACTAACACCCAAATGTAATAAAAGGCACTAAGTTTGCCCAGGAGCAGCAACCAATAACAACCAATAAGATGTTTGCTTTTAAACAGGTGACCAGTAAATGCTACCTGCTAATTTGTTACTATGGGTTACAGCTCTTGGGCAAACAAAGTGCTTTTTATTACAATTTATCTGCTAAACCTACAAAAGTGTCATATGTATTGTCATCAGTACAGAAATTATACAAAGTTGATTAAACTCTGTATTCCTAGAATGCGTGTTCAAATTTAAGCATATCATCCAATTAACACATTCATTTGGTTTTGTATAATAAACATTACAGTTTAAAAAAACTGCCAATCTAGCAAGCACTCCAAAATCAATAAAGCAGCTTCTGTTTAAATGGTCACATGCAACCCTTAATAACACTCTTCCCAGTACATTCAGCATAAATAAAAAAAATCAATAAAAACAATGTACTATTCTCAAAAAGTGTGCTAGGCTTTGTGTGCAATCAACTGTTCCCTGCTGCAAACTAAAGCTTTTATAATCTCAATTTTAAGGAGTAATGCTGCACATCTGTATTGTTGACCTGAAAGATATGTTCAGTTATTAAGAAGAAAAAGCTCAGCATTCATCAGCCAGCAAAGACATACACTTTCTTTCGATTGACTGGCAGACTGATAAGAATTAAATTAGATAACTACAGCATTTTTCAGTAATTCTAAAAGCATTCCCATAAATCTTGATCAGATTCCATATGAGCAAGTATTATCACAATTAATTTTTTAGTAATATCTAAAAATGTAGAACATTTATTGAACCTCAATTTTTTCTGGTCAAGGTTTTTAGGTGGAAAAAAAACAAAAGATTTTTGAGATTTGTCATACCCCAAAAGCTACTAAAAATCTTAACACGAAAATATTCCATATCAAACCTGTTGAGGTCCATTGCAACTATCCCTAAAGATGTTTCTTGGCATCGTGATCTGCACAGGATGATTTGAAAAAGTCAGAGTTTTCATCCAATAAGATAAAAAAGTTGAGTTTTTGCCGCAAAAAATCCAACAAAATCGATATGAATGCACGCTAGATTTTGTTGTGACGTGTTGTTGCTCCATTTTCTTAGAGATAAATTATTGATAAATGAGTCCAATTTGTGGAAGGGAGTTAGATTGACTTTGTTTTCAGAAAAAAAATAGATAAACCACCCCTTTAGTATTCTGAAGTGCAATAAGTGATTGTTCAAACTTTCTGGTCGAATTTTTAAAGGGGAGAATGTTCAAGAGGAAAAAAAAACTTTACTTGCCCATCAGAAGTAAGAAATATATTATCTGCACAGGATGTATGCATTTGCTGTGCAGTTCTATGAGCTCACCACAGAGCAAAAATTGTTCTCAACAAGTATATACAGTACCCACATCAAAGCTGATCATAATATAAATTGGCATTGCTTCATTTTTATTGCTTACACCATTGATCTTTGTGGGGAGCATGGGGTCAATTCATGAATGTGTTACCATGAATTGAATACACAGAAACTCTTAACTAAATGGATCATGAACACTGTGAGTATAAAGCTTTGAAAGAGTGGTAAAATCTATAATTTTCACTTTACATTTACTATACGAAATTCGAGAAGACAATTTAGAGCTAAAAAAGATAACAGATGGTTAGTGTCAGAAGCGTGTGTTGTACAGTATAGGAAAGAGCGCCAACAGATAGGAATGATAGGTATATGGAATAAATATTATAATTATGGCCATGTATCAAAGTGTCTATGATTCTTGAAGCAATATGAACTGCTGTTTGCCTGAACAGATGTAAAGTATCAGACGCCAAGAAACAGTAGATAATTGTAAGTGGGAAATAGGAGCACTTGAACTTCAAAGCTAGTCAGAGATAGTTGTGCTGAAAATTTTCCACATCCAGTTAGAATTATTTCTGGTTTTTGGCATGTCATGTGTGTACCCAATTATTTTGTTATATCTGCACTGCAAAAATTGACACAGGCCACTTGGGGACCCTTGAGCTACCTGGATGAAGTTGTAGCTACTGTGTTTCCACAGAGGCCTCTATCAGTAGGCACAACAGAGGTGGAGGAGGAAGGAAGGAAGCAGAACCATTTGCAACTATATGGAAGAACAATTAGCACATGTTGATTTTTAATTAATGGAATTTTCCATATAAATAACTGACCAGCAACTGTTGTACAGTAAGTGCCTAACCTCAAGTATGTTTTTTAATAAAATGCGGCATATACTTCACTGGAAAGACACTTGTGAGGGGACATGATTACACTTTACAAGTGCGTTAGAGGAAATTATAGACAAATAATAAGGGACCTTTTTTCCCATTAAAGGGGGGGTCACCACTCAGAGGCCACCTTTAGCTTCAGTTTACGTGAGTGTACAGAGTGGTCGGTGTGAGTGTGTGTACTGTATGTATGGGCACAGGGTTTCATTTGGAGGAGTTGAACCTGATTAATAGTGATGGGCGAATTTATTCGCCAGGGCCGAATTCGCGGCGAATTCCCACGATTCGCCGCTGGCGAATAAATTCGCGAATCACCAGCGAAATTTCGCCGAAAAAACGAGTCGCGCGACGTTTTTTGACGCGTCGCGTCGTTTTTGACGCGACGCGATTTGACGCGACACGCGTCAAAAGCGTCCCGCGACTCGTTTCGCGAATTTTTCGCCGATTCGCGAATTTCGATAGAAATTCGCGAATTTTTCGGCGAAGCGAATCTCGGGAGATTCGCCCATCACTACTGATTAACAAAATACATACACAAAAACACTTGCCACTATTTAAATATGAATGCAAGAGAGGAAATGACAACAAAAATAGTTCCCATAGTAACACCTGAGCTCAAGCAGTATCAATAGAACATAGATAATTGATCCAGGGCAATTTTGCATTTAAAATGAAAGATATATTTTGATGCAGCAATAATAGGTAAAATGGCTAATTAAGCAGTAAGGCTGAAAAAACACAGGGTTTTTTCTTAGCCAGCATATTTTATAATAAAGGAAAGCCACCCTGCCTTTTACATTTAACTAAGCTGGCCCACTCTAGGATGATTCCAAAAATGCCCTACTCCTTCAATTAGTTTGTATCTGGAATTAACCAGATAAACTAGCCTAGAATTATATATATAACATCTAAATGTAATACCAAGGAAATATAAAGTTTAAAATACTACAAAGTGCAAGACTGCCAAGGCAATTAGGCCACAGTCTGCCTAGTAATACTAGTTAAAGGACCAGTATCACCAAAAATAAGTTAACAGTGAATTCCCCCAAAACTGATATAAAAATATGTTGTGGCTCCTGCCACGAGGCAAGGTGAGACCCTTGTTTCAGAGGCAAGTGAGTAGCCAGTTATCAATATACACAAAATGGCTCCTTTGGTAAATTTAATAGCTAAATTTACATTTAGATTAAAGAGGAAATTTAGCTCCGATAAGAGCACAATAACAGAGAGCATAATAATACTCACTGCACTAGCAATGCAGCTCCCCCATTAACCCGCTCCAGTGCTGACATGGAGACCACCCTCTCCATATTTTTTCTTCCTGTTCTAAGGCTGCATGGTCTGCAGTTATTATCTCTTCTTCCTCCCATTTTCTGTCTTGTTTGTCTACTTCCTTATTTGGCTGATATCTGTTAATTGTTAATACTGTGAAATATTGAACTTTATGCCAAATTTTAGTAATCATTTCTACCCCTGCTGACTTTTTTCATGACATATTTGCAAGGGGTTGTTCACCTTTGAGTTAACGTTAATTAAAATGTAGAGAGTGATATTCTGAGACAATTTGCAATTGGTTTTCATTTTTTATTGTTTGTGGTTTTATAGTTATTTAGCTTTTTATTCAGCAGCTCTCTAGTTTGCAGTGTCAGCAATTTGATTTCTAGGGTACAAATTACCCTAGCAACCATGCAGTGATTTGAATAAGAGACTGGAATATGAATAGGAGAGGGACTGAATAGAATGATAAGTAATAAAAAGTGGCAATAACAATACATTTGTAGCCTTACAGAGCATTTGTTTTTAGATGGTGTCAGTGACCCCCATTTGAAAGCTGCAAAGAATCAGAAGAAAATTGCAAATCATTAGAAAACTATGAAAAATAAATAATGAAGACCAATTGAAAAGTTTCTTAGAATAGGCCCTTCTACAATATTCTTAAAGGGAACTTGAAGGTGAACCACCCCTTTAATAAAGTTCTATTACCAAAGAAATTAGTACAGTATTTACTACATGTTTGTAAATAAAAGAATAAACTGAAAATTGAGGTGAAATTATAACATTGTCTATTTGTGGTTTCCACGTCTGTAAAATATTTAATATGCATGCCCATCATATTCATAGTCATTCATCAGTGCTGCTTTTATGGTACCTTAAAGCCAAAGTTTCTGCCCTGTCACCACTCTCATTATAAATCATTATTTTATTTTTCTCTTCTTTTCCCGAACATTTCCCTTATTATTTTCTTGACTAATATTTTCATGACAAACCTTTGACTTATGGACATACTAAAATAAAACAAACTATTCTATTTACTCTAAAGTAAGCTCACAATAGCTTTGTTTTGATTACATGGGATTTATATGGGAAGGTGCAAAATGAAAATCCTGTATTGTACTTTGTCATCAATTTCCAGCCTGCCATTTTTCCCAGACAGTTTCTATAATATGTACAGTAAAAATAAAATAAATGTGCCATAAACCAGTATGAGTTGCTGAATTGAAAATCTAAACTTTCTGCATCTTATGAAGTATGTACAAGGTCAACCAGACTAGTGTTCAATATGCAATGAATGAGTTCTATTAAAGTCTTAAGAAACACATTGCTTCACTAGAAATGAGTTAAAAAATTAAAAGTTAAAATTAAAAAGCATGCAAATGTGGTTGTGCATTTTAAGAGTGGTGGCACATGGTGAGATTTAGATAAATATTCACTACTGTAGGTGACTAATGTCCCTGAAATGCCTTCCCACCAACAAGAAAGTGAATCACCAGCGTTATGCTGTAAGCATTGCTTTGGTTTTCCAAAGTTGCCTGAAATCATGTCACAAGGAAACTTCGGGCAAATTTGGAAAATCGAAGAAAAAGCCTGCAGAAGTGAAGATTTATCGCAGGTGACAAAGTCTCCCTGTGTGCCACCACCCTTGTGGATTGGAAGAATTATTTCTGGTGATGTAATTTCTTGTCCTGTGCACAAGTCTGCTGAGTATATTGATACATCCCACAGTGTGAAGACGAAAAAAGTTCAACTCTCACTAACACCCTTCATGCAGTCTCTCAAACACACATGTACCGTCATCTGCAAACAGTGGCAAAAAAAAACCAAGAAACATGTCCATCAATATTAACCTTTTTGTCAAAATGTCACTCTTTTATAAATACAATTTTTAACCTTGGACCTCAGTTTGGTGCTACTCTTCACCAATTGAGGCTATGCTCAATAAACAAGCCTTATTTTGTTTATAAGTAACCAGTCCATTAGCCATACAGAGCATTTTGCCTTTTTTATAATTGACTGTGGGTAAGAGGTAATTGAATTTGAAGAAAAGCATTAATAGGGATAACTGTGCTTAACAATCTAATCAATATGTTTTACTGTATAGGATAATTACCAAAAAACAAAGTAAGGTATATCTTTTAAGTTAAAATTGAATCTTGTTAACTGAAAAGATTATTGTTTAATTACTTATAACAGTTAGGGCCCTTACACACGGGCGTTTTTACCTGCGCTCCCCTGCGTTCCGTTTTGCTGCGTTCAGCCGCAGGGGAGCAGGTATAGACGCACTCAATTATTTTCAATGGGTCTGTACTCACACGAACGCATGTAGGCGCCAAACGCAGGAAAAATGCAGCATGTTGCGCTTACACGCATCTGGTGGGTACAACCTCATTGAACAAAATGAGGTGCGTCTAAACCTGCGCTCCCCTGCGGCTGAGCGCAGCCAAACGCAACGCAGGGGAGCGCAGGTCCAAAACGCCCGTGTGTACCGGCCCTTAGATATATGCTGCATGTCCTGTTAATAAGGATAGTGCTTTTTTAACTTTTCTTCCTAAAGCTGCCATTTTCTTATGTACATCACTATTAAAGCAAAATTATGCAGATACATTGTTCAGCTCAAACCCTGCATTTGGCATCTTGAGACAGATAATTTGTTAAATGTAGCCAACAAAATAGGTTAATTAAAATAAAAGCAATTGTGTCTAATATTGCAAGTGGATTTTGGAAAATGTGAACTCTGTGACATCAGTTGTCAAGGAAATTTTCAACTAGTCATTTTTCTGCATTATCATATATTCTTAATGACTGTTTGCCAGAATATCCCTGTTATTAACAAGCTTAGCATATGCACTGCATCTTATAAAGAATCATGTTTTATAAGGTATTCCAATAAGAGGCTTAAAACAATCTCAATTCGTAGATGTAAGACTTGTTAACATAAAGGAACATCGCTCTAGCATATTTAGCACAGAGACATGGATTCTAATAAATGATCCAAAAGTAACGCTGGAACTGCACAAGAACAGAAAGGGGAATGTCCTACAATGACCCATTTCAAACTGTGATCTCTATCCAGCTGAGAATATAAGGCACTATTTGAAATCTGATGTGAGCAAGCATCATCAGACTATCTTGAACACCTGGAAAAAAATGCCCATGGACAAAATCACTTCCAAATACTGTATACCGACATATTGCTATTCCTGGCATCCACATATCCATTCTCATTCTCCCAGTTCCTCTTCTGATTCTATCTTGCAGACAGCTACAGCACTGCTCTTTATATTCATCCAAAATATTGATCAACAACAAGGTATTTCATTAAACTCCACTACGGCTTGATTTACTTTTTTTTTTCTTCTGGTGAAAAACATATGCATTCCCTGAATTTCTTCACTTTAGAGTTCTACATTAATGCCTTAACAATATATCCTTTCAGGGTTAATCTTTTGTAAACTCAGTCATAAACTCATTTGCAAAAATTTGACCTCCACCAAGCTGTAGCACCATACCCTCTTGCTCACCCCCTGCATATCCTACTTCCTAAAAGATCTCTCCTTTCCTTTGCTAACTCAAATATTCAATGTTTCCCTCTTAACTGAAATTTTACTTTTGAGTATGTAGCTGTAAACCCAAAAGTTGGGTGAGCAAGTGCATGCTCCTCATCTAATCTGGCTTCCTTTAATAACTATAGTCTAGTTTCACTCCTGCCCTCCCCCTTCAATTTTCTAGAAAGGATGATAACCCTTTACAGAATTTCCTGAACATCAACTTTTTTTTACCCCTTTCAATTACATTTCTAGACAAGGCACTTCTCCATTCTGCCTAGGACAAGGGATACTGTTCTTTTCTCATATTTATGATCTTTCAAACACAACTTCCAAATGTTTGTATTGTTTAGTGATGGGCGAATTTCACCCGTTTCGCCGTTTCCGTCACGTCGCGTCATTTTCGGCGTTTCGTGAATTTATTCGCCAGCGGCGATTCGCGGGAATTCGCCGCGAATTCGCCCCTGGCGAATAAATTCACCCATCACTAGTATTGTTGGCTCCACTTCATCCTGGTTATTTTACTCTATGTGGAACTTCAGTGTAACATGATTACCTGTTGATCTATTGAGCTTTTGTTCAGTGCTGCTATGGAAATACAGTTATGGGATGACTATGAAGTTTTCATTCATCCAGGTCATGGTATATCTAATAGAAGTCATTCTAAAAAAAAAAACTGGACTTGCTGAGGAATCGTTGAAGATGTTTCACTACTCATACGAGCAGCTTCTTCAGTTCTCATCATATAAACTCTTCCACTAATCCAATCACAATGGAACATTGTAACTCCTGAGTTTCTTCTGTTGAACTGAAGAAGCTGCTCTGATGAGTAGTGACTACTTGTATGTAACTATGTAACTATATGGTACTTAAAGGGATCTTGTCATGGGAATAACATTTTTTTTTCAAAATACATCAGTTAATAGTGCTGTTCCAGAAGAATCCAGAAATTGACAAAATGGCTAGCCCCATCTCAGATTTCAAAATTGAATATAAAATAATCTGTTTGCTCTTTTGAGAAATGGATTTCAGTGCAGAATTCTGCTGGAGCAGCACTATTAACTGATGCATTTTGAAAAAAACATGCTTTCCCATGTCAGTTTCCCTTTAAGCAAGCAAGTCCATTTTGGTGGAAAAGCTATTTTAATGGATTATTTAAATGTTTAATAGGTTTAATGTATAGTGGTCCAAATTATGTAAAGACACAAACATTTTGGATAGTTGATCCCAAACCAGTATAAAGATATTTTCCAGTAGTTTTTTGAGAAGGGACAAAAATATAATGAAGCGATCCACCACCTTTGTTCCACCGCTTAATAAGTTTGGACCCTTCTGTCCCTGGGATATGTATTCACTTTGCAAGTATATTTACCTTCACAACAGAGGTCACACATTGCATTAGTACATTCTGGTATTCATTAGTAAGCAAAATTTTAAGCATTTGCTTTCTCTACTTCCTCTTACTTCCTCTTGCTTCCTCTGCATGCTGATTAAATGTTAAATTTCCATGTCCCTGTATGTAATAGCGAAATGTGCAAATAGTGACTAGCAACACCTTACATTCACACAGCAGATAACTGTATTAGTAGTTTCCGAAGGAAATAATTAAAACAAATCCCCATACTAAGAGTGCATATTACATTCTTGTTGTTAAACATTAAGCTTATTTGTCTGCTGAACTGTGATCACCGAGCCATCATTTCCTAGCACCTGTGAGATCTCTGTGTGCTTAAACATACCAAACTATGCTTTTTCACAGGTGCTCTGGAGTTGGGCCAAAGTCTGTTGGCAGCCTGCAACTAATGTAGTCTGACTCTGCAACTAAAAGAAGAAAAAGAAAAGATAAATCATATTTAAAGGTATTTTTTAGCAAGAAATCTAGATCACTGGCCATTTTCACAGAAGCTCAAAGTCTTTAGTATTGCACGCTTGGGCTTATTTGTGCTGATGAAAAGATGAAACACTCTACATGCTTTTTGCAAGAGGCATTAGCAATATATATAGGTTACTTTTTCATACAGAAATAGAATATAACATCATATATCATATATACAGTAGTCTTTAGAACTAGAACTCAAGAAGTGTTCTGTTTGTAACAATCATTTTTATGTTGTATATTTAGAAAAGAAGGCAACTTTTTCCTGTAGCTTCCTTACTGAGATTCTGGCTGAGACATCTATGTTTCCATGTGTATATGTAGCATCAAACCAGAGTTTGCAATACACTTTTGAGAGGGTAATCAAAATGAGTTTAGCTGAGTTTGAGAGATCTCTAAAATATATATGTGATGGGTAGTGATGGGCGGATTTATTCGCCAGGGGTGAATTTGCGGCGAATTACCGCGATTCGCGCTGGTGAATAAATTCGTGAATCGGCAGCGAAATTTCTCTTTGCGAAAATTCGCCAAAAAAATGAGTCGCGCATTGCGCCGCGTTGGAAACGACGCGCGTCAAAAGCGTCCCGTGACTCGTTTCGCGAATTTTTCGGCAATTTGCGAATTTCTCTGGAAATTCGCGAATTTTCCGGCGAAGCGAATCTCGGGAGATTCGCCCATCACTAGTGATGGGCATATTGGTCATTGCAAAGTCTAGTTAAATCATTTTGAAATAGAAAAGCATGAGTATGAGTTTATACTTAAAGGAGAAGTAAACCTTTAAAATAAGTGAATGAGGGGGCTATTCTAAGCACTTTTGCAATGTACATTCATTATTGATTTTGTTTTTATTCCAAGATATTAAGTGATACATGTACTGTTAATATGAAATTAATTTTTTTCAACAGCACCACCTGCTGGTCATTTTCCCAACAGTCTGACCACCAAGTAGTCAAGGAAGTTGGCAGGAGAAAGAGGCTGTTCTGATGTTTTCTGCTTAAAGGGATACTGTCATGGGAAAACATGTTTTTTCGAAACACATCTGTTAATAGTGCTGCTCCATTAGACTTCTACACTGAAATCCATTTCTCAAAAGAGCAAACAGATTTTTTTATATTCAGTTTTGAAATCTGACATGGGGCTAGACATTCTGTCAATTTCCCAGCTGCCCCTGGTCATGTGACTTGTGCCAGCACTTTATTCATATTAAGAGTACATGTATCACTTAATATCTTGGAATCGAAAGGAAATAAATAATGAATGTAAATGACAAAAGTGCTTCGAATATCCCCCTCATTAATTTTACACTTATTTTAAAGGCTTACTTATCCTTTCAATTTGGAGGCAGTGATTAGAAAGGACGCTCTTTGAAGGAGGAGCAACAACAGGGAAATAAATGCATTTATTTGAAATGACAAAGTATTCCATTTAATCTTATTATGTAAATAAGTAAAGCATATAAAATATTTTCTTTGAAACACAAGATCCAGTTATTTTCTTTATTGATTGCAGGGCCAAATAGGAATCTAGTGCACCCCTTGGCTGTTTGCGTAGTGTAGCATTTTAAGCTAATTTGTCTGATACATGGATAGTCACATTTCTTGCACAAGCAAAATAAAATAAAATAGGAAGTAAACATGTAGAAATGTTTAAAACTTGCAGTAATAAAAGCAGATTTTTTTTACTGTATAATACTATTTCCTAATAAATGTTCTACTTTTACTTTTACAGCAGAGGTAATGCATGGACAAGCAGTAAAATTAGTTAGTTTATAACTTGTAATTTCACACCAAATGCTTTGAACTTGAATGGGGATAGAATACAAAAATAGCACTACAACATAAATCAATTGCACTAATGAAGCAGCTATATTATATATAGTGCAAAAAATGGGTCTGTACCTATGAAAAAGGCTTCAAAAGTGAATTTAGCTCCACAAAATGCACTTTGACATAACCTTCATTTTTCTATAATCTTTTTCATCATGTTGAGTTTGAATTAATTATTAATACTGGTAGCTGCTATATCTATCCCACAGCATGCAAAAACTATAGGTTTCCAAACCAAAGGGTGGCTAAAGCTCTGTCAAAATGCAAGTGTACAGTATGTATACAGAGATCCAGGTGACCAGGCTGTAAAGGTTACAAAAAATTAATCTGAGTATATTTCTGTTATGAAAACTCAGTTGCGAATAAAACAGATGTGACTTCTGCTTAAAGTTATGCTAGTTTGAGAGGATATTGTCAAGGCTACAACTTGAGTACATTACCTCCATTTTAGTGATGGGCAAGCTGTGCAGTGTCGTTTTGCTGAAAAATTTGCAAATTTAATGCAAAATTCATGAAACGCTGATAAATTCACAAAATGTATTGCAGTCAATGGGCATACAAATAATGTTGACACGCTGCAATTTTGACATAAGTGACAACTCTGACGCGCCCAATAGTTTTTGATGCTCTGGATAAGTTTCACTTATTAATTCGCTTGGAACGAAACACAGAAATTCACAGCAAATTTGTGTCCGGTGAACTTATTTGCCCATCACTACTCCATATATATTAAAAATTTGCATTCACTTCTTAAAAAGTTACCGCATTTATTGCAGAATGATTTATACTAATTAGACTTCTACTGGATTAAAATATAGGAAAATATATATATATATATTTGTTAGTGTCTATTGTTTTTTGTTTCCAATTTAGAGCCTATGATTAAGTATCCTAATGATACAAAACAGGTTTTATCCAAGTGCACTTTAAGAAATAAAATACATTTTAATTGATAAGTCTGCTTGGAAGTTCAGTCTTTGTAATTATGTAACTATGACAAATTGTCCCAATGCATCTACCATATTTATGTGCCCCATTACATTTTCAGTCAAATAAAATATATTAATTGACATTTAGGGGCAGATTTACTAAATTCACATTAAAGGGGTGATTCACCTTCAAGTTAACTTTTAGTATATTGTAGAAGGG
>CM044445.1:49849123-49884646 GCA_024363595.1 Xenopus borealis
TGGAATTATTTGGGCTGGATAGTTTTGTGTCATCTGCAAACACTGATACATTACTTACAAACAGTCTTTTGCAGGAATGGTTTTGCAGAGCAGATAGGGTTAGTTCAGCCAACAGATTTGACTAACAACACAGTCTTTTGCATGTAAAGAACCAGCACTAGGAATTGTCAAGTAATTATCTGAGCTAGGCAGAAAACAAGCAAAGAAACTCACAAATAGAAAAGAACCAGGATTGTTGCTAGGGAGATTTGTCCAAGAAATTGAACCAGCAGGGAGCAAGAATAGTCGTAGTCAAGAACACACCAAGTCAAGCCTGAAGATCCGTCGATCCGAGCAGAGGTACCAGAGAGAGAACCGATGCTGAAAACCAGAGAACAAACCGACATCAGGACCAAAGAAATCAAGCTGAGTTCACACTGGGAGATACTTCTGGGAAGAATGCTAAGTATAACTGTGCACCGCCTTGTGCATCTCCTAAAAAGGCCAGGAGGGAGGCCAGCTAACTCCGGAAAGGAGTAGCAGTGCCTAACACTCGCTGAATAAGAATATGCCACCGATTTTCATACTCTGGCCAAGGATGGCTCTAAGAACAATGATACCTTGGTGGCAGCTTTGTGTCAAGAATTGTGCTCATTCTTTGAACTTGGCACCCTTCACTGCACATAATGAATTAGTCTAACACAGGCAGAAGATCTTCAACTTTTATCTTTCTCTGGGTGTTTTTAAATATATTCTTTATTTTTATATTAAAGAGGTATGGAAATCCAGAGTTTAGAAAGCAAAAGAGAAGAAACATACTCAAAGAACAGGCTATCATTTGTTTAGATATTATCAATGTGTACATGCATATCAATTTGTCAATTACAATAAATCCTTTGCACTAATCTTACTGGACATAAAGATGGTGTAGAAGTTTCTTTTACTCATTATATTAAAGAAATGATCAAGTGTTGCTTTTGTGCTGACCTATAAGGAATAAATACACAAGACCTCTTTTATATTCATCTAATCCTAAACACAACATCCATATAGCCCAAGTGGCTACATATTGCTTTTGTGTGCCATTAAATGAAGACAATAACTCTTCCATTATCATACCCATTTAACTTAGCAATTCTTCTATCAAGGGGTGTTACATTGATTTCCAGTGCCTGGGGATGGAAGCCCTTGCTGCCTGCAATGCCAATTAAGGAAGCTTTTCTTAGCAATGCTAATTGATACCTTTCTCTAATTTGACCCAGAGGGATACATACAAAGCCTCCAGCAGGTTAGCTGTTAAGGCAACCTCCCATATGGAAAAATCCTTTATGACCCTAAAATGGCAATAGGCATTCTGTAGGTCAATTACTAAAGATCAGCAAACAATAAATATGTATGGTCTTTTTTTAGTACAAAGGTAAGAAAATCTATTTATAACCCCACCAATTAATTGCTTACTAACACACACCTCTTGGTAGGAAATTCCAAAGCTAACATTTATATAGATAAGAATGAAAAGTACAAGTGTATTCTAACAGGCAACCCTTGATATTTTGAGGTTTCTCCCTATTTTGGGGCTAAATTGAATGCATAGCTAGGCTACAAAAACCCCTTGCCAGAGTCAGCTATTGCTGTGCTATATTATGTAGTATAATGATGTCTATAATTATATTTTTTACAGTCCCCTGCCCATACAAGAAAATTCCAATGAATGCACTATGCAGAGTAACTGTGACTTGTTTTTTAAATGATTTGATTTCAGTCACCCTTTTTTTTTATTAAAGAGACTTGAAATCTCTAGAGCATGGAACTCAGGCAAACATTTTCTTCACTGTTGTTATATTTTAACAAATTAAATGATTTATTGGTATTATTTGTATACAGTACACATGATTGTGTTGTGCATAGCCTGTATTATCAGCAGGGGAAAGCATTTTAAGAGCCAAATGTTAAACAACTTATAAGGTTAATACTGCCAGCATCTGTGAAACCATACTCAAAGAACAGGCTATCAAAATGTTACTATAAAATAACAGTGTTCCATAAAGCAAATGACACAGTTGGCATAACAAACAAAATCAACATATGGACTGTACAGTTTTCCAAGTTGTGCTGTAAGGCAAAGGAAGCCAAGGAACAAGATACATGATGCTTTTCAGCATGTCTGGGCTAATGCATTAGAAGTAGTTTATTCAGTTAGTATTATGAGAATAAACCTTCTCTAGATGTACCAATAAAAGTTAGCATTTATTGGTCTATAAATGGAAAGTAGAATCCTGCCCTCATACAAGGCAAACATTAATATGCTCTGTGTGGTTAGGGTAGTGGAGCATGCTAAAACAAGCCCCACTCACAACCATAAGACACACCCATTGCTATACTAAGCCTCACACACCAATACTTTCTGGTTTCACCCACTTTAAAGCAAAAACATTTACCTTTTTCTATTTTGGTATTTTCTTCTAATGCACAGTTTCCAGTATGCATAGATTTACCTGTGACCTGTAGGTAATTGTGCATAAGAGTTGGCTGTCAATCCATCTTCTGCAAACAAGCTCCTTGCCTGTTTATTGTGTCATAACATAGCACAACCCATCATATTCTATATTACCCAAGATTATTTCATATATATGATTCTTTCATTATTCCATAATCTGCTATTGTTTAATACCTTCATTTTCTCTTTTTGTTTCCCCTGTTTTCTTCTGCTCTCCTTTTCTCTATAACCCTCTCTGATGCCTCCACCTTTTTTATCTGTTTAACACAGATTAACACTTCTCTATCTTTTCTTTGTTTCTCTCCCAGCAATCCTTTCTTTCCTTTTATCTTCTATATATTTGATTATATTTTATTTTACCTCTGCATTTTATTTGAATGCAAAAGTGGAGAGGAGCAAAATAAATTTCCGGGATGCAAAACTCTTGTATCCCCTACAAAAATAAAGAAGTGAAGGAATGGCCTCCCTGTGCACCCCTCCCCAATTCCAGCACTGTATCAGAATATATATATATAACAGAAAAATATATTCTGTCTCATAGTCACATGATATTTCATGTCTCTTTAAAGGAAAAAATTCAAAATTTTCTTTAATGGTAATCAACATAAAATATTTTTTATTCTGCTTGTTTGTGAAAAGATTACAGCAAGTTTGAAATTTGTATTTGTTTTTATTTTATTTGCTCAAGGTTGAAGTACAGCATTTCATCTGAGTTCTAACAATGATTATTGTAAAAAATATGAATTACTGCAAGCTGCTGTGTGACAGAGCAAGCTGTGTATGGAAATGAGACAAGCAATAAAGCTTTGAACCAATACATACATTTCTCTCACAACATATGCCATAAAGTTAAATCTAACAAAGACTTTTGGATTCATTACAAACTTTTGACTTAAAACTCTTTGCAACAGAATGCAAAGTGGAATGTTAAAGGGTCAATAAAGAATTCAGATTGTTATTCTTATAAAGGAAAACTATACCCCCACAATGAATTTATATCATATTAACTGGCATAGTAAAGAATCTCACCCAATTAGAATGTATATTTTATTACATATTGTCCTTTTTCATCTTTTACCTTGAACCTCCATTCCGTGATGGTCTGTGTGCTGTCTCAGAGATCACCTGACCAGAAATACTCCAACAGGGAGAAGTGTGGAAGCAAAAGAGACCCTGTCTGTTAATTGGCTCATGTGACCTAACTTTATAGTTTGGTTTGTTTGTGTGCACTGTGAATCCTAGGATCCCAGGGGGCAGCCTTTAGTTCTTAAATTGGAAATTGTCTATTTATGATTACCCAGTGGCACATACTTCTAAAAAATATTCGTTATTATGAAAATGGTTTATTTAGATGAAACAGGGTTTTACAGATGAGCTGTTTATGCAATATATTACCTACAGTATATTGTTTGGGGTTACAGTTTTCCTTAAATTGTTCCACTTCTACTGGGAAACGTCAAATCAGAGGTGACTGACTTTTTTTAACCATGGCTAAAAAGCTGACTCCCTAAATCACATATATTTGTTCAACAAAATGAGCTGTTATTAATGTATTATAAGAGCTACATATTAGAACTAAAAATAAAGTAAAAATCTAAAATAGTTTATTATAAAAGTTATTTAAATCTATTAGTAAAGTTTACTATATTATTAGCCTCAATCTCAATGATAGTTCTAAACAAATCAATCATTGCAATCTTTTTGTTTTATTAAAAAATCAAAGGGAAACCTTTTTATACCTCATAAACTATTACTTTAGATATAAAGTACAAAATATACAGGGGTCTTTTCATTCTGCTTGTATAGAATGCACCTAATCATATCAAGCATTCAGAACATTTTAGTTCCCTTTTACTCAGCTTGAAATGCCGCGAAACGCCGCCAACTTCTCATTTTGGACGTGGCGTCTTGTTTTGGACATGGGTGTCCGTTTTTGGACATCGGCACACATTCACGCTGGCGTCCAAAAACAGGGGGCAGGGGTCTCAAAAATGGATGCCGGCATCTGTTTTTTTGACACGGGCGAATTTTCAGCAGGCAAATTTTCGCGGGCGTTTCGCAAATCACGGGAATTTGCTGTGACTTTGAGCCAGGCGAATAAATTCGCCCATCACTGGCTATCACAGAGGGTGAAAACTAAAGAACAGGCATAAAACATTTTGTATCATTAAAACTCCCAGAGTTTTTTTTAATTGAACCCAATGCATGGATATCTGGGTTCATCAAATTTTTAGGATCTTCTTGTATACAAACCTAGGTATAACTAATACCCCTTTCTGTTACCAGTGGTATGGTGACTGGGGGGGGGAGGGGAATGTGGCAAAAAGCAGCACTAACAAAACACAATAATAAAACAAAGTACACAGCATAATATGCAATCAAAAGTACAAAAGGCAAGAACTATTGTGTCCTGTACGTAGCCAATTTTATAGGTGAAACAATGTATAATAGGTTACCAATTATACTTTAGTAACATTTAAATGAGAACTAAACCCTAAAAATGAACATGGTTAAAAATGCCATATTTTATATACTGTACTTATTTCACCCGTCTAAAGTTTCAGCTTCTGAATAGCAGCAATGATCCAGTATTTAAAACTTGTCTCAGGGGGTCACCATCTTGGATAGTGTCAGTGACACTCACATGCTCAGTGGTCTATGAGCAGCTGTACTGTCATGTACTGCCAAGTACCGCCAAGTAGTAATTATCTGTATAAGTTACTAATCAGCCTTTTATTGTGACATTTATATTCTATGTGGCCTATGTAATAAAAGGTACTAAGTTTGCCCAGGAGCATTAACCCATAGCAACCAATCAGCAGGATGAATTTACTGGTCACCTGTTTTAAAGCAAACATCTTATTGGTTGCTATTGGTTACTGCTCCTGGGCAAACTTAGTGCCTTTTATTACATATGGGGGGCATGTGTACTGTATATTTTAGGACCCTACACTCAGTAAGTGACATCAGCACAGAGCATGTGCAGTGAATCATCAGAAAAGAAGATGGGGAGCTACTGGAGCACAGAACTTTACTGCTAAAGAATTGTGGTTGCCTTGGGCTGGTACAGAATCCCAAAAAATAGTGTACAACATTTCTAGCTACTTCTTTAATTAAAATGTACTTCTCCTTTAATATCATTTGAGAAAGCAATGACATAAACATAGTTAAATTGAACCTCATTCCCCAAAATCTTTAATAAGTCTAGATAATTTTGAATGAAATAACTTTGTAACGGTATACTATGAAGTTTGAGGTAATTATTACAATTCTACTGTGCACAATATAGTTCTTATTTTATTAGATCCAACCTGCACTCTTAGAAGCTGTTACTTTGACATTGCTGGAGGCATTTAGTATGTCATGCATCTCATACACACCTTTCAGAGCAAGCTGTCAGAAGAGACGTGCTGTTCCGAAACACCAATTCACATATCAATATTTTTTTTTTCACACATACATTGTTTGCTTTTTCTGCAGAAAGAAACATAGATATATTTATTTTCTACTTTTAGAATTTAGATGGGATTTTAAGTCTGCAGAAATTGCTGCTTTGATCCTTCATTATAAAAGCCACCTGGAACAAGTTTCAACCTGTGAATAAGGGCCCTTACACACGGGCGATTTGGTCCTGCGCAGGTCTAGACGCACCTCATTCTTTTCAATGAACGCAGGTTCAGACACAACATGCTGCATTTTTCCTGCGTTTGGCACCTACATGCGTTCGTGTGAGTACAGCCCCATTGAAAATAATAGCGTGCATCTATACCTGCGCTCCCCTGAGGCTGATCGCAGCAAAACAGAAGGCAGGGGAGCGCAGGTAAAAACGCCCGTGTGTAAGGGCCCTTATAGAGAGGGGGAGATAAACTGAAGGTTAATTGTCTATAACACTGGGTGATATTCAGTTTGATTGATTAAATGATGATGGGAAAATAGAGTACACTCTCAGAAACAAAATATCCTGGTAAATCATATACAGATGGCATCAGGGTTCACATCTGGTCAGGGTTTTACTGGCACAAACAATACAAATAATGCTTAATGCCAACTGTATTAATTGGTAAGTAAAATAAAATGGGACGCAACTATTTTTTCCAGAAAAGTTGCTTGCAGAACCCAATTGACATAAAGCAGCACACATTTATGTCTTTTGAACATTCTATGCAGAAGACAGTTTGAAATCAATTGAGCTCCCAAGAGTCTTAAGACTCAAGCCTTAAATCTTATTGCCAAATACTGATCACATAAAACTAAAAATTTTCAAGCATTTGTAAAAAGAACAGAGTAATGTATGTTTTGACATAATATTTGTATGTGTAAAGCTAACAACACCACATGCAATACACAGTAGGCTGTATTTGTGACTGTTTCCACAATCCTTGTCTCACAAGATCAGAAGTATTATGATGGTAATGGTTACGTTGTATGCATGTCTTTTAGATTGAAATACCAACTTAAAAGTAGGTACTAGTCCTTTTAATGGAGGGCTGACATATTCTAAGACCAAATGCCATCAAGAATCATAACTAAAATGTAGATTATTTAAAATTGTATTGCAGTTGATTCACAGTTGGTTTCATTGAGAATGTTCATAAACTGTGAAAGCATTCTTTAATAATTGATGACTTGCAACCACTTGGTTTAAGAGATTATTCATTGAGAGAATATCAGCAAAAATAGTATATCAAACAGATGATAATACTAGTGATATTGTGAGTCAGATGCGGCATGGAAAACGCTTTGTCTAAAATCAAGTGGTATAACCCCCCCCCAAAATTGAGTTACTTGATAAACTCTGTAAAGTAATGTCTTCAGAAAGTCCAATAATGCTTCCCTTTTTACTAAAAGGTTTTATTAAATGGTTCAGTCTGTTGTCTGATGTCTTAATTCTTTAAAGGGGATGTAAAGGCAAAAAAATTAAATCCCATTTTTACTTTCTTTAATGAAAAAAGAAATCCATCTCCAATATACTTCAATTAAAACATGTGTGCTGTATTTATAATTAACCTGACTGTATGCAGTGAAATTTCCCCTTCATTTCCTGCTGTGGATAGGAATTGTCAGACAGTACCTAAGTGCTCTGCAGGGAAACAGTCCCCCCCACCTTACTTCCCATAACTCAAGCAGATTTGTCTTTCCCTGTAAAGCAGCCAGTGCCTGTATCTACATTTCGAGTGCAGTCTGCATATTCTGATTATTAACCAGTCTTTCTGTATTGGCTTCTATGGCAGATGTTATTTGACTTGTGCTGTTTTGATCATTTATGACTATCCCTAAGCTTAACCCTTCCAACTGAAGCTCACACCACACTGAGCATGTGCGAGTCTTGATATTGCAGAGATGTCTAATAAAGATACAAGATGACAGCCCCCTGGAGCCAACTTTGAAAACATAAATCATTTGTCTTATTAAGCTTCTGGTGCAGTAAGTTCATGTTCATATTTAGTATACTAAATTTCTAACATTATTCTGTTTGAGACTTTAGTTGCCCTTTAAAAGTCTATTTAGGAACCCAATTAGTGCTGAAAGTAGAAAAATCTGAATGGAGTCATTCTCTTTACAGCTTTTAGTAGAAATAACTTTTTATCAATCCAGTATCCCAGGTTAGCTGTCCATTTGTCACCTATGGATCTGCCTCAAGATCCTACACTTTATAAGTTATAATGGTCTTTTTACACACATTTCCTTTCCTGTTCTATCATCCCAAGAAGTAGGCTTTTCCTCCACTGGCTTTCAGAATTAAATGTGAAGTTTAACCATCCTGCAAGGTCTCCTTTCCTTAAAATTTCCAACTTATCAATACAAACACTGATCTACCTCACTATTTTTTCCTGTCCTGTTTCATTAGTGATTTCAAATGTGTGTAAATGCGATTTAAATTACAGGAAAAAAATCTGGAAAACCCAGGTCCCAAGCATTCCATGTACAGAAACCCAATACTGCACATCTATGAGACATTTTGACATCTCCCTTGAAGATATCAGTGCATATTTGTCTACAAATTAGTATTTTATTGCATGCAGTTTTAGTCTTGTATATGTTATTTTGCTGTGATTCAGCAGGATAATTGTGTGCTACCATCAATAACCCCATGATGCTAGTTAACATTTTGTATTTGTTGTTGATTTAAAGGAATTTCTGTTTTTTAAGTGCAAGTATGCACATTGAAAAAAAGTCTCTTTCTTAATATTTGCAACTTTAGTACCACAAACACTAAAGATTTGGTCCTCTAGAAGGAAATATATTATTTAAACAAAAAAAAAATAAAAAACATGAAATTGCTGCCAAGTCACAGCTGCAACTTTAGTACCACAAACACTAAAGATTTGGTCCTCTAGAATGAAATATATTATTTAAACAAAAAAAAACATGACATTGCTGCCAAGTCACACCTCAATTTAATTATTATTATTGAGTCAATGTCCAATAATTTGTATAGCTACATAGAGTCATGCATTTTTTTGCATTTAGCTTAGAAAGAAATCCCCAAGATTCTAATATGAAACTTATTACATTTTGTGCATTAGCACCCCACCAAAGACATATGAATGGCTGTGGCCTCATGGTTGGAATTCTACCTTGGTTGTTAGTCTGTTGGCCATTTATGATTTTGATGGGAGGCAGACCATCCTTGTTTGGTTTTACCAAGTGTCTCCCATCATGCAAAAAATAGCACAACTCACATCTGCAATCTGTAATAGATACCAGTCCAAAAATCATACTGGAAATAATGAAAGGATCTGGTAGAGGATCAGAGACACTATTGGGAAAATGATAGACATAATATGGGACATTTATAGGACCAGTAACATAAAAATGTTTTCATTTTTATAGTAATATCACATACAAGTCGCTAAGGTTGAGGAGACTGCCTCACACAGACTTCAATAAACAAAATAATTCTGGGAATGAATTCCAAACAAGCTCTAAGAAAATCTCATTTACATGGGTTTATCCTATAGGCTAAAGCTCACCCACTGGGTTTTTAAAGCAAAAGCAAGGATAATAGCTGATCAGATTCCCAACTACAGAACAGTTTTGCCTTTCTTGAGGCTCACCAGTATAGTGCAGGGTTATCTGATCATCTTAGATAGAGCCACCTTGCGGTTTCGCATACAAGGTTAAGGTTGAGGAGACTGCCTCATACAGCTTTAAATAAACAAAAGGAATCCTGGAAACCACACACCACACTTTGTGGCACCTAGAAGCATAAATGAGGAGTGTCTTAGGATCTTAAGTAAATTATTTATGCGATTTGAGGATCTGTTGCTGATCTTGTGTTACAGTTCATTAAACTAACAAAATAAAGTGGTTCCATCTGTATTAGAATATATAATTTTTTTTTATCTTTCTTTCAACTTTTGCTTGAAGGGTTTCTTGTCACCTAGGTACGATGCCATTAAGTAACCACAATGTTTTTCTACCTTATGTCACCACCATGCGTTCTGCAATAAACACAATTGTACTATACTATAGCACAGGGCTGTCCAACTGGTGGCCCCAGTTCTGTGGTTTAAGGTTTAAATGGCCCCTGCATTATTTAATCCTCAAATTTAGAATAATCCCCTGTATTGTTCACACCTAGGATCCCCCTGCATTGTTCACTCTTGTAACACCTATATTGTTCACACCCCTAAAGCCCTGACTGTTCACACCTGAGACCCAGACTGAAACTGCCCACATTGTGCACCTGTTCTCACTTTATACAAAGGATACAAAGGCTAATCGCTACGCCTCCCCAGCGTTAACTAGAATGGCATGCTGCCCCTGAAAATTTGCCACCCTAGGCCCGGGCCTTTGTGGCCTGTTTGAAAATGTTAATAAGTAGTGAAGAAAGGAAAAAGATTTTAACCTTTTTTCATACATTTATACAAAAACTTTAATGTTAAGTGCCAGAATTTTAATCACCCAGTTCAATAAAGAACTGGAAAAAAGAATACCATGATTATCATAGAGAAATGCAGTTGCTGTAGATAACAAATCACTAAAGAAACCAAACTGAAAAGAAAGGCATCTTTTTTTTTTTAAAACAAACCTAACAAAGCTAATATTGAAGCAGAAGGAAGAACATGCATTTCTCATTTGTGCAGAGCTGTGCCCTTAGCCCTTTCTTATTGCACTCCAGATTGTTGGGTTTTTTATTCCAGTCTGTTACCTCTGAAACTCTCTCAAATTAATTTTTCAGTGCTATGCAGATTTCTTTAAGCGGCTTTGAATGCTTTGTGTGATATTGTTGTGTACTCTAGGATAGATGGAACCTGTCACTGACAAACTATACAGGAGAAGTTATGCCAACTTGTCAATAATAGTGATGGGCGAAACGGGCGCGTTTCGCTTCGCCGAAAAATTAGCGAATTTCCAGAGAAATTCGCTAATTTTTCGCCGATTCGCGAAACGAGTCGCGCGTTGTTTTTGACGCGCGTCGCATTGTTTTTGACGCGCGTCGCGTCAAACTCGACGCGTCGCATCGTTTTTGACGCGCCTCACGTCAAACGCGACGTGTCCCTTCCTGCACCCTAGAATATTAACATGCATCCTTAGTAAGACTTTTGTTGCCACTTCATGATGTAAATTAATAATAATTTAATAACAATAATACTGTTGGATATTGTTTTTACAGATATAGTATCTAATTTGAATATGTTGTTTGTTTGAAAACCTGACCAGTCCTTGGCTTCTACCACTCCACCAGCACTTTAATTGTATATGTATACAGAATGCCTTTAATTGACACCGAATCTGTTTTAGCAAGGATATTGAAAACTGGCAAAGTGAGCTGCAATTGTTTAAGTATTTTAGATACAGCATGGTTTAACTTTCTGAGTTCTGTATTCATATGTTGCTATTCTTCTAATTTTATCTACCAATAAACCTGTAAATGCAAAACAGTACTCGCATGAATTCCAAAAAAATTCCCCATGCAGGTAATCTATGCAGGGAATGTATCTAAATAAATTTGAATGGTTTCATCAGGGCATGGGTTTTTTCCACCATGGTCAAATCCCCACATTTAGCATAGGACTAAGGTGTATTGGGGTGGCAATCCATCTTTGACTTTGACATCTGCTGGAGAATGAGCCTCATCCACTTGAATGTGAAGTATTGGAGGTTAGACTACTACTAGCATTCATGATCAATCCATGTGATCCTCAGATGGCAGCAGTCATTTGATCATTGCTACAAGCGCAATAAAAATAATGCATCTATTTTAGTCCTAAAGGAATAAAACATAATTTCTAACATTTACCAGCATCCAAGAGCCATGCATCAATTCCACTTCAGTCACCTTATATAATCAGTAGAACAAATAATTTGTTGTCAAAACCAGTATTATACTTGCGGCCACTATCCAAATAGCAAAAAACTTTTATTATGACTTTTGTGACAGAGCTAGAAATATAATTGACAAAATGAAACATTAATTCAAACGTAATAGCAGTAGTACTTTTTCTAATTACATATGTCTTTGAGAATGGAAAAGAACTGTACCGACACACAGCCTGCAAGTTTAAGCAATCCACAATAAATACATAAGAAAGAATAAAACATTTGAGTATTTTTATTGGCAGCACATAAACATGATCAGTAGAATATAAACTCCCACTGAATTTTGGCTGTCAAAGAAAAATAATGAAATCATTAAATCCATGACTTATATTTCCAAACGGCTTTAGTCATTTATCTTTCACAGACACCCTCAGTGAAAAAGTCAATGCATTACAGAAAGTCAAAAAAGAATAATAGGTTTGATTATTTTTGTGTATTTCCACTAAGTGGTTTCATTTTATTAAATTAGGACTTCAGGACTATATACAAAATGAGAAATGCTTACAAACTGTCCAGTGACCTTGAAATCCCTGGGTGCTGCATATTTGTGACAGTTGCATTTTCTGTAGTGTCATCCCTTTGCAACCAATACAAAGCTAGTATTGGGCACTCTAGTTTAATAATTAGAACAATGAGAGTAAATGTTGAATAGCTGGTACTGGAACTTGATAAAATCAGGTCATACCATTACTGAGCCCCCAAGTCTATTGTGTGGATGAGAAAAACACAGAAGCCACCAATAAAGACTCTTGGAAACCCCAACATTTTGCACACCTTGATACATTTGCTGTTTATTGTACATAGCTTTTTACAACATTTTTAAGCAAATTTCATTTTACATAGCACAATAAATATCTCCCTTACACCGACACATTGTCTGTAATTTTTTGGCTGAAAATATGCACATGCGCAAAAAATGCCTGGCAACAATTCTGACAATTTAAGGACGCTGTAGGACTTGACTCATTCCCTGGTTATTGGCTTGTTTTCCTGAGGCCTTGCCTCACTGAACCATGTGATTTCCTGTTGTGACCCTTGCTTGCCTATTGAGTTCATGGACATCGGCCTGCCCTGATCCATTTGGTCTGATTTGGACTTTGACTACAAAACTCTGCTGCATGTCTCTAACCTTTGCTTTGTTGACTATGCTTCTGTCTGACCCTTTGGTACCCTGATCTCGTTAGTTTTACCAGCTACTCTCCACTTAACGGCCCCCTGTCCTAATTTCGGGTGGCTTTGTGTTGTGTGAGGTGTTTGTGGGTTTTCTGCTTCCTTCCTCACTGGATGCCACCGGTAAGCCCCTAACTTTTTACTTACCCTTTGGTGCAGATTCTGTCCTCGGAAGTTCACAGATGCCATCTTCTTTTCTTGTTAAACTTCGGAAGCAGACCAGCATTTTCGGCACATGCGCAGTTGTTCAGGACTGGAATATTACTCCAACTGCACATGTGCCAAAAACTCTGGTCTGCTTCCGAAGTTTAATGAAGAAAAGAAGATTGCTTCTGTGAACTCCCGAGGAGAGAATCTGCACCAAGGGGTAAGTAAAAAGTTAGGGATATTTGCCTGGGGGGGGGAAGCTAGGCTGGGGGGAGGAGGGAGGGGGTCTACATAGGGTAGGGGTTTTTTATGTTACGGGTTGAAATCTCCTTTAAGTGTAACAAAGGCTTCAGCTTCATTTTTGTGCAACTGAACTTGTCACATTTACTCTTGAATGTAGGAAAAAGAAGGAATTGGTCTATGTTGATTCACAGGCCCAAAGTAATATAAGTAATGTATTCAATGTAAGTGCATGTATTCTATATTGCAATAGAAAAATAAAAGAATAGCAAAATATATAGAAGAATGTGGATTTTCTAAAATTAAAATAAAAGGCATAATATATTAATACTAGTAGCACAGTTATTGGTGCTCCATTTTAAATATATGTATACTGTCTTTTTAAGTGCTTGAAGGTTGTATGAACCGTTAAAAAACTTTAAAATTAAATCAACCCCTATTCCTTACCACACTTGATACTAAGCTTTATGAATTTTAATATATTGCTACCATAATCTTGAAACATTTAAGAATGATCTTTCCTATGCTTTAAAAGTTTAAAATATATTGACAGTAATTCAGCAATATTATTTTTTATCTTGTTCCTGATAAATACATAGAGTTTTAAAAATTCTTTCATGTTTTTTTCCAAATTATATATACAATATATTCACAGTTATAAATGTGCTACAGCTATCTCTCAGTAAGGGGTTTAGTCCAACAGTGAGCTATTTCTGAACAATACAATGTCCTCTGTCAAGGAAAGTCATTTGTCATCTGGCTAAATTAGAGGTTTAAAAATTCTAAGCAGACAAAGATCATTAAGAGCGTCCTGGGAACATTGCATATCCCTACGAATGTTTACTACATCCATGAATAAGTGAAATGAATTTCAGTCTGATACTAAATGATTTTCGTTCACCGCTATATTTCAAACCAGTAATCCCGGCTTCAAATCTGAGTTTAGATATTTCTATAAAAATGTAGGAAAGAAATACTAGATACTGTATGTAATACTATATCATATAGATGTTAAAGGGGGAAATGTAATAGAACAAATTTACAAATAAAAATTCACAAGTCGCAATGTAATATCCTTTATTACGCTCCTTATTGCACCTTGTGAAACTTTAAGATGTGCTTGAACGTGTTGAAAACTTTTGGAGCAAATGTTACAACTTTATAAATTAAGATGTTTTATTACATACACTGCACACAATTGCAGACTATAAAATTTGCATTTCACTATCCTCTGGTCACATGACCCTTGATAATCTGCTCCAATTTGTAGATTTTAGTATCACAATAGCCTTGGCTATTATGCTTTTTCAAGAAATTAACCACGACCCTCTCAAAAGCATTAATCCACCAAAACATCACCCGGCAGTACATTCCACAACCTCACAGCCCTCACTGTGAAGAACCACCTATGCTGAATCAAATTAAAGTTCTGTTCCTCTAGTCTAAAGGGGTGACCTCTGGTGTGAACATGTTCTATCAGAAAAAACACTTGCACACCTGTTGTGTAGATAATAAAGTTAGCTCGATGCCCAGTGATTAGAGGATACAGCAACCTTCAGATGTAGTTAGTCGAAGAAACACACCGGCACACAGGACTTGTAATTTCAGGGCACGTCCTTGCAAAAGTTTTTACTGCAAAAGTGCAATGTTTTGGGGCTCCGACCCTTCGTCAAGCATGCTCCAAAACATTACACTTTTGCAGTAAAAACTTTTGCAAGGGTTTGCCCTGTAGTTACAAGACTTGTGTGCCGGTGTGTTTCATTGACTATCGTGTGCACAGGTTACATAGCAGATAACAGATAAAACTCTATTGTATTGGACAGAATTTATTTGTTATGTGCTATGTAAACTACCTATTTGATGTAGTTTATTTAAATCAGCAGACTACAGGCATTATTATTATTATGTAGTAGAGAGGGAGATGCATCTGAGCACTGTGAAACATATAGCAGGTTGCCACAAAAACATTAAAGGGGTGGTTCACCTTCAAATTAACTTTTAGTATATTGTAGAAGGGCCAATTCTAAGAAACTTTTCAATTGGTCTTCATTATTTATTCTTAATAGTTTTTTAATGATTTGCAGTTTTCTTCTGTTTCTTTGCAGCTTTCAAATGGGGGTCACTGATACCATCTAAAACAAATGCTCTGTAAGGCTACAAATGTATTGTTATTGCCACTTTTTATTACTTATCATTCTATTCAGCCCCTCTCCTATTCATATTCCAGTCTCTTATTCAAATCAATGCAGGGTTGCTAGGGTAATTTGTACCCTAGAAACCAAATTGCTGACACTGCAAACTAGAGAGCTGCTGACTAAAAAGCTAAATAACTATAAAACCACAAACAATAAAAAATGAAAACCAATTGCAAATTGTCTCAGAATATCACTCTCTACAATAAACTAAAAGTTAACTCAAAGGTGAACAACCCCTTTAATTGCCAAATACCTAGCTCCGAATGTATACAGTACATTGAAATACCTGTAGCACTTTGAATAAATACATGGTGATTAAAAGCTACGAAGGCTCCTATAAATAGCCTGTCTTAAAAAAGTTTTTAATATTTTGTTTGTTGAAATCTTTTATATGATTTTTTTTCATTGGCTGGTCTGGAAAAATAATATATATTGAGAAAAATAATTTCTAATGAAAATGCAGTGCTGAAATATTATGTGTTTAAGATGTACCAGCAACTTTATGAGATTAGTGGAAGCCCTATTTTTTAAAGCACTTCAACCATTTAAATAATTCTGAGTGCTGCCACTAGCAATTATACCACATGGGTCATTAATCAGCAAGCAAAAGCTTAGCTTTAACAGCAGCAGAGTTTTTCTATTCCATCTAATTTAGTCCATTTATAATGAGTGTTTCTGAAATGATACAGACTTTTCTTACTGATTATCCTATATAAAGGCCCAACTTCTAAGCTATTGCTTGCATACAAATAGATCATATATTCTTTTTTACTTAACTCACAATATAGCATATATGTGTCATTTATTAGCCAAGTCTTTTGATCTATTATTAAGTACTTTCATTTATATTCACTCAACAAAAGACAGATTTTTAAACAGCAAGACATTACGATATACCTTTTAATCTGCTTTTGAGTGTATAGTGCAGAAATATGGATACAATCTGAAAAGACCAATACTTTTTCTAAAAATAAAATCACAGTTTATTTTAAAACAGATGTTGTACAAAGTCCCAGCTACCACACTCCTTAGATTTTCTGATGGTATTATATTTTTAATCAAATGGCAAATGACTCATTTATTGAGTTGTTGAGAGCAAAAATTACATAAGTAAAATTTATAAGTTTCCCCTGACGATATATAACTTAACTGGTGTCGATAGCAAAGTTATTTACTACTACTGCTATGGGATCTCTTATTAGCAGACCATCATCCATGAAATCCATTTTAACCAAAGGTATAACTCCTAAAGGAGCCATTTCAATACTATGCTCACAGCTTAACTCACCAGTCAGCTTACTGGATTTACCATACATTGCTAAATGGGAAAGGGATATAGGGAAACCATTACCTGAACAGGACTGGTCCAGGCTCTGGGAAAACACACGAAAAAGCTCTATCAACACAGTCATGCTGGAAGCAGGTTTCAAGGTATTATTTCACTGGTATTTAACCCCAGTAAGGTCAGCCAAATTTTATCCTGATTCTAATAACACATGTTTTAGAGGTTGTCCTGAGACAGGTTCAATGTACCATATTTGGTGGATGTGTCCCATAGCT
This sequence comes from Xenopus borealis, assembly GCA_024363595.1. NCBI lineage: Eukaryota > Metazoa > Chordata > Amphibia > Anura > Pipidae > Xenopus > Xenopus borealis. The sequence goes on from CM044445.1 coordinate 49,866,239, forward strand.
ATGAGATTCTGGATACAGATTTATACCCTTATCTTTTCGGTACTACACCTTAACTTGAAAAAAGACCCATATGTTGCCTTATTGGGAGCTGTTCCTCGGGACGTCCCCAAGAAACAGGTCCGCTTACTCAACCATATTTTCTTGGCCGCCAGACAAGTAATTGCTAAGGCATGGAAATCACCTTCTCTACAATATAACATGGTAAAAACTAAATTAGACTGGATTCTTGTTAATGAAAAATTAACCAGTATCCACCTAGATAAATACCAGTCCTTTGTGGATATATGGCAACCCTGGATTGATTATAGATTTCATGGTACTCTACCAGCCTCTATACTTTCCTTATAAGATTCTTAACGGATAACACCTCTAACACAAAATTAATAATAATGATAAATATCAAAACCAGACCCTTATTGACATAACCCACCTATATAAAGGAAAGTTAAATAAAGATGTTATACTAGTATCTGACAATAATTAAAACCTACCTTATATGATGTACCCACATATGATATATCAAACCGATAGACAATGTTTTTCGGATTAATCTAATGTTTTCTTTTCTTTTAATTTTATTTATTTATGAATTTTTATTTCCTTTTGTTATATCAATATCTCACTGTAATATGTTTACAATATTTTATTCTGTACACAAAGCAACAATGTTATACATATTGTAATGTACAAAATGGTATCTCTTTGCCAATAAAAATATTGAAACAGAAATCCATTTTGAGCAGATAATGGGATCTAAATTGCAGAAAAACCTTTATTTGTCAAAAACCAGGTACCACAAAACAGATTTCATACCTATACTAAAAATATTACCAATCAATTTATTCAAACAGTACTTGAATAAACACCAAGCAAGCGTTTATTTTTACATTACCTCTGCTTTACCTGGCTTAAAACTGAAACCATTGGAATCTAGCTATTACTCACTTAAAGGGCTTTTTAAGACTGCCCCTCCTTTACTCAGTTGCTGGATCATAAAGCTTTTTGCTTGTGATTGACTTTCCAAAGTTCCTGTATCCCGAATTCCAGGGTCCTTTTCTCTTGAAATCCTGTTGGTCTATTGCTGCCCTGCCCTTATTCCCCATATTCTAAATTCCCAGTTTGACGCTGTACCTGACTTTGCATGTTTGCTGCCTGCCTTGACCATGTGCATATTTTGGAATTCTTTTGCCATCTGCCTAGAATGTTGCCTGCTATTAGCATTTCTTTTCCATCCACTCCTTTTACCTAAGATCAGCCTTGTCTTTTTTATCACACTATCAATTTTCAACTACATATTTTCTCCAGTTTTAAGGCCATTGAAATGTCTGCTCAAGGTTATACAGCACAACCATTCTAGTTCAGCTAGCCCTTCTGATAACCTTTTTATGCCCTTACAAACAATTAGGTATTCTTTATCACCAGAATATAGTCTTGTTAACCACCTTTTACATCTGATATATGAACTCTATTTCTGATACATGCTATATTGTATCTAAAGCTCCATTTATTCTACAGACATGTTGACTGTTGTGCAGCATGGCAGTGTAGCGGTAAGATATATTTTAATAAATAATGACAGATACAGTATAGCTACAGACAAATAGATAGATACAGTAGATAGTTGCATTTAACATGCAGCTTAAAATGTTAATATTAGGATTATTAAAGAGGGATGTAAACCTTGAATGCATCATGATAAATAAATCCCATTGATATGATTGGAGTGTCTGTATTCTATGTATATATATATATATATATATATATATATATATATGTATGTATATTAAGAATCATTTTGAGTTTATCATTAGCTTTAGTCAAAAAAGCAAGTGATACTTTTTATTTTGCAGGCACATACAAATAAGATTTATACACTTTTGGCTACTGCTCTCAACAGGAAAGGCTTACTGTGCACTGTGCATAAAGAGAAATATTATCAGAGACCATTAAGAAAACTCAGTAAATTAATAGACTGACATCTGGTTGTGCACATTTTTGTGATGAATTGCAAATGAGAAGAGGATTGCGTGGCATGATGTTTGGGACAGAGATGTAGGATGACTTCCAATACCAGCTGCATCTCTACAGAATATTTGGCAATGACAATTTTACCCAAAATGATGCTAATGAGGATTATTATGAGGCAGAAATAGGTGAGGCAGATGATTTATCTTGCTGACTTTAGCCTACATTTATTTTAACAAGCTGATCATCATTACCATATACACTGTTGCATAAGAACTCTCTCTTTCACAGGAAATTATGCATTTTATTCCATACTTGGTTCTGAAGGTGAAAATTGTTCTTCATGCTTCTATTTCAGGCAAGTTTGATGGAAGTCTAACTGCTATTATCCTTATTAGAGTGTTCTTCATTAAAAGCTTCTGGAACTGATACATTTTCTGTTTCATTAGTTCCATAATCATTGCAAAGTTCATGCTTTATGATATTATTCTCATCAAATAAGAAAACCATATCATGTTTCACTACTGTACAGGCTATAGAACAGTCTGCATTAGCAATAATACAATAGGTAAGAAAAGACTTATGTTTCAAAAACATACCTTGAGGCTTGTTTACGTAATAAACCTTTCATGTTTAGAACATAGTTCTGCTTTTAAGAGCATATCAGGAAAGTTACAAACCATGCTGGGTGGTGGAAGGTACTAGTGTGAGAAAGTGGAACAGTGCATGAATATAAGCATTTGAAGCATTTTTAGTGCCTTTCCTGTTATATTCAGGACAGCAATAAGGGGTTTGTAAAGGTGATCTAAGCCTGATGGAAAATGGGGCATATTCCCTGACAGAGTTTTTCATACTGCAGAAAAGCAGTATGAGTATATAAAGGAAACTGGCTGGATGCTTCTGCACTGGCTGAAACATGCTAGCTGAGACAACACCCTGTACATAATTGGTCAAATCTGCAAAAGAACAAATTTGCTAAAAATGTATTTTCCATTGGCTGGTGGTAGTTAAACACACAGGGAAGCAATCGGTATGTCATTTTGCTTCAAAAACTTGACTGCTTCAAGGCAGGTTTTAAATTTCTGCCCCAATAGGCATACCTTGGCCCTTGGTTATTAACCAAGTAAAACAGAGATGTATTCCTTGAATACTGAATCAATCAGGTGTCTAATTAACATCAGTCAACTACAAAATTGATTTTTTTTAGTATAGATCAATGTTAATATAAAAAAATGCCTTTTTTTGGCATGAACCTAAGTGCCTTACCAAACCCAGTGTGCACCCTTAAAACCTGTAAATTCTGTACACTTAGATCCAATGTCTATGCAATTTTTTAAGTGCTTTTTTGCTCAGGAATATTTCCACATAATTTTTGCCATCGACCCCTAGTCAATATAGATTAAATCCTCCTGAAAAAAAACCTTTGATACTGCCCCACAGTATTTGATGCCCTGTAAACAAATATCCCTGTTAATATCAATCACAAAAATTTTACAGTAATGTCAGACATGTCCCTAACTAGCAGTGGAGAAAAAAGTACTCATACTTCAAGGCATGCTCACATTTACCAAGTACTTCTATTTACATACAAAAATACATAGATAATAAGTTACTCTGAAAAAAGACACACATCCATCAAGTTCAACATTTTAACTTTTTTTTTTAAACAGCCTAACTGTTAGTTGATCCAGAGGAAGGCAATTTGCCTCAGAGGGGGAAAAAAATCCTTCCTGACTCCAATATGGCAATCGGACTAGTCCCTGGATCAACTTGTACTATGCTATTATTATTATTATTATTATTATTATTATTATTAACATGTATTTCTATAGCGCCAACTTGTTTTGTAGCGCTGTGCTATCTTCCATAACCCTGTATTCTCTCACTTGCTAAAAAGCCATCCAACCCCTTCTTAAAGCTATCCAACCCCTTCTTAAAGCTATCTAATTTATCAGCCTGTACAACCAATTCAGGGAGAGAATTCCACATCTTCATTGCTAAAAAAACCCCTTCCGAATATTTAGGCGGATGCTTTTTTCTTCTAATCGGAATGGGTGTCCTCATGTCAGCTGGAAAGACCTACTGGTGAATAAAGCATTAGAGAGATTATTATATGATCCCCTTATATATTTATATAAAGTTATCTTATCACCCCTTAAGCACCTTTTCTCCAGTGTGAACATCTCCAATTTGGACAGTCTTTCCTCATAGCTAAGATTTTCCATAACTTTTACCAGCTTAGTTGCCCTTCTCTGTACCCTCTCTAATACAATTATGTCCTGTTTGAGTGATGGAGACCAAAACTGGACAGCATATTATTACAATTGCTCAATAAAGTAGAAGAATGACCCCCTCCTCCTCTGACTCTATGCCCCATTTAATACAGCACAAGACCTTATTTGCCCTTGATGCTGCTGACTGGCATTGCTTGCTACAGCCAAGTTTATCATCATCCAAGGTCCTTTTCCATTATGGATTTGCTTAGTGCAGTCCCATTAAGGGTATAAGTGGTTTGAATATTTTTACATCCCAGGTGCATGACTTCCCATTTATCAATATTGAATCTCATTTGCCACTTAGCTGCCCCAGATTGCCAGTTTGTCAAGATCCTGTTGCAAGGATGCCACATCCTGGATGGAATTAATTTGGCTGGATAGTTTTGTGTCATCTGCAAACACTGATACATTACTTACAACACCCTCCCCTAAGTCATTAATGAACAAGTTGAAAAAAAGTGGACCCAATACAGAGCCCTGAGGGACCCCACTAAGAACCTTACTCCAAGTAGAGAACGTACCATTAACAACCACCTTCTGTACTTAATCCTGTAGCTAGTTTCCTATCCATGTGCAAACAACTTCATTAAACCAACAGACCTTAGTTTAGAAAGCAGTCATTTGTGGGGCATGGTATCAAACACTTTGGCAAAATCCAAATAGATAACATCTACTGCTCCCCCATGGTCCAGCATCTTATATACCTCAACATAAAAAGCAATCAAATTTGTCTGACATGACCTATCCTTGATAAAGCCATGCTGATTGCTGCTCATAATGCCATTCACTAGGACAAAATTTTGAATGTGATCCCTTAACAAGCCTTCAAATAATTTGCCCACCACAGATGTCAAATTTACTGCCCTATAAATGTTAGGCTGAGATTGTAAACCCTTTTTTAAATATTGGGATGACATCAGCTTTCCTCTAATCCATATATACCAGATGAAAGTGAATCTGAGAAAATCAGAAATAGGGACTGGTCTAAAACTGAAATAAGCTCTCTTAGAACCTGTGGGTGTATGCCATCAGGCCCTGGAGCCTTGTTTACATACATTTTTATTAAAGCTTTATGAATCATATCCTGAGTCAGCCACTGACTAGATTGAGCTGAGTCATTAGTACAGCTATGAAGTTAGCCTGGGAACTCAGACTCTATTGAATACACTGAATAAAAGAACTGATTTAGCACATTTGCCTTTTCTGTATCTGTTATAGCCATACTGGTACCATTATTTAATGGAGCAACACTCTCAACCTGCATCTTTAACTATTAATATATTTAAAAAACATTTTAAGGTTACTTTTCGCCTGCACTGCTTTCTTTGCCTTCCGGATTGCTGACTTACAACATTTATTACAGTGTTTATATTCATTAAATGCAGCTTCTGTCCCAACAGATGCCTTTCTCTTCTTTCCTATTAACTTCTTTACATCTGTAGTAATATCACAAAAAAGTTGTCTTCTCTTTGATATGGAGTTTGGCTTGGGAGTTTCAATTTCAGTCTGTAAAGAGGACTTACGATCATTAATAATTGTGAAATTGTTATAACATTATCAGGATATCATATAGTAACATAAATGTTACATTTTAATAATTTTACAAAATAAAATTTAAATCTCAAGATGTATATAAGAATATGTAAAAGTGTATGTCAGAATCAATGTTTTTCCAATGGGAATTATCTGGTTAACTTTTCTAATAAATTCAACTGCTTAAATTAAATACTTAAATTGCTGCATTAAAATCCAATAAAGGAAGAAAAAAATATTTTTTGGTTGGACTGCTTGTCCTATAAATAGGAGAGACATCTGCTTGAGTCATAAACAGCCTACTCCCACATGGGTATCAGTCTGGAAGGAGTCCATTTGATTTATATTATCTTGTAGTTCAACTGAAATTCTGCTTATTGAAAGGAGATACTTTACAAAATAAGTGATATTCCTATTAGCGTTTGCATTAAGTGAATAACAAACTCCATGTTTCTTTGATTTATCTAGAGGAACAATAGTTTCATTTAAATGTCAGTTGTAACATAGCAGATCCTAAAGTTATAATTTTTATAGAAATTGGTGAATTTTTTAAAAAAATACCTCAAAGTGTCTACAGCATCCCATCTCCCACAAATAATTAGGTACCAATGTAAAACCTCTGACTATGATTGCCAGGAGTCCACTGAACAGTTTGATGCCCAATATGTATAGGTTTACCTAAGCGTGTGGCATATAGGGGGCCCAAAATGTAGACACTCCATTTGATCTATCCATTCTGTAATTCCAGATACTGCAAAATCAACATATTTACATGGATTTGGGGGTGGCAAATGTAGAAAAAAGTATGTTCATACAGAAAACCATATCTTTTTGGAAAGTACACATTCCCCCAAATCCAAATTTGGTATGCATGTCTTTCTGCTCCAAAGCACCAAGTCCACAAACCTTTCATAAACTTGTCAATTTTGGTGACATCCAAAAATTACCTCAAAACCTTGCAGCATCATTTTCCCCACATACTATTAGGCATAAAACTGTTCAGAGGACCCCAGGCTTTCATATTTGGTGTGATTTATCTTGATATCTAATTTGTATATGTTCATCTAAGCATGAGGCATATAGGGGGTCACAAATGAAGACCCCCATATGGTCTGTCATTTCAGGTACTGCAAAATCAACACATTTACATAGTTTTAGGAGGGCAAAGGTAGAAAAAGGTATGTTCACCCCAGAAAATCATATTTTTTGGAAAGAACACATTCTCCCGAATCCAAATTGGGTATGTATGTCTTTCTACTCCAAAGCACCAAATCCACAAACTTTTCATAAACATGGCAATTTTGGTGACATATCCAAAAACCAACTCAAAACTTCCACGCTGCAGTATCGTTTTTCCCACATACTATTAGATATCAAGCTAAATCACACCAAATATGAAAGCCTGGGGTCCTCTGAACAGTTTTATGCACAATATGTATAGGCTTACCTAAGCACGTGGCAAATAGGGGCCCCAAAATGAAGACCCCCCATAAAGTCTTTCATTTCAGGTACTGCACATAGTTTTGAGGGGGCTACATGAAAAAAGGTACATTCACCCAGAAAGCCATATATTTTTGCAAAGTATAAATATCTCTGAATCCAAATTGGGTATACACGTCTTTCTACTCCAAAGCACCAAGTCACAACCCTTTCCTAAGTTTGCGATATAGGCAGCTGTTTTTACATTTCTGAAAATCTACTAAAAATATTGCAGTTGGCCAAATTTATCTCATCCAATTTCTTACATACAATTGGAAAACACCCTAGATATTGACACCAAGGGGTCGATTTACTAAATTCACATGTATTCGATCGAATTCGATGGAATATTTGATCGTAGGATCTATTCGATTGGTCAAATATGCAAATTAGGCATATGTGATCATCGAATAGTGAATGATCGAATAGATTCGAATGATCGAATATTCGATCATTCGATCAGCGTATAAAATAAAATGTTAAAATATTCGACTGCCTACTTCGCCAGATTGGACCTACCGAATTGCAATAGAAGCCTATGGGAACCCTCATGATTGAATAGGATTCGTATGAATTATTTGAATGATCAATGATTTATTCGACTGACCGAATAAATTATTCGACTGATCGAATAAATTTGTATTCGATCGTCGAATGATCGAATATCGAATAAAAGGTAGCCTAAAATTATTCATCGAATGCTAATCGAATATCGAATTTGGTCGAGCTAATTATGGGGAATAATAGTAAAATTGCCCCCAAGAGTAGACTGAACAGTTTGATGCCCAAATATGCATAGATAAACCAAAGCAGTTGACGTGTGTGGACTTCTGTGAACAAAAGCCCTTGACTGCGTATTATGTGCCACAAGACCACCTAACAGCATAAAGACCCCCAAAAAACATATATTTGTGTAAAGTACACATTCTGACAAATCAAAAATAGGCAAACTGCAAATCTACGCTAAAGCAGAGTCTATCTATCTATCTATCTCATCCAATTTTTTACATGCAATTAAAAAACACCCTAAATCGCCAAGGGACTACAGTACTTAACAGTTTGATGCCCAATATGCATACAATGGTGCTTTGGTATGCTAATGAAAAGGTTAAATGCATCAAATGAGTTAAGATAACTTTAGATAACACAGTTTCTTCAATTAACCCTGAGTCATGACGCATTTAACTCACAAATCCCAGTGGCTGCATCATGTACAGACCCCAATGAAAATAGTACACATGAATTTTCTGTCGATTCGCCTTCTGTAAACAAAACCCCCACACTGCCCATTATGTACCACAAGACCCTCCTAACAGCACAAAGACCTCCCAAAACCATATACTTCTGTAAAGTACACATTCTGATTAATCAAAAATAGGTAGTTAGGCCTTTTTACCTCAAACAACCATACTGCAAAGCTACGCTAAAGGCAGTGTTTTTTTCATGAAAATATATAATATAAAAATATAGCAATTGACCGCATTTATCTCACCCAATTTCTTACACACAACTGAGAAATAGCCTAAATATTGACACCAAGGGTCTACAGAACAGTTTCATGCCCAGTATACATAGATATACACGGGGGCGTAACTACAGAGGAAGTAGACCCTGCGGCTGCAGGGGGGCCCAGGAGGAATAGGGGGCACATAATGAGCAATTTCAATATATAGTGGTAAAACAGAGGGCCCTAAAATAAATTTGCTGTGGGGCCCAGTAACATCTAGTTACACCACTGGATATACAAAAGCAGCTGGCCTGTGCAGACCCCAAATAAAAATAGTGCATATGAATTTTCTACGTTGCCAATTTGCCTAAAACATTTTTCTACACCTGCAAAGGTTTTCTAAACATTTCTGAAAATCGCCTAAAAATTTAGCAGTTTGTCGCATTTATCTCACACAATGTTTTATGTACAAAGGAAAATCACCCTAAATATGGATGTCCCAACTGTGCATTATGTCCCGTAAGACTACCAAACTGTAAAAAAAAAAAAAAACCCAGAAAACCATATATGATGTATCAAACTACTGTAAGTAAAATATATATTTCTATACCAAAGCACCAAACAGCAAAACTATACTAAAGATACATAAGGAACAATAATGCAGGGATAACATTGCAATAAAACCACTAAAATTGTGTAAATCAATGAAATAACAAAATAACTGATCCGATATAATTAGTGGCCAAAATTGATTATCCAATATTCACTCCGCCAAAATAAACAGGTTTTAGACGTAAAAATGGTACGAGTAAGTAAAAAAAAGGCCCGTCTGTGAGTTTTTGTATATACATGTTTGTGCACTTCTAAAAGTTGTTTGACTGTGTGAATATATGTGAATAATTGTGCAAAATGAGAAAAGTGTACAAAATAAAAAAACAATCTTTATTAAAACTTGTGTGTAAGTGCAGAAATGTACTCTACGGGGCAGATTTACTACGGGTCAAATTTCGAAGAGAGAAAAATTAGAAATTCAATCATTGAATTTTTTAAAGTGTTTTTTCGATCAAAAATTGACCTTTTCGATCGAATAAAAATCATTCCAATTGTTCAATTGGAACGATTTTGCCCAAAAACCCTACATTTTCCAAAAATTTCAAAAGCACTTCATAAGGGTTCTAGGAGGTCCCCCATAGGCTAAAATAGCAATTCGGCAGGTTGAAGGTGGTGAAGTGTCGAATTAAATTTTTTTAAAGAGACAGTACTTCGATTTTGGAATGGTCGAATTTTAAAAATTCTTTCAATTGGAATTGAATTTTGGCCTATTTGACAGCCGAAGTACACAAAAATTACTTTGAAAATTGAATTTGTTTAATTCGAATGTTCACTTTGACCTTTAGTAAATCTGCCCCTAAGTGTATGTAAGGGGCAGATTTACTAAGGGTTGAATTTTGAATTTAAACAAATTCGACCATAGAATTTTCTAAAAAGGCATTTTCGATTGAAATGTATCGAATAGGTTCTTTTTCGATTGAATTGAAATCGTTCAAATGCATCTTTCGATTAGAACGATTCAAACAATTTGGAAAAAAATATTTTGAATTTCCAGAACTTAGAAAAAAATCTATGTAAAGGTTCTAGGAGGTCCCCCATAGGCTAAAATAGCAATTCAGCAGCTTTAAGGTGTTGAAGTGTCGAATTCAGATTTTTTTAAAGAGACAGTACTTGGAAATTCAATTTTTTAAATTTTGGGCTGTTCGATAGGCGAAGTAGCCAAAAATTACGTTTGAAATTTGAATTTTTGAAATTCTAATTTAATTTAAATTTTCACTTTGACCCTTAGTAAAGGTGCCCCAAAGTGTGCAAAAAATGTGCACTTACTGTTACTTGGAGCAGTTGGATCACTGTCATCACTGGAGGGCCCTGGAGATTGATTATGCAGAGTTATTGCACAGCATGAAGTGTGTGTGGGTGGCTATACAGGGAAGAGGCTGTAAGGGAAGTAGCAGACACGCCATGCACTAGCGTCTGCCACTTTGAAGTCAGACCGGCGACGATCTCTTGTAGAGTGTAGTGAGATTGACTTCTACAGATCAGCGCTTTCATCTGAATGGTCAGAAGTACTGTACATAAGTACTTTTTTTACAAAGTTGAGTTTTAATAAGAATTAAAGCAATAATTCTAATACACAGAAAATAGAAAAATGGTGAAAATTCTAAAAGAGTAATAGATTTAGGTTTTATATAGCAAGCTGTTAAATTGATAGCATGCAAGTAAGAGTAGAGAGAATAAGCTACAATTTATTTTATGTTGTTTCAAGAAGTTATCCCAGATATTCAAGGATTTATACACTTCGTATTCCCCCTGATTAGGGTGTTGGTGATCTATTCAAGTCTCATCCAAAAAACTGGCACTCAAGGCAAATTCCAAGCAGGGTAACCCCTTGCTGTGTTTATTGTGAGCGAAAACACAGCAAGGGGTTACCCTGCTTGGAATTTGCCTTGAGTGCCAGTTTTTTGGATGAGACTAGAAGTATTGGAGGGAGGCCGGAACCTCTAGGCTGAGCACCGGGCTATCTTACATTTATTTGCTGGGTGAGTGCAGAGCTACAATTATGTTTATTCCACTATGATCTATTCAAGTACCATTTTTATTTACTTAAAGGGGAACTATCACAAAAATGAAAATTTAATATAAGCTTCCGCGTAATGAAACTTTTAAATACAATCAATTAAAAATTCTGTGCAATTTCTGAAATAATTAAGTTTTTCACTATCCCTATCTCAGCATCTGTTTCTCTTCATTCTATCTTCATGCAGTAGTTGGGTATCAGATATTCATTGACATTTAGATCCAATTAGGGATGCACCGAATCCAGGATTCAGTTCGGGATTCGGCCAGGATTCGGCCTTTATCAGCAGGATTCTGATTCGGCCGAATCCTTCTGCCTGGCCGAACCGAATCCGAATCCTAATTTGCATATGCAAATTAGGGCCAGGGAGCTAAATCACGTGACTTTTTGGCACAAAACAAGGAAGTAAAAAATGTTTTCCCCTTCCCACCCATAATTTGCATATGCAAATTAGGGTTCGGATTCGGTTCGGTATTCGGCCAAATCTTTCAGGAAGGATTCGGGGGTTCGGCCGAATCCAAAATAGTGGATTCGGTGCATCCCTAGATCCAATATATCTTATAGGGGGGCTCCCTTTGTCTAGAAGATGTATTAACGCTCTTTCTCTATTAAAATCACCAGACATCATGTCTTTCTACTTGAAGGATATGTGCAAAAGGCAGTTATTTTGTTAGATTTGTTTGTACTGGAATCAGTTATTTGATTGAGCTCTAATTCATCTGCTATATTGGATCTATCTGTCAATGACTATCTGACCCCCAACTGCTGCACAAACAGAGAATGAAGAGAAACAGATGCTGAGAGAGGAATAGTGAAGATAAACTTGATTATTTCAGAAATTATGCAGCATTTTTAATTGATCGCATTTAGAAAATATTTTTGGGCCACAAAGCACTCACATCTGCACTTCAAGCTTTTCCAGAACTGTGATTACAATAAAAAATAGGCTACATCTCATGGAAATAAGTAATTTATTCTATTAAATGCCATTTAATACTCTTTTCACTGTGATTACAAAAAAGGTTTACGGCAGAATACAGAACACGAAGGCGTCTGAAGGAAAGTTGGAAGGCAGCTTCGACTCTTGGTTTATGTGAAATTATCCTTTAAATTATACTATCTGTGTCAACTACACACATATTTCAAACAACTGAAAAATCAAGATTCTTTTTACATTTCCTCCATGCTGAGACAATAATCCTTTCACATTTGTTTAAAGGAATCCTTCAGCCATAAACACATTTTTAGCATAATGAAAGAAAATGTAATTTGAAGCAAATGTCCAATATACATTTATGAGATATTGTCAATGCTCAAAGTTATGGGGCACATTTATTAAGGGTCAAAGTGAATTTTAGAATAAAACTAGAATTTTTAAAATTCAAACCTCAAAGTAATTTTGGGCTACTTCGACTATCTAATTTAAAAAAATTCAAATTTCAGTACTGTCCCTTTAAAAAAAATTCTAATTCAACCAGTTGCCACCTTAAACCTGCCGAAGTGCCATTATAACCTATGGGGGACCGACAGCCTTTACAGGCATTTTGGCAAAGTTTTTTATAATTATAATTTTTTTAAAGGAATATTGTTCGTATCGAACAATGTGATTGTTTGATTTCAACGATTCGAATTAGAAAGTGGCCGTTGTTGATCGAAAATGACCCCCCCCCAAAAAAAAATTCCATTATTAAATGTGCCCCTATGTGTAAATGCAATTCTGGCTTGCAACATTGTTTCAGGAGTGAGAGCAAGGAGTGCAGAGAATATAACATTCTGCCATTTTAATTGCAATTCACTTTACAAATTACTATAAATCAGAAAATGAAAAATTGATTTATATTGGAAAGTTTCTTATATTTACATATACATTTTCTACCATACAAAAATAGTGTTTAAAATATTTATAAATGATGATTCCCATTGGAGCTGTTTTCGCACCTTGTTTGCTCTACACTCATATTTTTCATACTAAAATATGTTTGTATCAGTTGGGTTACATTCTTTTTTTTTCATTTTATAAAGGGTTGGTTGACAGAATATTAGTACCAACTCTGATGGTTTATTTATTCAACAATAAGAAATGTACCAGAACATACAGCCAGTTCCATGTTACAAAGAGCACCTTGCTTGGGCTTTCAGTTGCAGATATTGCTTGTCCTTCTGTCAATGACAGACTGAGCTTTTAGTTTTGAAGAACAAATAAAAAAGGAAATTTGGCAAATCTAAACTGACACAAATGCTGACTCAAGTGAACACAAACAAGGCTTTGTAACACAGGCAGCCTGTTCACTATGCAGGATACACAGCAGTTTTGGGTAGTGTTCTCTTAAAAGGTGTTTTAGGCTTTGCTTATTTTCTATTTCCTGTAAAATCAAAAAATAATTACAGCCCACATGAAATTCGAGTCAGCAAAAAGTTTGCATTATATTTTGTGAAGCAAAGAAGATTTAGAAAATAGAACTGCAATACAGGAACGCTCCTACCCTCCCACTGTGTACTGTATATGTCTACTGCTCCCATAAAGGGGGTGGATCACTAGTGTTAAGAGTACAAGATCAAAAAACAAAAAGTCTACTCTTGAAGTTACCAGTGGGAAAGTGGTTAGGCTTAAAGTTTGCCTCAAATAGTTTCTTAGCAACTATTTACACACATTTTGGGGTTTGAATTTTAACTCTGTTGTTAACTTGACAAAGGCATTTACAGATGCAGATTCTTGGATTTGTGTGTTAAATGCGTCATGACTCAGGGCTAATTGAAGAAACTGTGTTATCTAAAGTTATCTTAACTCATTGAATGCATTTAACCTTTTCATTAGCATACCAAAGCACCATTGTTCACAATGATGAACACTTTAATTAGATGGGATGCTGTAATGCAATTTCCTGTGTTAAATGAGACAAGTGTGAAGTCTGAGTTTAGTAATTCTGTGTCAAACACACAATCCAAAATGGCTTCATCTGTATATCTACTTTTGTTTTTAGATTAGCACCCAGGTTGTTCTTTTCTCATGGTGTGCGGAACATTTGTGATTCTTGTATATACTTGCATATGTATGGTTTCCATTATCTGGAAACTCTTTATCCAGAAAACTCCAAATTATGTGAAGGCCATGTCTTGTAGATCCCATTATAAGATTGTAATGTTTAATAACTTTTGTAATATAACAGTACCTTGTATTTGATGGTAACTAAGTTGTATGAATCCATATTGGTGGCGAAATAATCTGTTTAGATGCTCATTTATCAAGGGTTGAATTTCACATTCATGTGAGTTTTTTTAACTCCAATATATATTTGATTTTACTCGAAATTTGATTGGGGGGGTTATTTGTTAAAAAAATTGAACAATTCGGACAAATTTAACAGACCTGAAAACTCAAATTTACTGAACTCCAATCAAGTTTTTTACTCAGAAAAAAAATTGAACATCAGAAAAGCTACAAACATCTTCAAATTAATCACAGGACCTTTCCCATTAACTTATACAAGAATTTGCCAGGTTTTATGTGGCGATTGGCGAATAGTCAAATTGAAATTCTTAAAGGGCCACCGTTTGCTAAATCTCAAAAAGATTTAAATTGAGTTTGGATAATTCACTAGTTGAAGCTGACAGTTTTGACCATACAAAAATTATAATTAATTTGAATTTTCAATTCAGCCCTGAATAGGTCAGTTTTCGATCAAATTTGAATCATTTGATCGCATCATTCAAAACAAACGATTGGAGGTCCCCCACAGGCTACAATGGCAATTCGGCAGCTTTTTTGTTTTTTTAATCCTTTCAATCCAAATCGAATTTTGGGCTATATGATAGTTGAAGTACCTAAAAATTACTTCAAAATTCGAATTTAAAATTTTTAATTTTATTCAAAAATTCACTTTGACCCTTAGGGGCAAATTTACTAAAATTCCCCAAACATCCTACGAATCTATTCGAAATCCGATAAACATTCGACTATCGAATGCTTATCGAATAGTTTTCGGCTATAATTTTGCTCGATATTTGATTTCTCGATGAAATCTTACGATCAGATACCGATCGTTCGATTTCACGAAAAAATAGTACTTTTTCCTTCGAGCCTCCGAAAAAATAGTACGATTCGAAAGATCGAGGTGTTCTATCGTACGAATGGTATTCGAGCAGGACTTAGCAAAAGAAGCCTATGGGGGGGTTCCCATAGGCTTCTATTGGTATTTGGTAGGTTCAATCTGGCGAAGTAGGCATTCAAAGGATTTAAAAATTTTAAATCCTTCGATCATCGAATGATCCAATATCCGATCATTCGATCTATTCGATAATTCAGTATTCAATGATCAAAGAGGCCAAATTTTGCATATTCGAATATCTGAAAAAAATCGTACGATCGGAATTCGATCATATTCGATCGAACTTCGATTCTTCACTTGAATTTTGTAAATTTGCCCCTTAGTAAATGTGCCTCATAAGGTATGGAGAGCCAAATTCCAAAGACCCATATCAGAAAAACTCCAATTCCTGGGCATTCAAGAAAATAAGTCCTATACTGTATATTTGTATATATAAAGCAAACAAAAAACCGCACACACAGGACTTTTGAAGTGCAAAAAATAATAAAAATTTTTTATTGCAACGTTTCGGCTCCTGTACTCGAGCCTTCTTCAGGTGGTGTCTATATGTGTATATATAAGTATACAATTCTTTTTTATTCTTGTCAGACAGCTGTGCAGTTTGTGTATTAGCAAAATATGTATTTTACTGATGTAAGATCTGTGAAAATTTATACTGCCATCTGCCAATGCAGACTAAGATATTGTTAAATTTGAAGCATACTTTAATCACAAAGAGAAGCCATACACATGTTAGCAGCAATTATCAGCATCTTTTTTGACACAATTAGCAGAAAATGATGTAAACATACCTTATGGATTTAACTAGGACATAGCTAATGTTATCTTGGGTCCTTGTATCCTCTGTTCCATTTATTTTTCGGAGAAGTCCTGGGTATAATGGAGTACAGATGCACCATATTTTTGGAATTATCATAATATTGACAGGGGCTTTACATCCTGGAAGTGCCTATTTTACCCTCATGCTGAATGACTATGAACATTACTTGTAGATGGCTGGTTGGCAAGATTATCACTTTATACTGAGAAATGGAATTCAGAGTTCCTCCAGAATTATGTAGGAGATGAACCAATTTATTATTAAGACAGTTAGAACAGTACCTCATTGACAATTCAACTGCCATCAACAATATGTATCAAAGCATCTCTACAGTATATGGAATAAAGTTCTTATATCCATCTGGTTTAGTTCTAATCCAGGCCATATACATATTTCCAAAATTCCATGAATGTATTTTAAGAAAGCACCAACTATCTTATTTCAAGGCCAGCAAAGTTATTTTTTTCAATGAGCAATTTGAATGCATTTTCCCCATCTAGTTGAAATATCCCTTTAGTATCAGTATGAATTTATCATGCAATATCTAATCTAGAGCTTCTTTGTAAACAGATTTATTTCTTCTGATGCATACTTCAATTTTCTGTAAAGTCATATTTTTATACATTTCAAAAGTCAGAACTTTTTAGGGGACTGTTTCAAACCTTTTATGCCAGAGTTGTTAACTTTATGGATAGGATCGCAAAGAAGATTTATTTTTAAAAACCTGGCAATTTGTAACAAGTCTGATGTTTTAGTATTGCTTGACCTAGAAACCACTGCACATAACATTCCTGTTTTAAAGAATAACAGTTATAGGCAGACTTTCTCATCATATTGTATGTCACAGAAACAAAGACAAGGTGATACTGGCCCTTTCTCTATATAAGAGTGCTGAGCAACATGTGACAAACATGAAGAGCTCCATATGTGACTTCATTATAAATCTGCAAAATCTGCTGATTTATCACTTCTGAATTGCTGGAGCTATTTCTGCAAGGTAAAAGCCTCATATGCGTAATATATTCTGGTTTTCTTTGAAAGGATTTAGAGAGATGTATTTCCTCTATAACTGCTCTTATTTAATTATTAAAAAAACATTAAAAAAAAGTTAATAATGCAAAATGAAAAATATTTTATAGTATTCACAATCTACTGCCCAATCATAAACATTCCAAGCAGAGAGAGCCTCACTACTCTGCATGACATGACACAAAAGGACAGATTTATTTCCACAAGAAACAACTTATCTCATGGTTTATCACATGAAAACTCCATTGACATCTATGGGGGGAATTTGCGATTGACCAAGAGAAAAAAATTCTCCTTAAAGGAATTATTCAGTTAAAAAATAAAAACTGGGTAAATGGATAGGTTGTGCAAAATAAAAAATGTTTTCAATATAGTTAGTTAGCCAAAAATGTAATGTATAAAGACTGGCTTGACTGGATGTCTAGCATAATAGCCAGAACACTACTTCCTGCTTTTCAGCTCTTTTGGTTTCCACTGACTAAAGACTATATTAGAATTAGTTTTTTATATTTTGTACATACTATCTAGTTACCATTTAAACTATGCAAGTGAGGTTTTTTTCCCATAAAAATTTGATTAATTCAAGTTTTTTGGGTTGTTCACAATTAATTCACTGATTCAAGTTTTTTCTTAAATTAGAAAACATTTGAGTTCATTTGAGGTATAAAAAGCCTCACAAACCTTTAAAACTTGACCTTTGATAAATAACTCCCTATTTATTTCTAATATGTAATGTTATGTGAAGTAGCAGTCTTATTCTGTAAAATATTTGCCATCATTTATGTTAAAAAAGATATCGAACCCCTGTCTTTTCTCATTGTATAGTTAACATTTTTTAGTTTGTTTACAATAGAAGGTGAATCCATTTATAACAATAAACACACCATTGAGTTACTTTAAAAACAAAAAATGCAGCAGTATTAATGTGTATGTGTACAGTAACTGCAGCAAACTTACTGTAGTTGGAAGAATATCTCCAGCTTGGCAGTTACCGTTACCGTAAACATTCTGTAAGATCAGTCTTGCTTGCCAGTTTTTGGGTCAACAATCACAAGTTTAACCTCTTTCAATCCATGTTGCAAGCAGGCAGTCAAAACCAGTATGTCAAAATATCAGCTATGAAC
>CM044445.1:49888562-49903498 GCA_024363595.1 Xenopus borealis
TTATTTTTCTACCCAAAGATAAAGTAAAGGGCATTATTTCTAAAAGCAATTTAAAGTAAAACTTTAGGAACCAGAGTAAATAAACTGTAAACATTGGATGGTGTTATTGCCCATTTAAGTTGAGTGATCTAAAGTTAATTGATTTTTTCCCTTCTGCACAATCAATTCAAATAAGTCACAATGCTATCATGAAATGCTATATTATTGTTGAAATGCACGAACAAGAAAACCATTCAGACACAATAAATGAAAACTGACTCAATTACTGATCATCCGTAGACCAGATATCCTGCTATTTTATTGCCAGTTGTAAAAAAAAACATTGATGTGCTATTACATCCATTAATGTGCACCATCTAACTTTTAATGGCTTCCTTTTGGACTTAAATGCATTTTGTATTGATGCTGTAGAGCAGTTTGGACATACAGTAGTACCTTGCACAGTTAACTATTCCCTAACATTAGGGATACAAAGCCGTACATGGATTATTGATAGGTTGTCACCCAAGGTGGTAAACAAAACTGGACTGAAACAATAGCAGAATAAAAGCAAAAGAAATACTATCTGTAATAGTGATTTTATTTTAAAACCACTTTCTACAGTATTTACTTGATAACACAGTAGAAACCCTATCTATGCTTGTATTGATTTTGTTTCCAGTAGTTACTTGATAGGTGTTAATTGCTTTAATGCAACCCTTATAAAACTGCACAGGTTGATTAAAATAACTATACCTCATTTAGAATTAGTTTAATGTTTACTGTGTCTTGCATTTTTACTTAAAATTGTATGAACCAATAACAAACTGTGTGCACAAAAAATCAGTGTCTACTGTACACTTTAATACGTAGGAAGGGATAGAGGTGGATAAATAGGTTAAGGGGGTAGATGGGAAATTGATAAGAGGTGGGGGGTTGGGTGTGTAGGGGAGTTATGGGATGAGGCCAGAGTCTCTTGTAATGTCTCTTTGGCTAGCTATGTATATGCAGGTGCAAATACATAGCTAGAATTTGGTCGAATTTTAACCCTTCAAATTTGAATATTGAATTTGAAGGGTTTAGCGAAATTCGATCAATCGAACGATCGAATTAAAGAAATTCGATTGAACGATTAAATAGTTTGAATCAAACGATACAAACGATTTTAACCATTGATCAAATTTTTTTTTATTCGATCTAAAAATTTCTGAAATAACCCTATGGGAGATTCTCATAGGGTTATACAGCAATTTGGTAGGTTTAATCTGGTGAACTAGGGATTCGAATTAAAATTTAAAGGACAAGTAATTTGACCATCGAATGGTCGAATGATCGAATAGATTTTTATACGAATCGATCAAATTGTTTGAATTCGCTGGTGGAAAAAAGGTATTTGAAAATTTTATCGAATTTCGAATCCTTCACATGAATTTAGTAAATCTTCCCCTTAGTGGCATATTTATTATACTGTGTAAAAAACTGTGTGATGATACACCACATCACAAAATTTAGCTGTGTATAAAACCAGCATGACATTTTTTCCGCATTTTTTCTGGAAGCAATGGAAAACAATGGAGGCAAATCTGGCATTTGCATGGCATAAATTACGCACTTTTATACAGCTGTTTACATCGTTTTTCCTGTGAATTTATTTTTACACAGCATAATAACTATGCCCCTTGGTATTCTCCTTTGCAGTTTCCATTGCTTTACTTGCATTTTAGAACCAGTACCTTTTTGACATTCCATTTCTTAAAATAGGTCTAGGCTAGGGCATTGCCCTTCCCATTCCTGATGTGGGCCAGGTTATTGCCCATATGTCCAGAGTTTAGGTAAGAGATAAGTTTGGTTACTGGATACATTAGATGATTGCCTGTTTCTATGAATGATTAATCTTGCTGCAGTTAGTATTCAGTTAGTATTCTACGTATGTAATTCATGTGATTTAGTTGTATAATCACATTCACTTTACAGCGCTACGAAACAAGTTGGCACTATAGAAATACATGTTAATAATAATATTCAAAAGGCTAGCTTATTTATGGTTTAGGAAGTTTAGCTATTCCCAGCTATAGAACTAGAATACTAGCCACTAGAATTGGTGTTAGTAGTTTCCAGGTTGAAAAGGGAAACAAATGTGGTATAGTTGACTTGTTTTGTAGCACTGTAAAGTGAATGTGATTATACAACTAAATCACATGAATTACTCCAGCACATGTTAGGAATTGCCAAGTTTATTTTGTGGAGGATTTTTGGTGCCTTGTGCCATATGAACAGTATTTTCCTTGGATATTTAGAGTCATGTGTACATCCAGAATATTTATAGACTGCATTGCCCACTAGAATCTGCTGTTTTAAACTGTGCACTTGAAATGCCCGGGCCTTTATTGCATCCCAGCCCAGACCTGTACACAAGAGCCATGAATATCCTGTAAAATTCATATACATAATAGATTTTTGAAAATGGCTAATTCAAAAGTAACCCTCTGGGTTACAATGCTTTAAAGAATATATCTCTTTCAGAAATAGTAGAAATACAGTAGTGTCCAAAATGCTGAGTTTAAAACCAATATGATTATATAGCCTAAATCTATATGTATTGAAACATATGCTGAAGCTTTTGAGGTGTTTGCTTTGTGCACAAACATTTCTTCTGAGACTGTAAATTAAATGACTGTGGTTATCTCTTTGATTTGATCTTAAACAATGCATATTAATTTATCTGTAATACAACAAAGTAAGGTTACTGTACATTAAACTACCGTTTGGTCTTCACTGTAACAAAAATCCAATATAAAATAATTTCTCTCATATTGTTAGAAAGAACTACAAGTAGCTTGCAATGTCTTTAGGCCAACCTATCAGGCATAGTGTAACCATGCATCAGTTCTGAGTTACTTATCATGGAAAGAGGAGGCAATAACTTTTTATTAAGAATCCTAGATGGAAAGTCACATAAGCACAGTAAGATGTCAGTAAGCATAAGCACATGCCAGGCTCCATCACCCTCAGTCGCAGTGGAAATTCAAATTTTCCCATGTGTTAAAGGAAGCCTTAGGCTGGAGTAATGCCAGATGGCAGGGCTCATTACCATTCTTCAATTCGAAAAATCCAACCGGAAAGGTCAGGAACATGTGGAGAACTTATTACATAAGGGTTTATTTATGAGCACAATCCAAATACAAAACTGAAAATTCACTTATGATCCATCCTTCTTAGCAGGGCTCATTAATGGACACAATTCAATATGTAAAGTAAAATTTTTTACCCACAAAACAGCATTTCCCCTAGACTAAAGCTCCCCATAGACGCAACGATATTTCCCTGCCGAACGACCGATCTTAGGGAAGTCCGACCAATCCAGTGTCGGACTGGCCCACAGGGATACCAGGAAAACTCCCGGTGGGCCAAGGTGTCAGTGGGCCCCCATGCTGCTAAACTTTTGGCCAGTTTCATGGCCATTCCTTATTTCTATGAGAACAATGAGGCTAAATAGATGGAATCATTGATTATAGGATGTAAAGAAAACAAACTAGGAGAATAGAGGTTGATTTAGGAGATGAAGAATATTGGTATGGAGAGTGGGCCCCTGGTCTAAGATTTTATGGTGGGCCCCTGGTCTACGGTTTTTGGGTGGGCCCCTGGTGTCCCAGTCCGACACTGGACCAATCTGTCAAATTATCGTGCGGTTAGTCGGATACAAACGATCGTTCATCTTACGATTTTTTGTCCGACACTGGTCTGATGATTGATCGGCCAGGTTAGAAAATCTTTATCGGTCCCCACGCAATCTACCTATGTTTGCAGGGCAAAGCAGGCTGTGATCCTTCAGTTTTGCTGGCAAAATCGCCTGAAATGGTCTTTTTAGTTGATGAACATATAACGGATAACAATGGCACTCAAGGTAGAATTAATGCAGGGTTACCCCTTGCTCTTTATTCAAGTGGCACTTAAATAAAGATCAAGGGGTAACACTGCATTAATTCTACCTTGAGTGCCATTGTTATCCGTTATATGTTCCTGTACAAGAGGGTTGCCGTGCCCTCGAACAATTGAGCACCAGGTGAGCTGGATTATTTTTTACTAAAGAGTGTGCGCTGCTTCCACCTGTTGTTCGTGTCTTTTTAGTTGATGGACACATCAGGCATTTAAACGATCGTTTTGAGACAATCGTGGTCTCACGATAACTATTGGATCTTTCAAAAATCTTTACATCTATGGCCAGCTTAACTGTGATTAAATTAAAAACCCACTCAGAAGCCACAACGTGCTTGTGATTCACCAATGTGGATTTCAATTAACATCTGGTTTGGCAAATTATGCATACGTTGCAGAATGCATTATTTTTGAACACCATATGCAATGCAGCAACACTTATATAAAAGGTCTAGTCCATGTTAAACTCAATAATGATGATGGTGCAAATGTTTTGATGGAGAGTGTGATTTGAATGTTTAATTATATTTTAGATTAGGCATGGCGGAGGGGCAGTAAGACATTATTTTGAATATAGTTTGGGGATATATGTCTGTAAAGCATGTTAAGCATAATTTTTCAATAAGCAGTTGTAGATGATAATTAAAGAGCTGAAGCCTTATGGGTCGATTTTTTCACAGATTATGAGGCCACACAATACATGGTAGTGGTATGCTATGGCCCCTCACATGTAAGTGAATTTCAAATGTCCTGCTTCATAACTTTATGTCACAGATTGATGAGGACTCAACCAGAATGTGTGTTATGTTGGATCTAGTTATCTGTATCTGTAAAAACCCAGAACAAAATCCATGTGCAAACACTAGAACCCCTTGGTAATAGTGTTCATAACAATATCTCATTGAAAGGAACAGTAACACCAAAAAATGAAAGTAATTAAAATATAGCTGGTGTGTTTGCTTTAGAAAGCCTATTATAGTTTATCTTAACAAGGTGCTGTGTGGTCATGGGGGTCACCATTCAAGATTCCGGTTTCATAGCACATAACTGATGCACACTGTAGAATACCATTGTATTCCATTACATATCTTATCGATCTTCTGTTAAGTGACCTTGTGCTTTTCTCCCTATTCAGCTTAAATGGCTGCCCCATTGCTACACAGTAGTCTTTCTAAAGCAAACGCATAACTTTTACCAATGCAGGGCAGAAGTACATTATATTTTAATTATTTTAAAATGCTTCATTTTTTGGTGTTACTGTTTAATGTTTGTTGCAAAAAACAAATACACATCTACTGTACATGCAATTTTGGTCTGCAAACCTCAGAAATAATGAAATAGGTAAAGTCCAAAGAATAGAATCTTAGCTGATGAAAAGTATGAAAGGCTTCAGTTAGGAAAGATTGACTTAAGTTGGGTTTATGATTAAAATAAACTCTTGGGTGCCTTATTAATCAGTAGATCCTTTCAGCAAACATGAGGACATCCATTCAGATTAGAAGAATGAAGGTCCCATTTTAAGATGGGGTTAAGAAAGGGTTCTTTACAGTCAGGGTTGTCAATTCATGGATCTCACCCAGATTCATTAGATATAGATTTCAAAAAAGGGTTGGATAACTTTTTAGAATGTGTGAAAATACTAGGTTACTGAAATTGGCCTTCTTGGTATCCAGAAAGAACATTGAAGATGAAGCAAATTCACCTTCCTCTAAATCAAGTGGCATCATTGTACAAAATCTGGCCTTTAAGTTTTGAAATTAATATTTCTCTTTGTTAAAACAAATGTGATCAAGCTACATTTTTAGTTGGTTCAAGACTAAACTCCAGTAGATTTGTTAGTTCTGCACTCTGCAGTGAAAGATATACATTTGGGCAGATTTATCAAGGGTTGAATTTCGAATTAAAATTTTGAGTTTATTTATGGCCAAAACTGTTAAATACGACTAGGGAGTTAACTTCAATTTGAGTTTTTAAAAAAATTCGAATTTGACTAATTGCCACCAAAAACCTGCCATATTGCTGTTGATGGGAGAGGTCCAGAGATCAATTTATTGATGTTTGCAGCCTTCTTGACATTCAGAGAAAAAAAATTGGGTTTTGAAAACTTTAATTGAATTTGTTTCAATTCGATTTGAGTTTTTTGGTTGATCCTATTCACCTGACTTTTAAAAATTTAATTTTTTTTATTCATGGGAGTTTATGGGTGTTTCAAAAAACTCACCACCAACTCACCACCCAGGTAAAATAAGGTAAGAAACTTTTCAGCTTAGCCCATAAGTTGTGTTTCCAGTCCTGAACTGTTTATCTGTGCATTTCAAGAATTGTGTCAAATTATTTTTCTGTACCTTGATTAACATGAAAATGATTTTTAAAAATGTCAGCCATTGAATAACCCGTATAAAACAAAAAGACATATAATTATGAGTTCCCAACCTCCAGTACACATCAGCATGCTTGCCAAATGTCATAATACATTTCAATCAGGGTTATGTGTCAAGTTATATTTAGTTTAAGCAGAGCATTTCTTTATGGTACACATTATGTCTTTGACACAGTAGGAAAAGGTTAGTTCATATTTTCTCCAATGAATATGATTGGGTTGCTGCTGTTCTCGTGCAATATTTAAAGTGATACCGCCACGTTCCTAATAAAAAACTCTAAAAGCCCCCTCAATGAATTTAGAAGCTAACATTTACTAACATTACTAATACACATTTTTACACATTATTATTATTATTCTTTGTACAGTATTACTGATTTTCACTTTAGTCTTAAACACAGTAAACATGGAAATGTTTATTTAAATATTAATTACCTGATAATCATTTTACATTTAAATTAGAATTAGATTAGAAATAAAAAAAATGCTTGTGCCCTGTGAATATTTTGATCCCTATAAATGAGACATATAATGAATTTGTATTGTTTTATATATCATTTTAAAAAGTACTAAAAACTAATCACTATGGTCACGAGTTTTAATTGCCAATATATGTAGAAAATGGGCAATTAACAATAGGAATATAATGATTCTTTGCCAGACTAAAATGGCATTTGGGCTAAGTTCACATCATATTTACATATATATAATGCTTGAAGTAGAATAAAATAATCAAATTAATCAGTCTGCAGCCGAGTACTCAAAATTGCTAAATCAGAGTATCTAATAGCAATGTCTGAGCTCACAGCAATCATTTTAAACAAGTAGGTTAAAAGAATCATAGACAACACTTCTAAAATGTGTAATGGCAGTAAAGTAAAGTTAAGAATCTAGCAATGATATGCCTAGACTAAAGAGGTAAAGTGGTAAAGAGGTTTTGACATAATTTATTAAGCTCCCGAAGGAGCTACTTGAACACGTCATGATGCAGTCACACTTTCCTGATTTTCCATACAACTTGGTCAGAGTCCAACTGATCTTTAAATCTGTCTGATGGTGGTCCGAGGCATATCCTGAACTACAAAAACCCACATTTCTGGGATGGATATTTGTCTGATCAACCTTTGGACGCGTGGTTTCTGTTCTGTCTGTTCTATCTAAGATCAAAGCAAAAGAAAGCAATAGTTTCACCTATATTGACAGAAACATTGTAAGAGCTGACAATATAAACAACATAAAGATTTCAATAGCGAAATGATGAACATTAGTTTTCTATATAAAAGGTGACCTGCAGATTCCTGCTTTATTACATAACACCTCTTGTTTGTAGACTTGTGTTGGAAAACAATTCATACTTACTCTATTTGCCGGGTTACTGATGGAGCGTTTTAAATTTTACATATATTTTTTTATAAAATGGATGAATGTTTTGCTCTTTATCAGCTTGTCTGTTCTTGTCTAGTAAACAAACTAGTCTTTGTTACAATGGAATTGAAATAGGAATATAACAGAGAAGTTTCTTCATCCTTTTAAAATTATTATCTTTTCACAAAAAGTCAATATTGAGGGGGCAAATTTACGAATTTCACGTGAAATGATCTAAGTTCAATCGAATTCGATCGAACAATGATCATAAGAATTTTTTGTGAAATCGTAAAGTAAAATGTGGCCTCTTCTATCATCGAATATCGAATAGATCTAATGATCGGATATTTGATCATTCGATGATCGAAGGAATTAAAATTTTAAAGTTATTCGACTGCCTACTTCGCCAGATTGAACCTACCGAATTGTAATAGAAGCCTATGGGAAGCTGCCCATAGGCTTCTGAGGCTAAGTCCTACTCGAATACCATTCGTACGATCGTAGCGTTCGATCGTTTGAATCGTACGAATTTTTCGGACTCTCAAAAGAAATGTCACGATTTTTTCGTGAAATGGAATGATCGGTATCCGATCGTACGAATTCATCGAGAAATCGGACATCGAGCAAAATGATAGCCTAAAACAATTTGATAAGCATTCGATGGTCGAATACTTATCGAATTGCGAATTTAGCCGAGCTAATTTCTGGGAGTAATTGTAAATTTGCCCCTAAATGTTCAAAATGCCAAAAAGAGGTTGCTGGCCCATCTTGCTGAGTAATCACTACATTTGATGGCAGGTCTGGGGATCATTTAGGTACATATTGAATACGCCCTACAGTTGTAGCATAATATAATGCTGGTTATCTCTTTAGCAATCTTTTACTCAGTCTGTTTGTTTTTTTTAACCACATTTAACATTTAACCACATGTGAATAATGCACTCTTCCAGGTGCAACTGGCAAAAGGGAAGTTGAGATCTTTTTCAATGAACTGGCATGCAACCATTACCTCCATAGCTTGCTCAAATACCCCTTTATTTGATTAGTTTGTCTATTTTTTTTTAACATTTACATTAGAGGTGTATTATTTGTAACACTACTTTTCTCTCCTTCAATAAAAATAAACAAGTCTACTTATTACCATATGGCTTACACATAAATTCTGCTAACCCATTATTCAACTTACCCATAAAGAGAATCACTGCACCAGAGGCCACCTCTTCAGACTAGAAGAAAAGGCTTTCATTTGAGGGGCTTGGATGATTTTTTTGGACAGACATACAGATGAAGCCACTTTGGATTGTGCATTTGACTTAACTCATCTATCCAATTTACCCCAGCATCCCATCCAATTAAAGAGTTCACCATTGAAAACAATGGTGCTTTGGTATGCTAATGAAAATGTTAAATGCATTAAATGAGTTAAGATAACTTTAGATAACACAGTTTCTTCAATTAGCCGTGAGTCATGGCGCATTTAACTCACAAATCCAAGTGGCTGCATCTGTAATATCAAAAGCTATTTTGATACTAAACCCTACAGTTAGTATAGCTATGGGCATATATGGTTTGTGTGAAAGAGTGGAGGGGTGTGTGTGTGTATGCTGGGTTTTAATTTGGAGGGGATGAACTTGATGGACTTTGTCTTTTTTCAACCCAATTTAACTATGTAACTATATAACTATGTAACTTGCCTTATTTCAAATCACAGAATATTGGCAACGCAAAGATAATAGAGATGATAGATTACAGATTGTATTACTCCAGACCTGTCATTGGCAACATTCTACTCTTTTCTCACAAACCTGATTTTTTTGTTTATCCCTGTCTCTTATTGATTTGTTTGGCAACCCCCCGTGACTTAAAGTGTTTATATTCTACCGTATACCAACGCATCAACCAGGGCTACTTTCCACTAGAGCCCCACATCACTATCTTTCCTGCTACCAGGTGTCTCTTCAGACTTTACTGTACTTTGCATTCATTGGAGCAATGGATACTCAAGAAAATTGCACCACAGAGTGCTAAAGGGTGTTCTTCAAAGAAAAGGCCCATGAGCCTGGGGTAGAATGTAACTTATATTAGTCACGGGGGTGCCTAGCACCTTGGTATCACCCAGCTGGCTTCCTTATCCTTTAAATTGGCTTATAGCACAACCCATGATAACTTATTTTATTGTTTCTTTATATAATCTTTAGCGTTAGTTTTTTTTAGCTCTGCCTCTAATCATGTGTTTTCACATATTATAGAGTGTTCCTAATATACTCATATAGCAATGTCATTCTTTCCTCTTCCCAGAGTGGTGGGTATGGCATCTATTCAGAAAGGAGCATTTTTCAGATTATAGGGTTACGTATATTTAAGAAAACCTCTGAATAACATGAAATAGCTGGCTCGGGGCTAATTTTTAATGGGGCATCACTGTATATAAATAGCACATTGCTAGTTGGCAATTTTTTTATTAGTCATACATCAGAAAAGGAAAGTTATATGCCCCTTCTCTACATTCTTCATGCTGGAATTATACTATTACAGTGATACTCAATATCCCCTTTGTGCTGAAGATAATAGACCTATACGAGAATCCTTCAAATATGTAATAATATATTCAGAGCTTTAAAAGCCTGCCAGCTTTTCATACACAGGCAAACGATACAAACATTTTGACCTGTAACATTTTACTTGGAGAATAGTGTCTTACAAAATAAACCACTTAAGCATAATTTTATTAATATGCACATTGTCCATGTTTATTTAAATATCCACTAATATATGAGAAAAGATTGGGTAAATATGTATAATGATATTTAAAGGATAAGGTTCTTAAAACAGTAAGCAGCTTATAATTGTTTTGTTTGGTTAAAAATACCGATATACAGTATATAGAAACACTGTACAGTTGCCATGGCAATTTGATTTCTTTTGAGCAAATGCTCTATGTTTTCTATCCAAATAAGTAGCTAGCAAGACCACAAATACCCAGAAATAAATCATGCTCTGTATTTAACCACATATGGGCTCATTAACTAATGGAGTGGCAGGCTGAAAGTGCTAAAAAAATGGGTATAAACGCAATGGTTCTTGCACTTTGGAATAGATATTTGCACTCCAGCATAGATAAGTACAGGGCTTCCTTGTGTCAGAGTGTTGTGCTATGTACCTTGAGCTGGATTTTTAACCCAACACAAGGTGCAGGGAACAACAAATCCCATAGGTGGAAGTGCTCAGTGGATGGGTTCTGAGGAGAGCAGGTGGAGAGAGAGCACTAAAAAAAAGTACATTATTTAAATCTTTATTAAAGAAAATAAGACACTGCACACGTAAAACTAGCCCCCTGCCTAAAATATTAAACTTCCATAGGATAGAAATAACTGGTATGCTGTAGAATCTTGATATGATATAGGATATGTCAGCATTAATTTTGCTTTAAGTTTTGGACTTATGGCTTTGCAGATAGCTAATGTAATGCACTAAAAGAACACATCTGGGACTTTCAGAAAATGCTCTTTTTGAAATAATTTTTATTTTTGCATTTATTTCCCATAAAAGGAAGTA
Organism: Xenopus borealis; assembly: GCA_024363595.1. Classification (NCBI taxonomy): domain Eukaryota; kingdom Metazoa; phylum Chordata; class Amphibia; order Anura; family Pipidae; genus Xenopus; species Xenopus borealis. Next base: position 49,899,778 of record CM044445.1, read on the forward strand.
ATACTAAAATACAGGACAAATTACTCTAAAATAATAGTGAGCTATAAAATGCACAAATCTGAATTTGAAGGCCCTATTTCCTAAATGATATGAACAATATGATGTATTTTATAGCAATTTATCTGCACATTTCCTTTTCTGTCTCATCCATGCAAAGAACAAAAAGAACAGTGCAAAAACAATTCAGCAATAAAGTAAGTTATTTACATTTTTATAGGCACGTGCTTTCTTCACAAATTAATATGCATTTTTGTATAATTAGGGATAAGCAAACTTTTTCATCTAAAAAAGTTTAGTTGTGAAATTTTGTGAGTGGAAAATATTTTTTAAATCACTACTAGAATTTTGCTGTGCATTTTTTTAGCTGAAAAATTGTTGCATCAGAAAAAAAATACAGTTTTGCTCATTTTCCAGTAGGCTTGCTTCACACATCACTTTGTGTAACTTTTTAAACCTTACCAGAAATATTAAGACACAAAGCAATGAGTAAACAAGCTTTTTGGCTTGAGCAAAGGAAAACTATACCCCCAAACAGGACTGGACTGAGAATCAAAATAGGCCCTGGTATTTCAGGTACACAGAGGCCCAATCAGCCCACATAGAGGCCCAAACAGTCCCCACCAGCCCACTAAATACTGACTTTCTATGGCACATTATAGCAGCCCATCTGGCATTTGCCCTAACCCACAGATTGCCAGTCCGGGCCTGCCCCCAAACAATGTAGGTTTCTATAAAAAATATATTGCATAAAACAGCTCATATGTGAGACCCTCCTATTTCAGAATAATTAACTTTTTCAGTAATCTGTTCCATTTTAAGAACTAATGGGCACCCCCTGGCATCCCACAATTCACAATGCATACAAACAATCCAAACATGTTAGGTCCAGTGTCGGACTGGGCCAGCGGGACACCAGAAAAAAAACCTGGTGGGCCCTGGCCCTCATGGGCTCCCGCTGGCCCAGACCTGCTCCCCCAATCGGGTGCCCCCTTAAAAAGAACATTTGAGCTGCAATGGCATTTAAGAAGGCATGCAGGAGGGGGCACCCAGTGACTGCCTGGAGGGCCCTTCATGTGGCAGTCCTGGTGGGCCCTCATTGCTCCAGTCCGAACCTGGTTAGGTAACATGAGTCAAATGATCGCTAAGGCAGCACACAGACCATCACAAAATGGTGGCTCAATGCAAGAGATTCAGTATATTACTTAAATATGTATTCCAGTTTGGTCAAATTCTTTAATATCCTACTTACTATGTTCTAAACTATTTGTTGCTTAAGTATTCATTTTGGGGTCAACGATTTCCTTTAAGAAAACTACGCTTGAGTTGCTTAACTAACATGGGGTTTTGGATCAAAAAAGCTCAGCTATTTCTGTAAATCTATCCAATCAGGGTTCTCATCATTATAAAAGCCCATTCATGGAAACTTATTGAAATAGCTGTGCTTTTTTGACCCAAAACCCCATGTCAGTTAGGAAACTTCATACCTCCCAACTGTCCCGTTTTAAGAGGGACAGTCCCACTTCTGACAGCTCAAGCTGCAGTCCCTCGTTTGTACTGGAAAGTCCCGTTTTTATCTGCACTGAACAGCCAGAAAGAGAAACAAAGTTTGTAACTTAATTGGCTTTTGGCAGAGAGCCCAGAATAGGCACAGCAGCAGATAAAATATGTTTATATCTATACAAACCATCAAAACTGCAGGAGACCATACACTGCTAGTCACAAGACATGTCTGGAGTTTGTGAATTCCAACATTTTCACACTTTAAATAACACAGCTCACCTGTTTGCTCTAAAATATCTGTAGCATGTAATGATAATCATCACGCTCCATTTTACAGTGGATATTAATGTCATTGCTAATTTCACATTGGCGTTGCCTTTATTTTGAAAACCACTTTGGATGTGAAGCACTTTCTGGTAACACATCAGTCTTGATGTTGCCATGACAGCGTGGTTCAGAAGGAAGCTGAAAATCTATGCCCTCTTCCTGTGTGAAATTTCTCTTCCTATAAATCCTGTAAGCACCGTTACATACAGCTGCAACACCTCTCCCTCACACTTTCATCGCAACATTTATCTTCCTAGGGAATCGTGTTTACACCCTTGTGTGCTAAATAAAGAAAAACAAGAAATAATCCTGTGGTAAGAAAAAATAGTCATTCTGAGCAGCTGAGGTACTGTAAATGGCCTTATACCATATGTTCTGCGCAATTCCATGAGTGCTTATTTATTTTTAATACATATCTGAGCAGTGAATTACAGAAATATAAAGCCTTGTTTAGTAAAGCAAGTGTTGTGTGACGGTGGAAAGAGCAAAGCTGCATGTAAAACTGTGTGATTTAAATGATATTCACTTACATGCTCCTCTATACTCTTCCTTAAACCAAATAGCACAGTTCAGTCTGATTCCTGCACTGAGCAGGTGATAAAAGAGAACTAAAGCTAAACAAAGAATTTGGCTTGAATTGCTACACATACTGTACATGACAAGACCACCATTGACCTTACACTGCAGAGATGCTCCAATTAGCTCCCCATCTTCTTCAGTTACCTGAGCTTAGAGACCAATGCACACTGTATTTATAAAAATATAAAACAGTGCAAGACTAATTAGTAATAAATTCCATTCTGCATCAAAATTTAAGAGTCCGCTCTGTTGCTTATGACAGATAAACCTAATATTCTGTCAAATTATTTCTGACAACCCCTAAGCTTAGCTCCCCAGCAGCTGCCCAGAGTACACTGAGCATGTGCCGTGTCACGGGCACTCAAAAAAATCATTGCTGTTATAGGGCTGTTGAACCTCTGGGCTGGCATACTAAATTCTGTTTATAAAATGTAGAATGATAGCCTTACTCTTTTTTAGGCTTTAATTCTCCTTTAAGAACAGCGCTACCTGTGCAAGATTCACACATCACCACATATAGACAGGTGCCATTGCTGGCATCAAACATAGCACTTTGCACCTTATTGAGCCCTTATTTCTCTACATAAAATGTGAGATAGATAACATTTGATACATGTGATTTCCAGTAAGTAGAGCGTTAATAATGAATTCACCTGCTTCAAACAGACTGCTAACTTCAAAAAGCAACTAAAGGCAAACAAATCAACTGAAAAGGATAAGTATTTGTTATTAACTGTTATTTTATAGTAAGTTTGTATATTTAAATACTGTGGTTTCATTTTTTTTTATATATATATATTTTTCTGTAATTGGTGCTATATAGCAAAGTTTGGTGTGCTATTGTGCTTACAGCAAGTTTGTCACAACCTCCTTTACTTTGCAGTAAGTTTTCCCTCAGTTTGAGGGGGAGGGGTGGGGGTTTGATTAGTTGCACCTGAACAGACTGTATAAATAGAACCCCTGGGACTCCAGTGGAGCTTGCTCTAGTGTTTAGCTGCTCTTAAGTGTTTGCTTTTTAAGTGGGTTATCTATAAGTGGAGTTGCAAACACCAGATTTAGTGGGGGATCTGTAAGTAGAGTTGCAAACACCGGAGTTAGTGGGGGATCTGTAAATGGAGTTGCAAACAACAGCGTTACAAACTAAAGGTCAAACGTTTGTTCTTTGGTTTTTTTTATTCCTGTTTTGATCTTTAACTGGCATAATGAGTGCTAGCAAGATTGAAGTTCTGACTCCGTGCACAGTTTGCCATATGTATGCAGATTTGGAACAAGAGATCCAAACTGTTTTCCTCTGTGGTGGATGTGAGTAAATTAC
>CM044445.1:49910740-49925583 GCA_024363595.1 Xenopus borealis
AGGAACCTTTCTCAAACAGTGTTCTGAAAGAAAACAGCAGTTTAAATTAAAAAAAGGTGCCAAAACTTTTGCTTGGCAACCATAGGAACCACCTCCACCTGCAGCTGTCTGACCTTATCACTATGTGACAGCTGTATGCACCAAACAAAAACTTAAGCATATTAGGATATATAGGTGTCCAACCTTCACATGTGGGCTATGGGAATTAAAGGGTACATGTGTCTGTCGTCCCAAGCGTGTGCAATTGGTGTAATGCAGAGGTGGGTGGGCAGTTCCGAAGAATCGCCCCTGGTGCTGGCAAATATATTGTACGATTCGGGGTATTTGTAGATACAAGGATATTGCTTTCAACTATCACGTGTACCACATTGTCTCCGCTTAACACTATATAGAGTGGCTCCACCCTCCATTTATGAGAGGTAATCGTGGAGCTGCACAATGTCAATAGTGCCACTTTGGGCTCTTATAGACTCATGGTGGTGCATTGCGAGAATAGGAGCATGAGGTAGGTGTTCTTTTCCTTTTACCACTACCCACATAACAGTACTGTACTATGCTCTTGACTTGCCCCTTCCCAGCCAAATTCCACATCTAACTCGGATGCTATGAGTGCCTAGTCCTACAGTACATACCAGTGGCCTCTTACGTGTGTCCTAGACAAGATGGATGGCAGATGCATAGTGAGGTATCTGAAAACATTTAAGGGGTGAGGATTAAAAACATATTCCAGATATTGTAGCAAATTGAGCAGCATAACATCAACACAATATATAAGCCACAAAGTGAGTTAATTGTGTAAATTACCCCTTGTGTGCCATCAACCTGAAAAATGCATAGTAATTTGCTCTTCTTTTAGTATTAATGCATTCTGATATGTTTAGGGACCCATTTATTAAACCTTACATTTATCTGGTTGAGTTTTTAATGGGGGAAAACTCAAGACTTTTGAGGAGGGAAAATACACCAAAGCTACTAAAATTCCAAAAATTCTCAAACCTGCTGAAGCCAGTGACAGATGTCCCTGAAGTTGTTTCTTGACCTTGTGATCTGCTCTGGACAATCCAATAAAGTCAAGGTTATCATCCAATAATCCTATTAAGTCGAGTTTTATCAGTGATTATTCGATAAAGTTGAGTTTTTGGAGCGTCAATCTTACCATTTGAATTGATGCTCCATTTTGTCGCAACGTTTCTCTGCTTTGATCTTTTTTGAGAAGAATTGTTGATCAATTAGTTCAATTTGTGGATGGGAGTTTGGTTGATTTTGTTTTAATAAAAAACTGAGATAAACGCAAGTTTTTGTAAGTAACCCCCTTAGTAACAATGACTATATTTCCAGAAACCAACAGGTTAAATCACCTGTATTCTTTACATAGAAGACAATCTTGTTGTACAATATATCTGCTTCTAAAGAAATTTAAAGAAATGCAACCACCTACTGTGATTGATGCGCACTTTGTCAAATATATATTTTTATAAAAGTATTTAATAAGCCTATGTCACTAACCGGAGTCACAAAAACTAAGAAGGATAAAGCATGCTACCTTCATATACTGACAAATGACAATATATAAGCTGGAGGAATACTGGAAAACTGCACATAAACAGGAGGAGAAAAAAAGAACCACTTTTATCCTGTGCATAATGTTCTTTATCTTTCTCGCAAACAATGTTTCCCTTTGACATTTCTGTGCAGACAAGGACAGTCGAGGTAATTGTGCTGGTTAACAAGCAAGCAATCTGGCTCATAGGATGATAATAGCTTCCAGATATAATAATCATGCTTAAACAGGCACCCTTATAAAGGCTGGCTTTAACATTTCCAGTAATAAATAGGCTTAGCACAGAGAATTTTGCCATTGTCCCTGTGCTGGATTGCTTGTTTGTAAGCTTCGTTTTTTTGCCCTTGATTCTTTTATTTCAGCTTTTTTTGCTTGGTTTTTTTTTTATAGAATTTCTCCCAAAACATACTTATAAAGCACCAAAATCTTATATTTTCCAACCATAGAGCTATTATACTAAGCTAGCACAAAGTGCAAAATATTAGCCCAGTTTGCATTTTCTCATAGCCCATAGTAATTGTGGGCATCACCAAAAACTGAAATTTTGCACCAGATAATAAAAGTTCAGGTTAAAGAATTGGGGTGCATTTGGAAGAATTATCCTTAAAGGGGATGTAAAGGCCAAAAAATAAAATCCCATTTTCAATCGCACTTTAATGAAAAAGAAATCTGTCTCCAATATACTTTAATTTAAAAATGTGTACTGTTTTTTATAAAAACCCTGATTGTATGCATGGAAATTCCCTCTTTATTTTACTTGCTCTTACAGCTGCAGATAGGAACTGGTCTCTAACTGCTCTGCAGAGAAAGATCATACTTTCAAATGGCAGAGGGGAACTTGCTCACCCTACTTCTCTGACCTCGAGCAGCCTTGTTTGTTTCCCTGTAAAGCAGTGTAGAGATTTGTAATCACAGACCCAATGCAATCTGCATATTCTGATTATTAATCAGTCTTGCTGTATCAACAGAAATTATTTGACTTGTGCTCCTTTGATCATTTATGACAATCCCTAAGCTTAACCTCCTAACTGAAGCCCAGACCACACTGAGCATGTGCATTGTCTTGGTCTTGCAAAGATGTTTAACTAAGTTACAAGATGACAGCCCCCTGTTGCCAACTTTGAAAACATAAATAATTTGTCTTATTAGGCTTCTGGTGCAGTAAGTTCATGTTATATTTAGTATACAAAATACAGTATTTCTAGAATTATTCTATTTTAGACTTTAGTCCCCCTTTAAATTACAGTATGTCTAAATGTAATAGTGCAAAAAAGAACACCAATGGGAAAGGCAGCCATGCACTTACTGCTTGGTCAAGACAGATGTTAGGCACAGAGGTCCCTTGCACCTTTGGAAACAAAAGTCTTTGCATGTAGAACAGCACCAAACTGTGAAACTTTAGTGTTTAAAAAGCCTTTATTTCAGCTTTGGGCATCACAGCAACGTTTCAGGCCATGCGGCCTTTTGTCAAGCATTTTAAGAACAATACAGCCACAATGGGAAGACTGGTGCCAGGTGCAGGTATGGATAGGTGCCAGTGCAATTCTGTTCCCATTTTGGTAACTAGTGTTGAAACAAAAATTAATAAATCAGCTCTTATATCAAATATTAACATGTACGATATACATTACTCTGATTTGCCACTACTGACATAAAAAAAAACCTGCAGAAGCAGACATATTTACGAAACAGCGAGTTGGTGGTGTATATTGTGTGTCTTTTCGTTATTTTACATGTATATGTCTGCAATCCCTATGAAGCAATCACCCCATCCCATCTGTTCATATACTGTACTTATTGCATTTTATACATTTTTTCTGCTGTTTGCATTGAGGCTCCACACAATGTTGGACCTGTCTCACAACATGGAAAAAGTATTAATAATGTCACCACTTCCGAAGAGGAATATTAAAAAGAGTGACAAATCTCTCACCTCAGTAATTTCATACTGTCAGATACGGAATGCCAAATCATTTTTTCTCACATATGCTGATACATGCGGGTGGCATCCCATCTGGCTGAAACAGTGATTCATTTCTCAGTTTTAAAAAAAGAGGCAGATAGCACCTGTATAAGTGTGTAAAGCTTTGCCTGTAAAGGTTAGCCTGTTACGCATGCAATAAATGCAAAAAAATCTACATTGTGTCCCCATCATACCTGAATTATCCCTGCATAATCCAGACAGAGTTTATCAATCTAATTGTAAGAGAATATTGCTCTGATTCTTATACTATACAAAGGGTTACACGACTACCAAATGGTAGAACATAGTAGTAGTAGTAGAAGGGATGTTCAATGTATACAGCATGTTAAAAAAATAAATAAATGCCAGTGTTCTTTAAAGTTAAACAATAACACATTTATCTCTTTGTTGTCTCATTCTATCAAGATTCTGTTTGTTGCAAGAATAGTACAACTAAGAAAGATTCTTTCCCCAAAGTGAAAAAGAGAAACCTAAAAATATATTCAAAGCATTTGGAACCCTTTTGTGTTGTGTTGTGTTAGAAGCCTTATAAAAGTGTGAATGTTTATTTTAGGAAAAAAATATTTTTATTATTCAATACAAGATGTGTTAATAGGGAAAGAAAAAAAAAAAAGAGAAACTTGTCTCCTGTGCCATATTTAATACTTCTGCCTTGGGATATTATTTTGCCATGTATTTAATTGAAAGTAACGTCTCTATGCAATGAGAACAAACCTGTGTAGGTCAAAAGAGGCCACACAAGGTTCGTTATATCTTTAAACTGAACATGGTCAGATAGGGAACTTAGCCTCTAAAATTATAGGTAGTAGGTAGTAGGCTAAACATTTATCAGCATTTTTGTTAAAATGTTAGCCTTACTGAATGACTGTAACTTGTTGAATCTCATAGACTACAGTGGAAAAGTAGCTCCTAAAGAGCTAAATATAGCAACAAATGTTGGTAAATTGATAAAATTGGTCTTGTTTTGTCTTGTTTTCTCAGACACAAAAGCCTTTATTAAAAAAAAACTTTTTAAAACAACATAAAACTTGTGGAGGTACTATTTGACCACCAAATGCCCCCAGTGCTGCCCTAACAGCAGATAATTAGTTAAATTCCTGTACCCCTTTCGACACCCCTTTGTCGGTGTTACACTCCACGTGTGGTGATTACCTGATGACATGGGACAAACCTGAACCACTACGCAGTGTTATTGGGAGAGACTGGGTACCTGGTACTTATATAAATCATATACAAAAGGTGTGCAGCCTCATACTGAAAAAACATTTATTGTGCAAACATAGAAAGAATAATAATATTCACATACACATCTTTATCACAAAATCCACAGTGCAGTGTTACCCCTCTGTCTGCCTACCTGTGTTAGCCACAGGTAGGCAGGTGGCTAACACAGGTAGGCAGACAGAGGGGTAACACTGCACTGTGGATTTTGTGATAAAGATGTGTATGTGAATATTATTATTCTTTCTATGTTTGCACAATAAATGTTTTTTCAGTATGAGGCTGCACACCTTTTGTATATGATTTATAGTTGTAGTGTGTGGATCTGGGTGCAGCATCTACTGTGTGAGACAGCGGGTTTGCCCAATAAATATTTAATTATATTTATTTGTTCTGAACTAATTATAAGCCACAGTACCTGGTACTTACTAGCACAGTGCCTCCACCTAGTGGGATCCGGGAATGCACCTACGGGTGGCCCCACTAGGAATACAGTAATAACACACACACAGAGACATAGGTGTAAATTCACTAAAGCGTGAAGCATGTAACGCTAGCGCTAATTCTCCAGCATGACGTCAATTCGTAACTTTGCCTATTCACTAACAGTGTCCCTGGCGAAAATTCACTAGCAAAGGACGACTTGCGCAATTTCGCACCCTTACGCCAGGCGAAGTTGAGCACTGACAAAGGGACATAACTATGCTAATTCACTAAGATGAAAATTTTTGTGAACGTTACCTGTTACGCTAGACGTTACTTCACCAGGTCAGACCAGGCAAAGTTCAATACAATAGATAGGAGTTTGAAAAAAAACGCTGGCGTCTTTTACCTTTTGTAGGTTGAACTTTTTTTTGGGTTACCCCCCTACATTTCCTAACATATGGCAACTCAGCTATACAGGGCAATAGGACAACTTTATTTTATTTATTAAAGGTTTCCTGGGCTTGTGTAGTGAAATGTAGTGGCTGTAACATACACCTCTATTCTATGCTTAAGTTCGCACCGTCTGCATATTAGGCATCGCTAGCGTAAATGCGATTTGCCAGGCGAAGTAACAGTAGCACAACTTCGCTACCGTTCGCCGCACTGAGTGCGAATTCGCATCTTAGTGAATTTGCATAGTGCTGGCGAAAATTCTCCTGGCGAAGTGCGGCGAATGGCAATGCTAGTGCATTTTCGTGCTTTAGTGAATTTGCCCCATAGACTCTGTGCTTCTGCCTTACAGGGATAAGTGCAATGATTTTGCATAGCTTCCCTACATTCTCCCCCTGCTTGAATGGGCAATTCAATGGTGGGGGAAACAGGTGAAAACTTTTTCACTAACTACCCTGACATTTCCCGTGCCTGAAGGCTTGTGCTTTCCCAGGCCCAGTCTCTCACTTTTATCGTGGGTGCCAGAGTGCTCAGAGACAATCCACATGCCACAGGACTTCTCCTCAGGAATATCTACTTCACATGGCAATGATGTCACATATCCATCATAAGATTCTTCATTCAATCCCCAATCACAGGAGCGGGAAGTATTACTGTACCAACCACAGGTGTAACACTTGGCTACGTCTCTTCTGATATCTCTTTTGGGGTAGCTTCTTCACATCACATTCAGATGAGGTCACTTCTGCAGCTGCAACCTCTTCACCTCGCTTATTGCAGTTGGTAGCTATATAGCCCAACTGACCACAACGAAAAACATGGGTGGTTCTCTGCTAGCACCAGTTACTTTAGGAGAGGGAGCCGGTCTAGACATAGTTGGCATCTCATCTCTTCCAGACACATGAGCTTCTAGCTTTGCAATCTCTTTTTTCAACTCTCTCAATGTAGAACATTAACTTCCTCCCTTCGGATCTCAAATTAACTTCTGATAAGTGGGTTCCTCAGAATAACTTTATCAGTCTCATGGAATCAACGTGATCAGTAGCAATTATCCTTCTGCAAACAATTAATTTTAATGTCTTTTGCGGTCTCTTTAAATACTCAGACAGAATATCTTTGTCTTTCTGCATGCAAGACTGAAACTTGTACAGCATCACAATTTCATCTTCCACGGGTCCATAAGTGTCTTCCAACAGTTCTATTAACTTCTCAGGACCATCTTGCAGACACACCTCTCTGTGTAGCTTAATGAGGTCCAATGCAGGCCCTCGCAAACTCTCTTGGATCTTGTGACACAATGCAGGTCCAGACCCAGGCCAATCAGCAACAGCAGTCAAAGTAGAATCTCTCCAACCTTGCCACAAGCTGGGCTGCTTCAAAGAAATCACTTAGGGGTGGGTTCCTCCCCACAGAGTGCAAACTCTCACATGATGCAGTGCTCTCCAAAATGTAACCCTTTTGACACCCCTTTGTTGGTGTTACACTCTGAGCCACTCTGCAGTGGTATTGGGAGAAACTGGGTACCTGGTACTTACTAGCGCAGTGCCTTCACCTAGTGGGATCTGGGAATGCACTTACAGGTCGCCCCACTAGGAATACAGTAGTAGCACACAGACATAGGCTCTGTGCTTCTGCCATTACAGGGCAAAGTGCAATAATTTTGCATGATTTCCCTACATTCCTTACCCCTGGTACTTTCACATGAGCTATTGCATATATTGGAGGCTTCTCTTTTCCAACCAGCATGTAAATGTCTCAGAAAATGCCACTCCTTCCATAACCTTTTTTTAACAGACACTAAAACAAACAAACTATGGACCTCACATTGGGTTCCAAGACTTAAGTGTTATGGCTACCAAATACATTTATGTCTTATTCCAGCAAAATATGGATAACATGTCAGTGTATTTATATAGTAGTTCTTTATCACCAGGAACATATTACTCACAATAGTACTCACACACAGTGCTACCCTTATGAGATACCAGAAATACCCTAATGCTGACTACATTTAGTTATATACTTGGGACCTCTAAGCAGAATTATCACCAGGGTACTAACTACAATCACATTCCTTACTGGAGTAGGATAGGACACTCAGTTGAGTCTGTTATTTCTTTTTCCTGCTGGTACCACAGGAGAGAGAATCTGACTTGCCTTCTTTATTTAAATATATGTCATCTAATGAGTCTTCCTGGCTGGTCTAGGTTTCACACTCTCCAGTATACATTCCCTACAACATCAGTTCCATCCAATATTGGGGGGCATTATATGGGGAATTATTATTTACAGATAACTACAGTATTGCCCCTGTCCCTGAAATATAATATGAATATATAAGTATAATATGAATATTTGCAACATATAACCACAATCCCACTATAAGTAGTGAATTCTAAGTGATAGCTTATATAGCAGAACCTGTTTGTAATAAATAAACAGCTGAATGCAATGATGATCATCATCATCAGTAGAATAATTAGGCATAATAATTATAATATGATTAGTAAAGTGGAAATCCAGTGGTAGCATAATTACTGTTAAATAGGCAAATTCTATTTTAACATAGGATAACCAAAGCACTGACATTTATTGCAACTATTATATTAAAACTTCACAGATGCCAGGGCAGGAACTAAGGGTAGGCATACGAGGCACCTACCTATGGTGCAACAATGTGGGGGTGCTGGGCAGGTGCCTGTTGAAAGGCCCTCTACCTACCTGTAGTCTAGGTTTTAGTGCTCCCTGGTGCCCAGGTGGCTGCCTGCACCTCTATTCTGCTGGTTCCCCCTCTGTGTGTGACATCACTTTGCATGTGCTCACACATTCGCACGCAGGCACCAGGTCAGTTTGGTCTGCCGCTATCAGATAACTTCTGATTTCAGTGTATTTGTTGGATCATACATGCATTTATTCTGCATGTAATATAAATATTGTTTAAGTCAAAGACACTATGGGGCAAATTCACTAAAGTGCGAAGCGTCTAACACTAGCGTTAATTCGCCAGCGTGACATAATTTTGTAACTTCGCAAATACACCGACTCTGGCAAATTTTTGCTAGTGAAGTAGATAGATTAGCGCAACTTCACACCCTAACGCCAGGCGAAGTTGCACACTGACAAAGGATCGTAATTATGCTAATTCACTAAGATGACCGTTTTACTGAACGTTACCACTTACGCTAGACGTTACTTCACCAGGTCAGACCTGGCGAAGTTCAATACAATAGATAGGAGTTTGAAAAAAAAAAATGGAAATGTAAAAGTCCCAAAAAAAACGCTGGAGTGTTTTACCTTTTGTAGGGTGATAAGTCTGAAAAAGAGTGACTTTTTTTCTCCCCTACATTTCCTAACATATGGCAACTCAACTATACAGTGGGAATATGTTTAGGGCAATAGGACAACTTTATTTTATTTATTAAAGGTTTTCTGGGCTTATGTAGTGGCTGTAATATATACTTCTATTATACTTTGAATTTGCGCCGTATGCAAATTAGGCATCGCTAGAGTAAATGCGCTTTGCCTGGCGAAGTAACACTAGCGCAACTATGCTACCATTCGCCGACCTGAGCGTAACTTTGCACACTAGTAAATTGGTGTAGAGCTGGCAAAAATTCACCTGTCGAAGTGCAGCGAACGTTAGCGAAGGCAACGCTAGCGCTTTTTTGCCGCTGAGTAAATTTGCCCCTATATGTGTCAAGTTGCATATTTTCTTTGGTGCAGAGGGGAAAGGTGCTGTAAGGTATTACTATTTATACTATTTATACACAAACTTCAACACATGTAGGTAGTTGCAATCATTTCCGTTAAAGAGAAATATATTTTCCCTTCAACTATATCATAAAATTTTACTTTTCAGTAGTAGGTGTTGAAACCAGTAATAAATAGAAATGATGCTTCTCAATTCCACAAAGCTAACATTTACAGTGCTGCGTAGGAAAAGCTTTTCATTCAGTAGCACCATTCAATTCCATTTTTTTTCAATAATACAGTGTACATTGATAGTGTGTGTCCATTTTGTGCTGCAAAACTGGGTCACTGCACCCAGAAAAAAAACCTACCAAGTTGCAGTTCCCAATGTTTGTGGGCAGAGTTGTCAAAAGTATTTTTATCATTGGAGTAAATTTCTGCCCAGAGCAAAGGCAGCAGAGTAGAAAACACAAGTCCCCTGGAAGCTATCAATTAGCCCTAGAATTACAATAAACACTCTGTGTAAACAAAACATTATGCAAGTCCTACATTCAGAAAAACATAGCTGTTATTGTTTTAAGAAAGAGTTGTTACCTAACTTTACATTATATATGTACATATATTTACATATATACAAATCTTAAAATCCAATCAGTCCAACTGCTGCTTAATAATAATTATGCCAATTATATGAACTCCTTCCTGGAGTGGAACCTCTGCATACTCCATTGTAGAGTAATCAAAAGAAGTTAGAGGGTTGGCAAAATTAAAAATGTTACTGCTGCATAGTGTATCAATGCTTGTTGATCCTCAGGGGATCATTTCAGGATAGTGAAAAGAAGTGAACACACATTCAAATACCCATAACATTCAATCAATCAGTGTACAGAATCAATTCATACATCACACACACATAAGAGTTAACATATCATCTATTTTTGAAGTGTTAAAATTTCTATAATTAAGACATAAAAATGATACAATTGTTGATTAAAACATCAAAATTGCAAACACCCTCATAACTACAAATTATTGAACTTAACCCTAGTTAAATCATGACTAATATATTCAATCACAAAGTTACTAAAACAGGGGAGACATTTCACCCAATTGGCAGAACATCCCCCAAGTAAAAAATATTTCCATTATGAAAGCCTATACTATCCAAGGATGGCTAATCTTCATCTTGACCATTAGCTTATACAGTAAACTCCATGTAATATGTCTTTACTATAGGCACTAAGCACATAGGTATTCATAAACTCTAGGGAGAAGGACACCTATACCCCAAAAAAATTGTTATATTTAAATAACCAATATACAAGTGACATTCTGACCAATTAAAATTTAACATGAGCCCAAATACATCTAAATAGGGTCATTATTAATTTAAGTGCAAAATTGAAATTCATAATAAATTAATTCCTTTACAATAAAAACACTTTGTTTTATTATATGTGCTAACTGTGATTAAATTACTTGATCTAAAATATTTAAAAACAACAAATAGCATAATTCATCGGAGACACCAGCTTATAAGAAGCATAGCAATGAATGCACAGTGAATATCATGATTTATCAAAAAAGCTCATTCATAAATAGCATGAAAGAGAGCACATTTCATCAAGCCCTCTCCAGTGATTTTGTCAAGAGTCCATATCCATTTTATCTCTTATTGTAATAAGGTTTTAGCTCTGTCCCCACCTTTAGGCAGAGATGGAATATGATCCATCAGGACTGCACGTAGAGTCAGCAAAGGATACCTTCAAGTCAAAAAATGTCTGGCTAGAGGGATATCAGTTTTTCTGGAGGACAATGCCAAATGAATTGCAGATTTATGGTTATTCATATGAATGCAAAAAGAAGTCACACATTTACCCACATCATAGAGGCCACGAGGATAGATTATGCAATAAACAACGTGGTCCAATCTATGTCAATCCATGTAGAATTTGGAACCTCTTACTTGGGAGAACTTATCTCCAACCAACATCCAAAAGTCTCACATCCTCCACATCTGTACATCTGTACATCTGTAGTTTATTTACTTTCAACCAAGTGCCATGAGTTTCAGTTAGCAAATCCGTCACCATTGACAGGTATTTAATTGACCAATCCCGACAAAAAGCACATATAGGTAGACATGTTATTGAATGGAGGCCAGAGTCCATTTGTAAAATTGGCCAATGTTTCTTAATCAGAGTATTCACATGATGACTCTTCAGTGTAAAATCTGAAATCAAAACCAAGCCCTCAGGTCTGTCATGTCCTCTTAGTTGGAGTTGACTTCACTATCGATGTCTTGAATGCTCTCTCCAGCTTATCCAGCTTATCATTCAAAAAATCAAGCATAAAGCCTTTTTCCAGAAAGTGATCCAGCATTGCCGAGGCCTGCTGTTTTGCTGTTAACAAATCAGTAATAATGCTGAACACTCTCAGAAATTGTGTAAATGGTATAGATGTCAAAATAGATGGTGTAATACTGTGTTCCTTTTAGTACAAAACAGTACCTAACCCCTCCTCCAAACAAAATATACTTATGTTTATAAAATCCACCATATCTTTATGGTAAGTCAAAGTGAACTTGGACAAAGACTACAAACAATTTAATTCCAACATAGTCCCCCACGCCAAATAATGAAAATATCATTGATATACTGTACCTATGGTACAAAAGCTATAAATAAATTTAGAAACTATTGCAGTGCCAGTCTTCTGTAAATAAAAAAAACAAAAATAAATACACATCAACACTTACTCAAGTAAAGAGCACAAAAAATTCTGGGGGAAATTCACTAAAGCGCGAAGCGTCTAACTCTAGCGCTAATTTGCCAGCGTGACATCATTTCGCAACTTCACAAATTCACTAAAACGGACTCACTAGCGCAAATTTGCGCTAGCGAAGTAGATAGACTTGTGCAACTTCGCACCCTTATGCCAGGCGAAGTTGCGCACTGACGAAGGATCGTAATTACGCGAATTCACTAAGATCAACATTTTCCTGAACGTTACCTTATGTAACCGATTCCAGCTGTGTCCTTCGATGAATGTCTACCTACAAGCCAACACATCATCATCCAAAGGAACTACTGTATACAAATTACATACATCTAGAGTAGCAAAAAATTGTATCATCGTGTAACAGATCAAGTTGTCTCAAAATCTCAAGTAGCAATAGTGCATCTGCAATATAAGACGACATGTGAACACAGAGGGGTTGTAAAAAAAACTAAGAAAATCACTCCATTTGAAAGCAAAGATCCTCATGCAGATAATATCAGGTGACTGAGTGGAGCAGGGAGGTATTTATGCACTGTAGGAAGAATGTATATGATAGGAAATTTCAGAATATGTATATTTTCTATATACAGTTTTGTCAGTGATTACTTTTTTTTGTAAATTCATGCTGGAAGTTTGATGTTTTACTGGAACAAAAGCCTCCACAAATCCATCATTAATCCACTTCTTGCTTTCTGCTGCTTCTTTGCATCAGTAATGGAAAATGTGGTGTGAGAATTTTTGATGATTCCCATTGCTTAATGAAGTAGGAGAGTGGTGGATGATAAAAATGTTGAACATCATATCTTCTGTCTACTGCACAACATTAACTGTGGGGTTTATTTGCGTTGCTTCTGAAACTCAGAAATTCACAGTGAGACCATACATGGTGAAAAAATCACCAAAGTGCATACAGGGCATACCTGTCCATGGATGTAAAAGAAACAAGGAAAGGAAGATATAAGGAGTACCTAACAAATCCCTCATTGCTGTGCAATTTCAGAAGGGCCTACATTTTTTTTGCCACGGGGCCTAGTATGTTGCGTAATGTAAATATCCATTATGCATTGCTGTAGCTTCTGCTATGGTTATGCTATGAAATAAAAGGAATGAAAAGGTCAGATATTTAGCCTGATAAACTTACAGAAAATTATCTTTCTTTGCTCACAATTATGTGGCATATTTACATAACATATCACCACATCAGAATAGCAGCACATGAGTGGCACATGGAATGCCCCTAGGTTGCATGCCATTCAAAACATGCAAATTAGATAGCTCTATATGATGCAAGGTGCTAGGAAGCCCTGCTTACTGCTTGGCTTCGCCCCATGTGATTTGTACTCTGCCTCACTTGATTTGTAAGGATATGAGCACTACCTGTATGGGCCTTAAGTGACACATTTTCTGATGCTTTGTGATCTTAAGACCACTGATAAATAAGGGCTAATTTTCTTTTTCTGGCAAATCCTAGTCATGCATGAAATCTATTTTAAATATGAGTGTCCCTTTGCTCATAGGGGTGTGCCCATAATAAAATTGTCAATTATAATATGCTAAAAGACTGACCTTAAATGTATGCAGTGTCAGATGTGATTATATTTTAGTCTTGCCACTGAAATGCGACTTAGTCTACAAAAGATATTACAAGATATTGTATTATAAAAGTACTTATTGTCATCTTACATGCATGCCATTCTCATTTTTCTACCATGGCATATGACAGTTAAGGTCAAACAAAGTTTAAGCTTCAGGGATTTGATGCAGTGGTAAAAATAAGCATGTCAATTAACATATCCCAATTGGATTTATGCTCTTCTTTTTATATCTAGGATCACAAAAGTGTAATCCGAAATATAACAGTCTGCAAATACAGCTTGCATTTGGATTCCTGAACTAAATATTGTATGTTTTATGTGATAGATAGTGATGGGCGAATATATTCACCAGGTGCAAATTTGCTGTGAATTTCCACGTTTTGCCGCCAGCGTATAAATTTGTGAAACTGTGGTGAAAATTCACCAGCGAAAAAGGTTCCACATTCTGAGACAATATATGGTTGAGAAATCAAGAGGAGAGAGGGGTGAACCCCCATAGTGCAAAATCAATGAATTATTAGATAAACAATACACTTACATGTTACACATTTCAGTAGTGTAATCAGCATATAAAGTGTTATTGTCCAAACGATTAGCCCAGAATTCATCAGGGGTATAAATATTAATGTCCCAAAATGAGTTTATATAGGCTGGCAAAGATTCACAAGATTATAAAAATTGATTTGCATATGTGCAGAGCATCAGAGGTTGCACTCAAAGTTTATTTAAGACTCTATGAATTGTATTCGTAATCAGAATTATTTTGAATTTAAGGATACAATTTATTTATAGGTCTGTGATACAAAAATGGGGACCAGGTTTGCGAGTTATGCAAACCTTTTCCTGTGCCACTGGCAACATGCCAAAGATAGGGGTTCAGGTCTATAGGGGGTGAACCTGGTCCCATTTTAATTTTAAAATAATAATTTATAATAATTTATAATAATATAATAAATAATTTAGTGTTTAATTGCTGATATTTTATTTGGAAAGGTGCAAGAGAAACTCTTGAATCCTTTATTGCTGATGTAAATTTGAATGGCATTGGGGGTCTCATTTACCTCTACTAGAGACCCAGTCCAGATAGTATTTCTGGATCTAGTGCTAAGGGGAGAAAATGGCCTCATAAATAGTC
>CM044445.1:49981080-49993146 GCA_024363595.1 Xenopus borealis
ATATATATAGTATATATATAAATGGAGTTAGAGCTACATAACCTTGGAGGCATATCAGAATATATCAGAATATATCAGAATCAAAATAGCACCAGAGGACTGTGAATTCAGCATAGCAGAGACCTCTGGGTCACAAATAGGTCATAGAGAGACTCTGAGTAGGCAAGATTTCCTTTGTAGCACTGGAGCCGGCATGGGAAGCAGAGCCACTGTGCTATTTCTACTAAAGCAATGGGGGGAAATGTCTTCCATTACAATAAAAAGAAATAAAAGACTTTCTCAAGCACTCTGCACACAACTGAAAATGCAGCTGCAAATGGAAAAAGACAAAGAGGAGAATTTGTGATCACTATACACAGTGTTTCATAAAATTTTGTAATTTAATAAAATTAATTCATCGTAATTTACCTTACCACTTTATCCAAGCTTTAGGCTAATATATTTCTCTGCAGGATTAAACCTGAAAATTGCTTAAATTAGGTTTTATGTTATTTGCTTCTGTTAAGAGAATAGGTGTGTGACCTTGAAAAGGTTCAGTTTAAAGAACAAATCTACTGTGCTAAAATGTAGTTTTGATCTTCTATTAATTCCTGCTTTAATAGACTATTAAGTCTGAAGGCTTAATCAGCCATGTGATGTCATGTTCTCAAGGGGTTCAGGTCTAGAAAGTCTAGGGTTACCTTTTGCCAATGTTGTCATCTCTGCAGCCTCTGCCACTCTGTAACTTGGACTTCTGAATGTCATACAAGTTAGGTGATAGATAAGAGGTAGAAGGGTGGATGCGACTGGCCTCCCCTCCAACCCCTCGTGAATACAGTGTTGGCAGGCAGCATTTTATTCATGGTGATTGCTGCAGGTCTGCATACATTGTGCCAGTTTTCATCATTTTGCCTTATAATTATTAAATCACCCCTAAAAGTGGCAACTCAATGCTATTAAGAGTATATTATCAACAGCATGGCACAGACATTTTTTGGTTGATTCAAAATGGTTCTTTTCACTGTCTGTGACTGACAATGCTATTGGGAAGCAGTCAAAAAAGTAGAGTAGCACAGTTAGGAGTATATCCTGGGTTGAGAACAAGGTCAGCAATTGTAATCACTCGGATGTTGGGGTGGATGACAAAAAAGGACAGCCAATGTTTTTCACCTTCCTTGTCTTTTAAATGTGACTGTTAGTATCCATGTGGTTTGGCCAGTATATAGATAATAATTGTACACATTTCTAAGATATTTCTTCCTTAAAAAAGAAAGCCTTTTACTGTAAGTTCAAATGCTCTGTAATTTAAGTTTGCTTTAATTCATCTAAGCATCCATTTACATGGGATAGCCCCCAATTTATGGACTCGGAAAATGAACCAAAATAGGAGGGTTTACAATAGATTAGAGGTGTGTCTGGAGATAATTGGCCATTCAGGTTTTACATTCTGCAAGTTTAAGAGGAATAGTATGTAAACTAATAAATGCTATTCACATTATTTTACATAACTGTATTTTTGCCAAAAAGGAAACTGCCAAATAAATGGTTCTAATTTGTTGGGTTCTAAAGTGTCTGTTCAATAATTAAAAATGAAATATTAAATAATTTATTTCTGCAGCTTTAAGAAGACAACAGCACATTTGGGTACAACTTTTAAGCCTATGATTTCAGCAGTTTCATTCCCTTATAAATAAGGCCTGAGGCATGCTTACAATTTCCACAATAACATATATATATTTGAGATGGTCCACTTAACACAGAAGGGAAGACCATTCATTGTATGTTGAATATGTGATCTGCATATGAAGGTGTTGCTTCTCCTGATTGTGTCTCGACAATAAGTAAAAACGAGTCACTCTTTCACAGAGAGAGATCTCATAAAATTCAGAGAGGTGAAGTGTTTATTTGAAGTTTAAGAGCTAAATTGCAGGTGTAAACAGATGAAGCGCCAGTATTTCTGCACACTGTAATTAAGCTGATGTTGCTAAATTGAGAATGTTCCATGTCTTCAATCAGCTGAATTCTTCTGAGAGAAGGAGTCAAGGCTTACTCCAAAAGTGTTTCTGTCTGTCACCAGCTGGCAATATGGACATTTCGGAATTACTGGTATCAGGTCGTTTGCTACAGGAAAGTATTGACATTGGTTGATTACTTTTATGAGCCACAAACAATAATAAGTATTCTGGAATAATATGTAGTCTGGAACATCAGCTGGAATATTTCAAGGTAACATGAAAAGAACATTTACATTCTTTTCTAAAAACCTAGAAATTTAGAAATCAAATCAAGTCTGCCACTGGTCTGCAACAGTGATGGGCAAACCTGTAGAAAAATTTGCGAAACACATTGAAGTTAATGGGCGTCAAAATAATTTTGACGTGTGACAATTTTATGCACACAACAATTTTGACTTGCAATAATTTTTTTTTTTTTTTAAACAATATTCATGCCTGGAAATGTATTCACATGTATAATGTATAAAAGTATAATGTATAAATGTGTTATTTTAAAATAGGGAAAATGAGCTCTGTAAAAACAACCCAATCCCCAAACTTATATTGTGAATGTTTTTGCCTACAGGAAAGCAGAAGTCCAGTACACCGGGGTTTTAGCTATGTACTGAATATCTAATATTCTATGTTAAAGGAACACAGAGTATTGCCAACATGAAGCAGTTTCAGTTTCCCTGTTTAGGTTCATAAAGATTTAATAAAGATTTTAATAAATCAGAGCTCCTTGTAAATTAGTTAAATCAGAGGAAACATTTATTCTACTCAAGTTCTCATGTTTCTATGTTTCATACATATTCTTGAGCAGAATGTTAGCTCTACAAGGGTTCATTGATTCGCTCCGAATAAAAATATCAGCTGCTTTGTAACTTGGGGGAACTTTAATTGTTGCACAAGCTCTTCCATTTGTAAGTTGTGTGTATTGAATGCATTTGCTAGCTGGTTATTGAAGGAATGTCTGCAAAATCTTGTAAAATAGTGACAGAGTTACTGCGAACTAACATAGCACTGTATTCAAGAGTACTCAATAAATCATTGTTTTGCTAATATAAAATGGATGATAAACAAATGCATTTATTATGCTCATTTTCTTCCAAGCAGCTTATGGTTCTAGCACTAAAGTCTAACAACAATAAATGTGATGTTTATTACAAATAGAAGCTTTTTGCATTCAGATTAATGGTTCAGAAAATAGACTCGCTGGACAGCTCCCCATTCCATTCTGTCCAGTTACTTGCTTAGTTGCGATATCCTTTGCTAACCCGTGTGCTTAGTTCATACACAATGTGTTCCAGCCTCACCTGACTGCCTGCTTGAAGTCCCACTGGCAATTTCTTCCCCGAGTACAGTTCAGGCAGAGTTCAGCTGTATGTGATTACATGAAGCTTCAGGTTAGAAGAGGATCACAGCTGCTCACACGGACTCTCCCTGTGGAATCCGCCCGCTGAGCCTTCCAGATGCCGATTCCTATATACTCATGCTGCAGGTTAGCTTGTCAGAAACTAAAGCAAATTAGAAATTCTGATAAAGAATGACACTCATTTTTTTTCCTAAGCTGTGTAAAATAGATTTACTGGTCTTATCTGTAAATGCGACCTCTTTCCTGCTGACCAGGTCATTAATTGAAGGACTACTGTTGGCTTTTTTTTTGGTGCTTTCTAAATTCATTACATAAAAATTGCATCACCAGAGATAAGTGAACTACTAGCATTTATTCTCACGGAGACATCTGATCCTGCATTTGAGTGAAAAATCTGCATTTTGCCAATATTTCTTTAGACACAAAATGTAATTGCCATTTTGTGCTGTTACTCAGTTGCCCTTCCAACACTTTCGCTTGTTAAATACTATCTCAGAGTCAAAAAGTAAACATAAAACAGGCCAAACTTTGTCTAAAGTGCTAGTATACCTTTACATTACCATTACATTAACTAAATAATTCGAAAACTACAAACACTACAAAGACCAACTGCAAACCCCAAGCCTATCCATTTACCCCATGACATTCCAAACTGTCAATTTTATATACCACACAGCTCATACTTGAGTCACCCTGGTGAGTTTAATTCCAAGCTAACCCCTTGTATCCCTAGACCTAGGACACCATGAACAATCAGTCACCAGATAGGAGACCCTTTCACTGGAAAACCAAGGTGGGGGGACCACCCTCCTAGCACCATCATGCCCTGCTTCCCTACATTTAATTCCGATCCAGTGAGTCCCAGGAAGAGGCCTCTGGGGGACAAAGATAGGGCTAGAGATGGGGTGCAGCTACAAACAGAATACAATTGTTTAGATGTATTATCAGCATCTTGCTGAATGTTATCTGCCCAAGACATCTAGTTCTTGGATAATGACAGATGCATAGTTACATTCAAGTTTAAAAAAGAAAAGAGGCAGAAATGGGCCGTTTTGCTTGATATTTCAATACCAAGTGAGCATTATTAAGTTGTGAACTTTGAATATGATGGAATAAAGTATAAAGCACATTTTTTTTGGCAACTTAAATTATATTGTACAGAATGAATCAGAGATTATCTAAGCAGCAGCAGTGAAAAGGTAGAGACAACTTACAAAATAAGAGGCCAGCCTTATTCTGAATATATTTTAAGTAGATATTTCTTTTTGTTGCTATGCTTCAATTTCACATGAATTATCAGCTATCATTATTTAGCTGCAGGTTCCAGTCATGATTAAAAAGCAGACAAAATGCTGAGCAGAGTCTCACTAGACATTGCATGAACATCCCTTTGAGGGTCTTATAAATTATATTGACTTCATTGCAGATATCATAACTTCTTTGTGCCAAAAGCACTGGTTTACCCCTTTTTTCACTTTGACTGCCATTGGACTTTGTTCTCATAGCTCTGATTATCAATAAAACATTTCTAAATATAGAAATATTTAGATTGTTATGTAGTAATATGGCTTTTTTCCACCAGTACTGTCAACCAATGTACCTGTAATACAAATAAATTAAAGATTGGTTAAGGAAAAAGCCCACATATTTTGGCACATATAGTGACTCCCTTAGAAATTTGATGTTTACCAAATGGCTCTTCTGGAAGATATTAAATAATGGCAGATTCTTACAGCTCCAGATAGATAGTGCAAGAACACCAAGGAATGTGAAACTGTGCTCCAGTTACACAAAACATAAGCCCATGTCATTGCTGTAGTCTTCCCATTGTGGTAGATAAAAAATTTGATAAAAATTGCACATCACAGCTGTGATTTGTGACAAGTTGCCCTGTACTTTATGCCCAATAACTGTTCTGTTAGTACTATTAATAATTAATTAAGCCAGTTTTCTCTTAATGGAATACTATGCCCTTTTTACTACCGGTACCTCCCATGCTACAATATCCATAACACGAGAGTTAGATAGCAAATACCTCTGCTAAGAAATCTGGAAAGCAACCGAGATTGCAAATATGAATAAAAGTAATGTCTTGAGTGTTATGTTCAGTTCATTATTTCAAAGATAATACATGTAAAAGGCAAAACTATAGGTATAAATTACATTGCTAAGTTTAATTTTCCCCAGAAAGGGTAACGTTAGCATAATTATTTCTAAATGCTAATACCAGCTGCCAATAATGTCATCTGTTTTGCAACTATATATCTGCTTAAGTCATTAATAGCACTTCTAAACTTTTATGCCACAATTAGAGAACTTTTTTTGCCAGTTTATCTTTTACATGTAAGATTTAAATGACAAATAAATCAACTGATATGGGTTCTCCAAAGGCTTTATGTTAGTTTCTTATATCAGAATATTGTTGCCTTGAGCCCTGTGAACTATTAAACAAAAATTTGATTTGAAGGGAAGTAGGTCACTCTACTCATAAATATATTTGTCTTTGTTAACCAATATAATTAGAAATATACAGAAACTGCATACTATTACAACTAATAATAAAGTAAGGAAGATAATTACCTTCTTTAAGATGACCTTCTTTCAATTCTGCTAAAGCCTGAAAAACATGATTTTTTTTGTCATTGGTAGAACAATTGTAAACATAAAAATCACATGGGTTTTCAAGTGAATTAAAAACGAATAGCTTGCCTAGGGCATAACAAATGGGATAACAGTAACTGCAATTATGCCTATGCCTATGTCCTCCATTGCCCATAGCATATTGCTGCAAAATACTATTAGAACTGTGAGGTTGTTAACAAAAGTACTTTATTTTCACTCTACTAATAAGGTAGAAATTATCCAGTAGCCTTGGTAAACACAGTGAGTGATGGAACAACTTTAAAAAACAACTAAAGAAATTGAGGCCATGTTTATGGTAATAACCTGCAAGGAAATACTATTAGTGCCCCAAGCTACCCCAGAAAGCCAGTGGGTGCTCACAGAGATAATATAAATGTAGGACTGAGGAACCATAGTAGACTGAGAATTTTCGTAGGCATGCAATTGTGCCACAACCAATAACAGCTGTTTTAAGGGAAGTGGGAAAGCTTAGATAGGAATTTATGTTGATCGATAGGTAGATATAGATGGGATCAAGATTCTGAACAACACTCCAATGAAATTTCCTAATATAGTTAAAACACTTTTACTTGCATTATTGGTAAAGACCAAGCAACATTTCAGGTCCACGTTGACTCTTTACAAAGCTTGATAAACGACAGGAAGCAAAGGTAACTTTATGCAAAATTCAGGAAATTAGGGAGATTTCAGGCCCACTTTCACTCTTTACAAAGCTTGATAAACGAAAGGAAGCCAAGGTAATTGTATGCAAAATTCAGGAAACTAGGGTAATTAAGGGGGTTATTTGCTAAAGATCGCATTATGAAATCTAGAAAAAAAAATTTTTCTTTTTTTTTTAAAACAACGTGAACAATTTGAGCATTTTAGGGAAAAGGCAGAAAATCTTTAGCAAAGCGGGGAGAATCCTGAAAAATTCAAACAATTTGCGGTTTCACACAATTTTATCGAGTTTTTCCATGATCTGATTAAATTTTGTTTTTTAATGAATGAATAAGCTAAAATCGGGCAGGGGAGTTCGGTCATGGTTTTTAATAGCATATAAAAAAGGTAGGAGCCGCTATGCACAATAATAATGACACAATAATAATGACAATGAGGAACAACTCCTTCTGAAAATTAAAATGATTGCACTATTGAGCCATTTTTAATCACAAGTTGTCAGTGGCTCAAAACCAAATTGTTAATAGCCACATCAAATGTGGAAAAAAATAGAACTGCTTTACAGTAGCTGAAGAACAAATGGGAATGCTAGTAAGAATAATTCAGTTTTGCCCTCTCACCTCAAAGTACTACAAGAGGGACAGGAGACAATATATAAGGATTGGTGATGACTTCAACTGGAAAAGAGTAACCCAATGCACAGAACAAACTGTTTTTTCATGTGTTGGAGCTTGCTAAGGAGTATAGGGTTCAGTTAATAGTGCTGTTCCAGAAAAATTCTGCATCTAAATCCTTTTCACAAAAGAGCAAATAGATTTTGTTATATTTCATTTTGAAATCTGACATGGGGCTAGACATATTGTCAATTTCCCAGCTGCCTCAAGTCATGTGACTTGTGCTCTGATAAACTTCAATCACTCTTTACTACTGTACTGCAAGCTGGAGTGATATCACCCCCTCCCTTTCCCCCACCCAGCAGCCTAACAAAAGAACAATGGAGAGGTAACCAGATAACAGCTCCCTAACACAAGATAACTGCTGACTGGTAGATCTAAGAACAGCACTCAATAGTAAAAACCCATGTCCCACTGCGTACTATTCAGTTACATTGAGAAGGAAAAACAACAGCCTGCCAGAAAGCAGTTCCCTCCTAAAGTGCTGGCACAAGTCGCATGACCGGGGCAGCTGGGAAATTGACAAAATGTCTAGCCCCATGTCAGATTTCAAAACTGAATATAAAAAAATCTGTTTGCTCTTTTGAGAAATGGATTTCAGTGCAGAAGTCTACTGGAGCAGCACTATTCACTGATGTGTTTTGAAAAAAACATGTTTTCCCATGAAAGTATCTGTCACGGTCGGCACCCTAAACCAGAACAGATGCCAAGTTCCCTGGTCTCGGCTCGGCTTCACCAGCTAAGTGACCGCCTTTGGCTTCGGGAAGAGCCCTCAGCTACTCAGATGCCACCTGGACTTAACGAGAGGAATAAGGCGAGGAGTTCTGGCAAGCAAAGGAGCACGACTGTTGTTAAAGTCAGTTAGGCCGAAGAGCACGGTACAATAGGATTAGGCAAGTTCGTAGTCAAGCAAGCTGGGTCAAGGCAGGCAGATATCAAGGATCGTCAGACAGGCAAGGGTCAAACTGGGTAATCAATCAGAAGGATGAGACAGAATTGGAGTCGAAGTACAAGCTGGGGTCAGGTTACGGATATCAGAATAGTCAGGAACAGGCCGGGTCAAACACAGGAATAATACTAGCAGGATACAAGGAACAAACGCACAAAGGCTCAGGAAAGCACCAGGAATCAAATCCTATCATGGGCAATGAAAAGTAAAAAATGTCCCTTTAAATACCTTTAAATTTCGCACCATTGCACGCTGACGTAATCACGACAGCGTGAATGCGCCTATAAAAATCGGAAGTGTGCCGCACCGGTAAGGTGCTTTTTGTTACAGTATCCCTTTAACCAGGAGAGGTAACAGTGGCAGAAGTGTAACCATGTCATTGTAAGCTATAGGAAGGTCCCGAAGACTGATTTTTGTGGTTGGTGCAAGACTATACAGTGTTCCAGAGACTGCAGAGCATCCATTGCTGACAGTGATCAAAAAGGGAGCGTGAGGTACACATGGGTATGAGGGATGCAGAGAGATGTCTCCAATTACATGTATTATGTGTACTTTGTAATAAAGGCGAACTATAATGAAAATGTAATATATTTTTCATTATACTGAAATATGAAACATTCTAAATATGATCTATTAAAAATTTGGGCCTGTTTCTAAAATAATCAAGTTTATCTTCACAATATTTGATGGACAGCTGAGATTTTTAAAAGAGCTTAAAACAGCTATGAATGCTTTAATAAAAATTTGAAATTGAATTTCATGTTTAATTTGAAAAGGACTTTTATTATACAGATTTTTGTGTCTAGGTGACGGGTCCACTTTAAAAGAGCTGTGATTATCTAGACAAGATTTGTTTTTATAACAGGGAATATTTTATGTATAATGCAACAGTGTTAAGTACAATTATTCATCTTTTATAAACCATGTGTTCACACATAATAATAATGCCAAAATAAGCTTTCATTTTAAAAACCAACATAACACACACCTGCAATTTGTATGCTGTGCCATTAATTATGTAGACATAATGATGAGTTTTAGAGTACAAGTAGCAATCTGTCTAATTTCTTTTAATTCCTCAGGTAAAATAATATTTAGGCTAGTTACCAAAAGTCAATTAATTCATGTATAGGTGGATTGCTTACTTTAGCTTTTGTGTGCTGTGTTACACTAGGTGGCCTGTTAATTGTAGTGTTTTAATTCTCCCTGGAAAATAATAAAGAATCAACAAGCCAACATAAGAGTGACAGCTTAAACATTATGGTGAGGTGTAAGGTTGTACCATTATCTAAACCTAGCAAAATAATAACAAACCATTAAGGGACCAATTAAATTGTGTAAGGATTGTAATCCATAAAAAGCGATTTCTAATGTTGACATGTGACTACAAATGACTGAGATAAAAAAAAAGTTTGTATTCAGTGCTATATTTTTTTTTGAATAAACAACTTCCATAAAACAAACTGCAAAAGACCGCTCAAAACTCACTCCTCTCGACTCCCAGTCAGGTGCTCAGTCAGCAGCGTCCCTCTGCTATGATACACTAATCTTACAAGGAATGACGGCACTCTGAAGAAGGAACAGGTTTATTCCAAGTTAGGGATGATAAGCAACTTCCATAGACCATAGTAGTAATGTTAGCAAAAAAAGCTGTAAAGGGCTCGTTAATTTTTTAAAGCCCAAGATCAGTTACACAGCACTGGCATCTGGCTCATTGCATTTGTTTGTTATTTCTTGGGCTAAACAGTGCAAATGGGGGAACTGAAGCTACTCCATGTTTGTACCTTGCAAGGTAGATAATTATATTAAGGTATAATTATATAAGGTAGGTAATTATATAAAACATGATCAACAGCAATACTAAATTTTCATACGTTTGAGCCTACAATTTGTGGGTGGAATGTAAATCTAAAGACTCTGGGGCAAATTCACAAAAGTGCGGAAATTCGCTAGCGATGCCTACGCCGCTCATCACCAGGCAAATTTTCGTCAGTCTGCTGCTAATTCACTAAAAAGTGAATTTGCTCTAGTAGCTTAGTTGCGCTACCGTTACTTCGTCAGGCAAAGCGCATTTAGGCTAGTGATGTTAGTATGTTTAGAGCTAAACATACTAAAAGTTAACTCAAAGGTGAACCACCCCTTTAACCACTACGTTACAGACATTGTTGTCTTCATATCATTGAAGAATATAGAACCTGCTGCACAAGGCTGTCGATTCATAAAGTTTTAAGAGTAAAACCAGTTTAAAAGGTGAGTTTAGATCACAACTATTATGAAGTTGCTTTATTCGAGCCCCAATACACAAGTGGAAGGGAATAATTTTGTTGAGGTTCGAAAGCAGGACATACAGAGGGTATATTTTAAATAATGATACTCTGCTACCAGCTTTAAAACATCAACAATGGTGGGTAGCCTATTAGGAAAGTAAATGGAATAAACACTGGTTTATACATTAGGCACAAATTCAAGCTTCATAGAATATAGCATGAGCATATCTCAATAGGCTTGCCATGTGCTGGGCTTTATGTTTCCTTTTTCTATACACCTACTTAGCCCGCAATAAACTCAATGAATAAACATGCATTTATAAAATTACAGCAATGTCCTTGGGTGTTTATTTGTTCTACCAGTTATAATAATATTTTAGAAGATTGCAGCAGCTATATAAAACTTAATTTTTAATAGAAGTGAATGTATGCAATCATTTATTCATTGAGACTGGTGCTCATATTTTCCTGATCAAATAAAATGAGGTCACTCTGTACTAACCAAAATAGCTATTTGTTAACAGAATATGAAAACTTGTTTTGCACTTAGTAAAAATAAATACATCCATTTATTTTATAAGCCAAACGTTTTGTGGGGCCTCAGATATCAAGCACGGTGAACAGGTATTTTATTTATATGTTTTACAATTATTTTTGCTCTGAAGTCCCTGATAACAGAGAATTCTAATAATATGAATTGTAGCTGTCTGGTAATAATAATTATGATAATTCAGCAATGATCTATTGCTTTGCTGCACACTAAGAAGAAAAGGAAAGTGTAGTGCTGATAATGCCTACCTGTGTGTTGGGTAGGCAGACATCTGCACTTACTGGTATGGGATTAATTACCTGGAATGCTTGGAACCTGCTGGTTTCTTGATATTGGGCTTTTCTATAACATAGGGCAACATGTATTAATGGACACTAGACCCCATAACATTACAGGTCTCTATATAAATATAGGACATAAAACAGCCCATATGAAAATCATCGAATCATGTAGATAAAACAAAGATAATCCTTTATAGGAGTATGTTATTGGACATTTCCTTTGCTCACAGACAATCCAAGGGGATACATACAGTACATGAGTCACATTGCTTCCCAGTACAGTTAGAGCTGCATTATTTCCTACAGGTGATACGTATGTAACCAACCAGAACATCGCAAGATGGTGTCTCAAGGTTAAAAGGGCAATATTTACTTCTATGTATATGCATTATATAACATTCTTCAACATGTCACTTACCATTTGGATAAACACTCACCACCATAAAAAGGAATAGAATGTAATAACTACTCCATTATCACACTAATTACCGCGCCCACACAGATGGTCACAACACAACTGCACATGGGCCAAAAGTGCTGTGAATTGCCAAAGTGAAAAAAGAGAACCTGAAGAAGACGACTGAAGATCCAGAAGATGGTGCCCATGAGCTCTGCTACACAGATGTGTCAGCAAGGTAACTGGGACACTTTCAGGGATAATGAACTATGTGGGCGAGGGATGTAGGGTGGGGGG
>CM044445.1:49993811-50004123 GCA_024363595.1 Xenopus borealis
GTGCAACTAGCATCAGAATTTAATAATCAGCCCTGTAGCATCAGCTTATATTATAGGCCAACCTAATTTTCTGCTTGATAATTTGCAACAACCCCTAAGTTTAGCTTCTCAACAGCTGCTAGAGCCCACTGAACATGTGAGTGTCGCAGACACTTTCCAAGATGGTGACCCCCTGTGACAAGTTGGAACTCCTGGATCATTGCTGCTATTGAAAAACTCAAACTGGCTGGTTCAATAAGTTTAGTATATAAAATATGGCATTTTTAGCATATTCATTTTTAGGGTTTAGTGCCCCTTTAAGCAGGCAATCATATGTTGTTTTTCAGTTGCTTAAAACCCAAAAAAACAAACATCAGCAAATGTAATTTATAAAGAAAAAAATGGTTGCACATTTCTGTCTCCTGGTACCCAAACACCTTATTAGGAAACATTATGACAGCGTTTCTTAAATTTTTGCAATCAACATTTGAAAATCAGATGTAATCAAATGAAAGCAAGGAAATGTTTTGTTATTTACTATAATATTAAGCTAACTTAGGTGATTATTGAATCTAAACTGTGCTTTTGCTTGCCTCTTACACAGGGGACAGATCATTTACTAGTAGTATTAGACTTCAGTCACAAGTCTCTGAGCGGTCCCTTCTGCAGTGACGAAACAGACCTAAAAATATATAATTTGCATTTTAAAACTTTGACTGGGCTCAAACTTATTTGAGAAAAAGGCTATCTTTTCTTGTGAATGGCGGATTCGTTTTAACTGTGCCACTTCATATGAAGAGCGAGCTTCCATTGTGCGTTAACCTTAGATCAATTCCGCCTTGTTTGTTATAATGGCCCAGTGAAAAACCCCCGGGAATACAATCTGAAGAATTCATTTGTACAGAGACAATCGATAACTCTGAGAAGATCATTTAATAAAAGCCAACATACTACATGATACAAAGTGGTTGCTGCTATCATAACAAACTTATTTGTGTAATCGTGAAATAAAATCTTTACTCCAGTCTCTCAACAGGAACATTGCCAACCATTATTCTTTGTGGAGGCCTTGAAAGTCCCAAGAGATAGCAGTTTGAATAGGTATTGAGGTATTGATTCTGAACTCTTTTGATGTTAGCTATATCCCATACATTCTCTTTCTCAAGAGTGTAAGAGCCACAGAATCTAAGATGACAATAATTGCTACCATTATTACTCAAGGATAACTTAGTGTTAGAGGTTTTAGAAAGTTAGAAACATACCAGTGTAATATTACATTTAACAAGGGTAAATAGTACAAATATATGTACACTATTGGCAATATCTTATAGTTTATAGAACAGGTCAAATCAATTACTTGACTGGTTAAAAAGCGTTTGAATACAATGAAAACACAGTGGATTCAAACAGAATATTTACATTTTACTAATTGTACATTGCTGGTTGTCTCAAAATGAGCTTCATTTGTTATTTTCTGTTCAAGGCTGTTAAAAGCAACTGAACTCATAAATAGCAGACCTTTACATAATATATGCTTCACAGTACCTCTCCTATAATTAGAGGATGATTTACTAATAATCAAACGTCTATTTTTTTTACTTATTATTTTACTCAAAAGCTCTAAAAATTCAATATGTATTAAATGTAAAAACCATAAAAAAAACTCTAATACAAAAATTTGCCTGGTAAGTTATCAGGGTCCTTCCTATAGAAGTTAGCGGGAGCTGCGCTGATTTTATTGGACTAACTTTAATCAATTCAAACTTTTAGAGATTTTTCAAATTTATTTTGCTAGTAATTGTCTGAAAACTTAATTTTTTTTGAAGTTTTAGAAGTGTTTGTATATTTAAGTTCATTGTTCAGTGGGTTTTTTTTCCATTTATTGATAAAAGGGTCTCCATGGGCCACATTTATTGATATGTCAAATTAGAGCTCACCACAGTAAATTTCCATCACTTTTTATGCATTCCTATTGGTTTTTACATGAGTTTTTATCAAATGGTGATACGCTGATAAATACACCTTTAAAGATCCAATAGGAATGAATAGAAAGTGGTGGAAATTTATTGAGCGATATCTATTTCTGCTTATGGTCTGTTTGTGGTTGATGTTCTAATGCACTGTGTGCTCCATCTGTACCACTATAAAATCAAAGCATTTAGGTTAATGTGAGCTGGACTTTCTTTCTCTCTCCCTCTCTCTTTCATCTCCCTCTTTCCGTTCATTAGTATCCGAGTAGTTTCAGGGTCAGATAAACAAATGGATTGTGAAATAATAGAGGCAGACAGCTGAATGTATAGTGTTACCATTCAATACGTACCATGCATGCAACAAGGACAACAATAACATATTACTTTAAATTAAAATCTCATAAATAATTCTGCTGACTACATACAGTACAGATTGATGTTGATTTAACAATTCAGCAGTATATCTCAATACATGTCCCTTTTCCTCTGAGTATAAAAATCCTTTCATTCTCTATGTACAACCTTATCCGTGGCAAGTATACCCTGGGGAGAAATGTATTCAGTACTGACTTTTAATTCCATAGCCAGAACAATAACACCTCTAAATTTAGATTTGAAGGTAGATTTAAAAGTCTACAGTCAGACCTCCAAAAAATGTTTATATACATTATCCCTCAAGCACATATGCACGGAAGTTAAAATGACCCTCAACTTCATTTAAGAATTTCAGGCACAAGATGTAGGCCCATTATGTTCTTAGTTAGTCTACAATCAGGAGGTCCAAAGGAATGGGGTCATTAGGGTATTGTGGCTGATAAACTTTTTTTTTCATATTGGCTATAACACCATGCTCCTGCACATAAAAGCAATTTGCATTTTCGATAGGCTCATCTATTAAGAAAGCTTGACAGGATAGTGTTTTGCAAGAAGTCCTAATGATTTTTTTATATAATTCCAAATTATACTTTTCTAAAATTCCTTATGCAGGTTCTCTGGAATGTTTTTTTTTTTTATATTAACCTTACTAAAGTAATAAATTCTCTTTAACTATGCATAATACTAGCAGTATAAGGGTCACTTGCATATAGTAGCAAGATATTTAATTCTCCACATTATATGTGATTGGGCCTTGGGATTCATTTATCAGAACCTGTTTGTTCAAGCAATTTTACATATTCATGTTAGGGCTGTAGGTTTAAAGCCAAAATCTCAAAAAGTCACTTAAGAGGCTAATGCTATAAATTATTCTGTGTTTCTCTGGTAAAGGCGAACCATAATGAAAACTTATGGACATATTTGTGGTTATAAACTGACAAATAAAGAATAAAATAAAGAAACAAAGTTAAAAAAATGCAAGCTAGAGATATATAATAAGGTTAAACATAGTAATATAGTCATTCTTCCATATTTCTTCCCATTTGCCAGAGATATACCAGGATATTTTCCTCATGTAGGGGTGCTTAGGAAAGTGTTCTGTGCAATCTAGTATATATATATATATATATATATATATATATATATATATATAAAACTTCATGTGGGCAGCACTCCCCCTCTGGAACACAACTGTTAGCAAGTTTGTAGTAGCAAATAAATGACCAGCAACTCCATGTACATGCAAGCCGACGTGATGTTTCAGTCCACACAGGGACCTTTCTTATTGGACCAAAACATCACGTCATCTTGCATGTATTTTCACAATATAATTTGAATATTCACATTTATACTTTCCAATCTACACGTAGTAAACATGTTGTTTTTATTCATAAAACAATGGCTATTGAAAGCAGCAATTTGCTTAACTCCTGGCTGATACTCTTTAAAGGAATTGTTCAGTTAAAAGAAAAAACTGGGAAAACAGATAGGCTGTGCAAAATAAAACATGTTTTCAATATAGTTAGTTAGGCAAAAATGTAATGTATAAAGGCTGGAGTGACTGTAAGTCTAACCTAACAGAACAGAACACTACTTCTTGCTTTTCAGCTCTCTTTTGTTTACACTGACTGGTTACCAGGCAGTAACCAATCAATGACTTGAGGGAGGGCCACATTGGTCATAACTGTTGCTTTTGAATCTGAGCTGAATGCTGAGGATCAATTGCAAACTCACTAAAGAGTTATGTCCCATGTGGCCCCCCCCCTCAAGTCGCTGACTTACTCAGATTTAGAGAGCTGAAAAGCAGGATGTTGTGTTGTATTCTGTTATGTGAGACATCCACTCACTCCAGCTTTTATATATTACATTTTTGGCTAACTATATTAGAAACATTTTTTATTTTGCACAGCCTATCTATTTACCCAGTTTTTATTTTTACCCTGAACTGTTCCTTTAAACAAGCTTGCAATGTCTTAGTTCCCCCACAAATACAGCTCTTTTAATCTTTTGGCTCGTCTTACATTGTTTCAAAAGTCTGAGCCACCAGGGCAGAGAATAGAAAGGGTCAGACAAACACTGCTTTCAGTAGCAATATATTGAAATAACTTAGAAAAAACAATGTAATTAATGTATATTGCAAAGTTGCTTTTATTAGGCAGAAAATATGGTTTTGGGTTGACATTCTTTACAAATGTGTCCTTTATCCCCTTTGCTGTTAAATATTGCCCTGGAACAATTCATTATAAAATTTGACTAACTGAGGTATTGAGACAAAAATCATGTAAAAACATTAGCATTTGCCAATGATTTTGTTGTTAATAATTCAATATCTCAATTGTTCTCTTAAAGCTAATTTTTATGGTTGATGAGTGAGTTTAATTCTTTCTCAGTCTATGAAATTAAATGTTGATAAAAATTAGATAATGAATGTTTATGGTTCTTTATCTAATACTCTTCTGAAAAGTTTATAAAATACCCAGAAATACCAAAAAAGTCAATTTAGATATTTTGGATACTGAATTGCAGTATGCAAAGATTTGCATATCCCCAACAGACATGTAGCAAGGGATTATGAATTTGACAGATTTCAGAAGGATGTTTGTTATAAAAATGGTACTTACCATAAAGCTGAACATACAGATACATCCCACTGGCTGTGTTTTCTTCTAACTTCAGTGAAACCATAGCTGCTTGTAATTTCAGATTTGTGTAAACTGCTGTTTTCAGGCTCACTAGTCATAAACTCATCACCCCCACTGTAGG
This sequence comes from Xenopus borealis, assembly GCA_024363595.1. NCBI lineage: Eukaryota > Metazoa > Chordata > Amphibia > Anura > Pipidae > Xenopus > Xenopus borealis. Next base: position 49,998,899 of record CM044445.1, read on the forward strand.
TGAAGCTTTATGGTGAACTCCATACTTTCTCTGAAATAAAGAAAATCATCTGATAATTGTAGACTAAGTGACCTTAAAAACAAGACCAGTAAAATAAATAATAATAATGAATACTAAAATCCAATAAAGTCAGGCTAATGTAGTCTTTGTAAATCATGCTGGTGTTGCTATAGTAACCAGTAATATATTTGCATAGAATTATAGCCTCCTATCTATTGTAATGTGTAGTTTTAAAATATATGAAGGCAAATGGCATGGATAGTGTTAAGTCTCTTAAAACCCTTCAAGGACCAAACAATCACAATAAACAATACAAAGAACAAACAATGACACTCAGAAGTCTGTCTGACAGGCAGGATATTTATTGAACTAAGAGAAATAAAAAAAAAAAATCCACAGCAGCAGTAAATTATAAGAAACCTAACAAAGAAGTACAGCAGTGCTTTTAATCCCAAAGCTCCCATATGACCTAAAATAAATGTCCTTGATTGGACCTGGTGTACCCAGAATTCATATATTGTATCTACTAGTATGTAACAAAACAATGGCCCACACAGTTCTTATATCCCACTTTTATTTAAATGTGTAAATATAGCAGACTAGATTTATATTACTGAATATCAGGTTATAACTGTACAGCCAAGATTACGGAATATGACCGTTTTTTGTAAGCAAATAAAAAGCTATAACTTAAGAAACATTTTATACTGTATACTGCATTCCATCCCCACACAAACTCACTTTAATGTTCCTCCAGTGGTACTTTGGCTCTGTGTTTGAGATCATTGTCCTGCTGAAAAATTACTTTTTTTTTCAGTCTTCAGTTTTTTTAGCAGACTGAAACAAGCTTTCCCTGCTTTTATACCATTCTTTCTACCTTCTGGCAAAAGGATGTGTAATCCCTGTTGATGAAAAGCAGCCCCACAAAAATAAACTACAAAAAACACAACCCAAATCTTATAAAAATAACCACAATAGTCTAAAAATATAAATATTAAATAGTAAACCCAATAAGCTGGTTTTGCTTTCAATAAGGATTCATCATATCTTAGTTTGGATCAAATACTATTACTACTATTTTATTATTACAGAGGAAAGTAATAAGAAAATAATTTTAAAATGTTTGGACTATTTGGATAAATGGAGTCTATGGGAGGTGTGTTTCTGTAATTCAGGGCATTCAGGATAACAAATCCCATACCTGTACTGTCAGAGACGTTCCAGCCCAAGAACCTATGGCTAGCAATGAACTAATGGTGGAAGGCCTGTCAACTGGCATTTCCACTGTGGTTGTGGCATCAGATGGGGAATCAGTGGAAGAATACCATATGCTCTCCCTCTGCTGATCCTTTTTAAAGTTAAAACATAATGTGAGACTTAGCTTAAGACCAGCACACATTTCAAATGTCCTTGTAAATGCATCAGTGTCATTATAGATGTATTAGATGTAGTCTGTATTTTAAGAATCCTTCTCCAAACTTCTAACTGAAATAAATAATAAAAATTATGTTCATAGTTTACTATACAGCATACTATACATTGGTTAAAAATATTCAGTAATTGTTAAATATTTTATAGGCAATCTTTGAAAGGATTTTTTGCATTTTTGCAGATGGTGAAGGTAAAACTGATGCATTACATAAACTGACTGCTCCAAAGCCAATCAATGTCCCTTTGCTCCACAAAATATATTGTGTAGACTCCTCCACTCTCCTACGTGTCAATAACACTCAACTTCCAATCGATGTATTCAATAATAGCGTGTAGAGATGTAGCTCACTGGTAGAGTTGTACAGTAAATCGGTTTTGGAAGTGAAGGTATAGCACAACTTGATGAATTAATGTACATTATTACAGTCTACTGTTTTATAAGCAGAGCTCTAGGCACATTTCATGGGAGTGATGGCACATAATGTAATACATTTGGTGCTCCGGGGTATATGAGATTAGCTGGAATTTGGTAAAGTTGCCTTATTTTTTAAGGTACCGGTCTCATTTATAAATTGACAACTGGCTTGCAGCAGTTTCTGACTCACAGCAATCTCTTTCTTACATACGGTTACTGAAATTGTAACAGAGGCAGCAATATTTGTACCAGTTCTAATGGCTCATAGCAGCCAAACAGATGTTCACTTTCAAACAAGTGACCACTACAGCTTAATAGAGATGGAGACTTTTATTTCATTACCTTACTGCTTTATTAAGTCATGCAAAAGTTCAGCACACCAGTGGCCACTACAGTACATTGGTCACTCCTTAGGGAGGTGGCAAAATAATTTATTTAAACGACACCATGGCCTACAGCTTGGAGCACGATGTTTACTAAAGGCTACAAGCATGGGACCCCACAGTATAATAACTGCATAGTGCAGATGTATGTAGATAGGAACCTCAGCACATTAATCATTTTAAGTATACCACCATCCTGGGAGAAGGGTATAGTAACCCAATACCACAGAAATATGCACTTATAAGTGAAGCCTGTAGCTCTGTAATATATGCACTGCAATACATTTTGTACAGGTAACTCCAATATAAATAAAAGTAATTATTATTAACCACACAAAAATGGCAATTGATATTCAAACCTGAACTTCATAATCACCTACTGATATCAACAAAGTATATCCATTTAAAACACATTCTTACTTACACTGGCCATTATCATTTCTCAGTTCGTTTGCTTATTACAAAGTCTGCACTTCTAAACCCTAGTCTATTAAATGCAAACATTTAACACAGACATAAATCTTGACTGTTATGGACAAAAAACTAAGAATCCTATAACCACTTCAGAAATGCCTCTCAAACTTTATTATCCATTGTGGTGATAAATCTATTGAGAAACATGTCATTTAATGCTCTGTATCATTACTTTTACTCATCGTGATAATGTTTTGTTTTCTTATTAAAAAGATTTTCATTAAGTCATCTCCATGGACAGAGAGCTTAATTGGTTATGCCGAGACAAAAATTGTGTATTGAATATTATAATTGTCTTTTTTGTTTGTTTGTTTTTAAAGGAATGGCAGGTATATGGAGTGATGGCGCAAATTGTAACTGTCATGAATATGCTATGACATTATATTACATTACCTAGAATACTGTTATTATCCAGATAAGACATTATTATTTATTATAATACATTTTAGTGAATAGTAGTGTCAACTCAGAGAAAGACAAAGTTCAGTCTTCCTTTTTAACAATAAATTCTATGATTTGAGAAGCTTCTAAATTATTTTACATGCATTCAAGTATAACAGGTAACTGGTTGTATTAGTAAAAATCAAGTACTTGCTGATTTTGTATACTTTAAACAATATTTTCCAGGAACTGGGCTAGCAAGTTCCACTGGGGACAAGACAGATATGAATATGCTCAATTTTCGTAAAGCATTGTGTTATAAATTGGCACTACAGATTCAGAAATCACTGTGAAACAAATGTTGCTTTTAGAGATGGACAAATTTATTTGCCAGCCGTGAATTAGCAACGAATTTGTGTGTTTCACGGCCGGCAAAAAATTTACGAAACTGCAGCAAAAATTCACCAGCGTCGAAATTATTTGGACACCAGCAACAATTCTGACGGTGATGACAATTCTGACACCAACAATTCACCACGCACCCATTGACTTGCAATGCAATGCGACAAAATAGATGTGTGTCAAATTGTTGCCGGAGTCCATTTTTATGACATTGAATTGTTACCAGCATCAAAAGTCCAGTTTCACCAATTTTTCCAGCAGTTTGAGTAACTTTTCAAAGCAACTAGTAATGGGCAAATTTGTCCCATTTCACAGGAAATTTCTCGTGAAATTCACAAATTTTCTACCGAAACGGGACAAATTCGCCCATCACTAGTTGCTTTGAAAAGTTACTCAAAGTGCTGATTATCAGGCCATAGTTGACTCTTATTGCTAAACTTGCAACACATTTATATGGCTCACCATGCCTGTAGTTCTAATTTAGTTATTTCAAACTTCCTTCCTTTGCATGTGTTGTTTCTGTTCAGTGCTACATCTGTATGCACAAAATGTGTTCTAGAACAAGATTAAAAATTAACCACTAACCTAGTACAGTAGGTGCTCAGTCCAAATAAGGCAATTATCCCTGCAGAAGCCAAATCTATATAAAGGGTTTATTGGTGCCACAGAAAACCCAATGTTCCTGCAGTCAGGAGTACTTTGACAATATATTTTCTGTACACCCACACATGCTTAGTCATAGGCAATGGAATATACTAAAAGGTATATTAATGCATGAAATCTACAATTGTCTAAATGTTATTTTGATCTCAGTAGTGAGGGGTGAATCTGTGGCGCTCAGACTAATTTTTCCCGAAAAATTTGCGAAATGCCGTGGGCGTCTCGTTTTGGATGCGTGCTTCTCATTTTGGACGCTGGCGCTCATTTGCACTGGCGTCCAAAAAAAACAGGCGCCGACATAAAAAACTGGGCAGCACAAGTCTTATTTTTTGCGCGCGTGTCTCTTCCTACAGGAATCCGCTGCGAATTCGATCCCGGCAAATAAATTCGCCCATTCATACTGTAGTTCTCAGGTAAAATTGACAATGATGTTACAGAAACAATGGTTTAACACCATGGGCTGATTTACATTCTTAGAATATTTCTTGATTACTCACTACATGGAATGAGATGAACAGCACAATCTAAATCATTACTCCTAAGAGTTCACTAAAAACAATGTAGGTCTCTATAAAAAAGATATTGCATAAAACAACTCCTATGTAAAAATAAACCATCTGTTGCTCAAGTATTCATTTTCGTGGTTTAGTTTTCCTTTAAGTTGGAACCTTGTCAAATATATTCTCTTCAGAAGACTAACACAATTTAGAGTTAATAAGTAGGCACAGATTATTTTTTACATAAATGCAAAAATTCTAATGACAGTTCCCAGCCCAGATTGCTAGGGTCCTCATATCACTGATCTCCTTAAAGACATACTGACATCAGAAATTAAAGCTTTTTTTCACATCTTCCATAAAATTGACTTTGCATGCTACATGTAATTTTGCCATAAAGTATTTGCACAATGCTTTTTCATTATATATCTGACTGTGTTTGTTTATGAGGAGGCTGCCATATTTGTGCAGCAGGAGTCCATTAGCATTAATAACTTTAAAGGAGAATTCAACCTGTAACAGAAAAAACTCCTCCCCTGGGTAGACCCCCTCCTTCCTCCCCCCAGCCTACCTACCCTCCCC
>CM044445.1:50010599-50020816 GCA_024363595.1 Xenopus borealis
TTTTAATGCCCTCTTGGTTTGGCCTACATAATATAAACCACAACTGCATGCAAACAAACAAACAAACCTCAGTATATTCAACTTATAACCCTTGTAACACAAAATATAACTTCCTATTAAAGTAAGGGGGTGGGGGAACACATAGAAACCTGCAAACGAGGCAAAAAATTGATTGATAGGAGCTATTATTTGAAAACCCATTACTCAGAATTCTCAGAAATACAGCTTTTTGTCCAATTTAAGCAACCATACCCTTTGCCCATCCTACAATCTACACATTCCTGTAGTGATGGTGCAGAGTACACAGCATAGATGTGTGTGTGTGCGTTTGTGAAGACGCACATAGCTACTTTAATATTCTGTATATGGTGTGGGTCTGCATCACCGTTGTGTGAGTGTGTGGATTGCAGATTGTGGGGACAGCCATACTTAAAACACAGAGCAAATTATCAAGCAAACATGGTTCTGTTTGGAGTAAACATTTACTGTTTAAACTCCACTTAAAACAGCGAGAAACAGAAATGCAGTCTGTGAGGGAGCTCAGATCATTTATTCAAAGCAACATTAACATATACTTTCCCCAGTGGAATATATTCAGTAAATGTTCAAGACACATCAAAAGGCTGGTTATCCAACTAAATACAGTCTAAGAAGTTTTACATTTTTTTTAGCTAAACAGATCATTTATGACATGCATTCATTTAATAGTTTGCTGTAAAAATCCCATTTTCACAGTTTATTCATGGAATCAGGATTCACCTTTTTAAACTCCTGCTGTTATTCTACGTAAAATCATGCTTGTGTACGGGACTGGTAAAATAGCTCCCCTTGAACTAGATGGTCATCCAAAGTTTGGCCAGCTATGTGGGCATTAGTTAAGTTCTAAACCACTAAAGGAGTTGCTTAATATAGTTGGGGGATACATTCCCCTTCTTGTGTCAAAGTATGACCTTTGCAGTTCTGAGCACATATATGTGCTCTGGGATCATTTCAGTCTTCATAACCTGATCAGGCAAGAAGGATCAGAGTGGAAACTAGTCAATGGTAAATGGTAGAATATACTCTCTAAGCGTGATAGGAGTAGGGCTAGTTAGCTGAGCAGCCTGAAGCTCCACTGAGGAGAATAACAAGATTAGAATCTTGGGTGCACTATTGCCAAGATTAGGCATTAAGTGCATAAATTTCAGGAATAGATCATAGGTTCATCTCGATTCCACTTTAAGGAATATCCTGAAAGCTCGGGTGCAACCCTTCATTATTGAGCTGATCCGTTGTTGACCCCCTGGAGATATACACAGATTATGTGTGCTGTATCATAAGTAGTTACCTATTATGCAGTACTATTAATGACTCTTTTGTGGATAAAGTTAAATACATATGTTGCTGTTTAAGTTCAAGAACCACTGTTGCCCATTTTTGATATTTCAACATATAAAAAATATACAGTACACACTACACCCTGGCTTCCAACATATGCAAGGGCTCACATCTGGGGAAAAAGGATCTCATCTAGGACAATTATTGGTAAAGTGACTAGTTTTGAGAGCACCAGGTAAATTCATTACCATAGCCTTACACTTGGATGTGCTATTAAAGTGTCACAGCTGCAAAGTAACACAATCTTTAAATGGGACCTAACGACAAACAGAAAAGTCATGTTCTTCTGAGCACTTTAAAAGTATACATTATAATTTCATTTCTATTTTCAGGGGTTTCCTTTTAGAAGGTTAACTCCAGGTTTAAAACTAAACAGTCCTTATTTAGAGGTGCTGTTCTGGCAACCCTTGCATTAACTGTCTATGGAAAGTTGAGTTTGGAATAGATGCCGCTCTGCATGGTCCTCTTTTAATCTCTTTTGTATTTGAATCAGGTGCTGAAAGCAGGAGGGAAACAGCTGCTGCCCTTCAGCTCAGCCCAGCTTTCTAAGTCCCATGTTTATGGAATGAATGCAATATAAAGAGGACACCTGCATTTTCTCATATGCAGCAGAGCATATAAAAGTTCACATGTGATGAATCAAACATTCAACATTGTGACACATGCCCCCGGGGTTCCCAATTAAAACTAAAGACTAAAGGCATGCAAATTAGGCTCAGAGTATACAAAATGGAGGAATGTTCAAACAAATGTTCAGCTTTCTCTGTATGTAGAGTCCAAGCCACCTTGATACAAAAAGAACACATTTGTAGCATAATATTGTGCATTTGTGAGAACAAAGAGGATTTTTCAGTGATCTATCTCCAGTTGAATTTCTGTCTCTTCAGAAGTCCAAGCGCTTGCATAGGAGATGAAATGATAAATTCCTTTGCCAAGTTCTATCCAAATTCTAAATAGCATCATATATGCATGTGGCTTAATCAGATTGGTAATTTGTATGTTGAATGACACGCAAGTTAGGGGGTGGGTAAATTGCAGGAGGAGGAGCATCTACATGCCTTCCCCTACCCTCTCCCTACCCTCTCCCTTATGAATACAGCCCAACTGACGCAGACAAGACTATACTCATCAGGAGTATGCAAGCCTCTGAGTTCCATTTTAGAGTGCAGAGACCTGCCACAATTTTCCTACATGCAGGGCAGATCTCAAAGTGAAAAATTCACGGCACCTGTTTTTTGCACTTTGCACTCTGCCCTGCACATAGCATCTGAACTGCATGTACAAGGCCATTACCTTGAGCATTCTTATCACTCCCTGCGATCTCTGAGCAGGTTGCATCACTAGAGTTAACAGTGGGCCTGAAGGCAGGAGGATTTAGATAAGAGAGAAGTGAATGCTGTGCTTACAGACTGCTGGCTTACTGTGTAGACCACGGATTCCCAACCAGTGGCTAATGAGCATCATGTCGCTCACCAACACGTTAGATGTTGCTTCCAGTGGATTAAAAGCTTATTTTTTAATTCCTGGCTTGGAGACAAAATGTGGTCACTTAAAATCAGGTGTACTGCCAAACAGAGCCTCCTCCTCCAACTCTTTTTACATTTGAAAATGGCTCATTGGTTAAAAAAAATAAAAAAAGGTTGGGGAATCCTGGTCTAGGCGATCCCACTCCCTTTAAGGCTTTCAAAATAAAGCATTTCAATCAAAATAAATCTTTTTTTATATACTTTTATGATTTGATTCCATTCGGTGCCTTCATGCTATTATTGACTTTTCATTGCCTTTCTTTCTGTTTAGTGTCAATACTATTCAAATCACTGCCTGACTGCTATGGTCATTGGGTCAATAAACAATCAGATGCCATGTGTAGTTTAAAGGAGGATGTAACCCCTCCCCCACAATATAAGCTACTACCCCCCTACTGTACATAGTACTGAATCGCAGGAAGTGACATCCCAAAACACAAGAATATGGTGCCTGTGAGCTCTGCTGTGCTGACTCTGCATGTGCGGTCAGTATTTCTAGAGGGGACCCAATTCTGGGGTAACACTGTACAGGGGGGAGGCAGGGAGATGGGCCAGAGGGGACTTTTGTCTGTGGGGGGTTTAGTTCTCTTTTAAGGGTTCACAAAATCTTATATCTGGAATTCGAACACTAATCCTGAAATGATTTGGAGCCCAGCCCTACTTTGCATCTGCAAATGTGCAGTATGATTAAAAAATTATATTTTTAGAGCTTTATCATACCCCAAATCTACTAAAAATCCAAAAATACTCCATCTCAAACCTTGAGTTCATATAAAAATCAATGGCAGATGTGCCTGAATTTGTTTCTTGACATTGTAATCTGCACTGAATAATCCAATAAAGTCAAAGTTTTCATCAAATAATGTCAACACTAAAGTCAAGTTTTCAAAGTGTTAATCGTATGATTCAAAATAACACAAATTCTTTTCACTCTCACTTTTTTTAGAATTATTGATAAGCGAATTCAATTTGTGGATGGGAGTTTTAATAAAAAAATGAGAATTTGAGTTTTAGTAAATAATCCCCTAAAAAATTTGTATGAGCATAGCATGTTCATAATTGTCACACACAATTAGGGTTCTGATTTGGTTCAACTAGGCACTTGGATTATTTAATCCTGCTTTAAAAAAAAAAGATAGGATTTAGCCAAATCCTGAATTCGGTGTATCTCTAGTTTAATTCCAGAAAGGAGTAGAACAAGAGTTACATATGACTAGTTACATAATGTATTTGGATAAGATTAAGATGATAGTGATACTTCCCAACATCACACAAAATGTACTGTGTATGGACTCCTACTGAGATAGGGTGTTTAGAAATCTTTATAGACTACTGCAAGAGATAAAAATGTAGGGTACCATGTGGTTGAACCCCTGTTTTTCATGTATCTGTTGTGGATTAGAATTATATCAGATTCAGTTCAATAATACAGTTTAGTTAGTATATGGATGCTGTTCATTTGAAGATGTAGACTGGCTGTAAGGAGCTAGAAGCTGAAAGCCACTAGTTTTTAAAGTGTGAAATACTGCACAATAAAAAACTTGTAATAAACAGAATTTCATACCATAGAAAGAGCACTCCTAAAAGCTCTGCTGAGGGGAGCTTTGGCACCCACATTTTGCACAATACACAAGGTATTGTATTGACTTAAAGAATCTGGCCTTGTCCTTTAATTAAGGCATACTATTAAGGTATACTAGTGGCTGAGGTCTGTGCACCAGTGGTGCCAAGTACAATGCATTAGTATTGTCTGTTTATGACACTGACTATTACGGGTGGATAAGAGAAATGCAGAAGAAGGGCACACAAGGGCAGACAACTAGTTCTGCAGAAAAAGATTAAAAAACTTAAACATAAGCTGCAAACATTCAGTAAAGAAGGAGTGCTTATGAGGCATGCCTATTCCAAATAAAATCAGGTGATTATAGGATTTAGAATGCAGAGTGCCTGTGAGATTCTAAAGTGGACACAAAGTGCACATCAGCAGGAGCAGTACTTTCACTAAAGCTGCTGCCGCATGGCATCTTACTAATACTGTGCCTGTATTTATACTTTGCTAAATATATTTCTCCAACAATCCAAGCACTTCAGACTGCATTCATTTGGTGACCAGATAATAACCTGTGCTGAATTTGTGTAAGAGAAGTATAACATTTTTTTGCAGAAAAATATGACATTTTATGCAAAGAAATAAGAAGCAAATGGTAAAATAAAAATACACTGGTCTCTTAATATTTCTTTTGGGCAAGCTAAAAGACACTCACACAAGTGAGTATTGGGCCCATTTAATGCTACTTTATTGTTACTCCATATTCTTAGCCTGCCAATTCCAACAGCAAAATTAACTTTCAGCAAACCTTTTTAAGATCTGATTTGCATTAGATGAAATGCCTGCCTCATAATCTCCTGGAGCAAATAGCGCTGTAGGAAGCAGACTTGGTGGGTACAGCATTCATTTGCAGTTATGTGTTATGCACCTTTTGATACAAACACTACAGCAAAGGCATAGAGATAGTCTAAGCTAATTGGTTTCTGCCAGTGGTGCAACCATGTACGAGGTTAGTCTTTCTGAGCTAGAAACAGAAAGGTTTCCCATATGTCAATGGAATTAAAATATCACTATTTCTAAGGTCACAGCAGGTTATATAGATATTTAGCATGAACATAAATCAAAAGAGTAACTAACATTTGAAGTATCTGTTCAAAATAATAAAATATGAATGGTCATTCTTGTGCTAATATCTAATATAAAGACAGCACGGTTTGCTTAATTAGTTTTCAGTAGGATTGTATTGCTTGCTACTGTATGGACAGGGTAACAATGGCCTTTCAAATACACTGCCTTGGGACACTGCATAAATAGTCCATAACTTTATATTTGTCTCTCTACATCTAATGTATAAATTATTCATGGAAACATAGCAGGGAACTGCTGATCCAACAATCTTCATTCTTAACAGAGAACTGAAGTATTGTATGCAGCAATTTTAAATAAAATAAAAAAGATGGGGGGAAAGTACATATTGCTTCAGTTCTGGATGCCAACTGTTTAACCATTGTTATGGGAAGAATTAAAATGGCAGAAAAAGAAAAAACATTTTACCACCACTGCTTGAAACAAGAACTGGCTGGCCCATGACCCTTATTTTTTTCCTATATTATTTCTTATCTACCGCCTTAAATTACTTTTATATATAGGTCAATGGTACCTAAAGCATGCCTTAAAAAACAATTCTCTCTATCTTGCGTTCCAATTGGTTGTGCAAAAAATAACCTCCCTCACTGCACATCTGTATAATGACAAAGGTAATGCTTGACACACCAGCTGAGGATCATTCCATAAGTTTTTACTTAATCTATGCCAAACTCCATAAGACTGCTCTTACTGGATCCCTTGCTTTCCCACAAGGCCATGACCAGTGTCATTATTCCATAAGCAGATCTCCCAGCTTGGGAACCGATTGGATGTTGATGCTTCTAATGTTTAATTCTGGGACCTCTTTGTCCTGCAGTTGTAAGGCCCAATATCCTAACTGCTCTTGTGGCCTATCCAACTCCAGCTTCCTTTTTATTCTGTCAAGAATTATATATGAAAATGAAAACGCCTACTGGAAAAGTTCCTGCATTAAAATATACAGGCCACATACTGTATAAAGCATTCACATTTTTTTTATCATTGGAAATATTGAACTTGTACAGAATTCAGTTTGTTTATTTAATCCTTCATTTCTAAAAAGCTGTATATGACGTTTCAGACAAATGTTATGCCCTACAAAAAAAGGGAAATCTATTCCTGGAAATTGCTCCAGTTTATTAAAACTGGCAAAGTAATCATAAGACTATTTAGTTGTTTAAAGTACAGAGAAAGGCATCCCAACAAGAAAAAGTATATTATATTTGTAAGATGTTTTATTGTTGATGTGCATCTTTAATAACGTATATTAGCTATCTAGTTGCAACTGCTGTATCCAGGCAGGTAAAGGTAGAAGCAGTTCTCCAATTTGCAATTTCAGCAATCGTTACTAGGGTCCAAAATTGGCCTATCAACTGTACACTGATTTAAATAAGAGACTGGTATAAAAATTCTGGAATAGAAATATATAAATGTAACAAATACTACAGTAAGAACAAAAATGTATGGCAATAGAATATTGCCTATTCTATGTACTGTTTTAGGTGAAACCGATGATTCGTTAAGTGTAATGGCCTGGAAGTATACTGCCAAAGAGCAGATGTTCCCCACTGCACAGGCAGCCACTCATTTCTATTTTCCAGATGGCTATTACACTCCCAAACAAACTGTCATTCATTATTTACTCAAAAGAGCAGTTTAACAGCAGTCCAAGTTACATTCAGTAATGTGTGAGTAAGTGTCATTGTCTCTCACATATTTTAGGCCCATTACAGTTTCTGGAGATGAATGCTACGATCAGTGGAGAATGCCGAGCTAGCCATATACCCATAGGATACACAATGTCTAATCCAAAGAGCATTGAAATGCTAGTTATTTGCCTACCACCACAAAACAAATACACACACATTATAGAAGACATCATGAGCCAAATTAAAGTAACATACAGCACTGTTAGCAGTACTGAATATAACTGAATTTTTGTTTAAGCAAAAATATATTAATACTGTGTTGTCTTTGGAGAGTAGCTATATGAACGATCATTTAAAACAATATCATCAAACAACATTTCTTAACCTTGCTGCAGTGCAACTTGAAATTCAAATTAAACGAAAACTACAATACAAAATCCTTTTGAACGAACAAGATACATTTAAAAGCCATATAAGGTGTGACAATTAAAATTCCTTAGGTAAAATTTGTTACTTGACCCTTTGTCTAATGGCCTCCATACATGGGCCGATAAGCTGCCAACAGACCAAGTCGGAAGTTTATTGGCCCTTGTGTGGGGCCATCCGACGGGCTTCGAAAATCATCCTGATCTCGATCGGGCAGGTTAAAAAATCCTGTTGGATCACAGCCGCATCTGTGCGTGTATGCAGTTATGATCCAATCGTTGGGCACTAGGCTAGGCGTCTATGGCCATCTCAAGTTGTGTTCTTACTCAAAAATTACATTGGTAGAAGAAATTTAGGAAAGAGAATCTCTTAGCATATTGTAAACATCAAGATAGTCAAAATAAATCATGGCATTTCTGGAACTAGAAAGAGTCATAACAGTGATCCCAAGTGTCCAATGTTTGCTGCTCTAGAACCAATAGCTGCTAGTTTCAAAGAAAGTTATAAAGGACCTTTTGGATTTTGAAACAACCTAACCGGTTTAAACATACATTAGATTTAGGCATGGCAGCTTTTTCATTTGTATTTTACTTGCACATGTAGACTTTAAGTATCTTTGTATACTCTGCATTTTTAATCCTTCATATATCTGTATCAGTGTTATATATTTGTCATTTTTAGTGGGATTACCATGGAGATGACCCTCATCCAATGTACCTCTGGTGTAGTTTCTGTTTGCATTAGGGAAAGAAATACTGCATGCAGTTGTCTCCAAGGCTGAACTGTCACCATGGTTATGAGTTTCAATCTCTACATACAGCCATTTGAAGTTGATAGATATTAGGATCATCTATCCAGAGCTAAAAGATTATGTAAAGGATAGCCATAGGTGCAGCATATTGGAAGAAGCACGGTCACCATATAAGGATTTTAGTTTTTATGATGGTAATGCAAGTGTGTTTATGATATTCTTCTCAGGAAGTGAGGGAACGCATGCAAATTTATAAAATGAAAGATAAGGTTTGGTGTCAGTTAATATTTTAATTGCATAATGCTTTCAATTTCCTGTAGTCCTTTGGATATGCCTGGTTGTGGGCAGGGGCATATTTACCATATAGGCACTCAAGGGCATGTGTCTAGGGTGGCAGCTTTAAAAGGTGGCCCTTCAATGATTATATAGTAAATAAAATTAACAAAAAAAACTTTCCCTTGAAATCCGGCAGCAGAGGTGAGAAGTAGGGGGGAGGTACCTGTCCCTGAAGGAGCAGAAGTTGCTTTGTGACGTCACATCCACTGACATTGCTGTTCCTGCACCAACATGCATGAAGAGGTCCAGTGCCATTCCAAATCAGTAGTTTATTGTAACATCACTTGTGTATACAACGTTTCGCCCCTCGTTAGGGCCTTTAGCAAACTTGATAAAGGCCCCAACAAGGGCCAAACCGTTGGCTACATGAGTGATGTTACAATAAACTACTGATTTGGAAAATGTGGAGTGCTGGTCCATCTTGAAAAATATACACAGTACTTGACCTAGCACCCATGAGTGGATTAAGGGGTAAGAGTGCGGGTACTTTCAGAAACATTATATAAATACTTTGAAAGCAGCAAATACTGTAAATTGCAGGTAAAACTTAGTCCCTTTTTAGAATGTATACTGAAGCAACAGAATTGTTAATGAAATAAATGAAAGTTGATTGTAGGACTGGCCATATCAGGGATGACTGATATAGTTGGCCATTTTAAATATATTGCAATTTGATACTGAATATTGTGTGAATAACTTGAATACATCATGGACTCAGCATAAACATGAATTGAAGTGTGAAATGAAGTTAGCTTGATGAGTAGGCCCTTTACTACTAGGTGACTGACCTATCATTGCTGGTCTAACGAGCAAGAAGGGTTTTCAGCACACGGAACCATATTTTTTTCTGAAATAAACATAGCACAGTTGCTTGCACTTGGCAATTTATTACAAGTAATCAGGAGTACTGCACCACAGTACTCATTTGCACATCCCCACAGAGATGTGTTTTGTAAAACAAAAAATATAGCAGAATAAGTTTTAAGCCCATTAATGAATGAATGGTCTCATCTTATGTTTACTGTTTTGAATAAAGTTTGTTGGACAAAGTTGAAGAATGAGAACCTGTTGGTATTCATATTGCCTATAAACCCACAAAACCACATGTGAGAGACCAGGCTTGTGAGCACAAATGAGAGGCAGCAGTTATAGTAATCGGTCTAATAATAAGGATACCCCATGACCAGAGCAAGGGAAATGGGGGATAGGCAGAATAGAAAGTTTTAAGTAAACAAGTCACAAGGTTTACAAGAGGTCCTATAAGCAGCAAGTTTTGCCTCAAAGACAGGCTTGCCATTCAAGGCAACCATAATGCAATAAAAGTTCAAAGTAAATCAACAGCAACTACTCATAAACATCCCTCTGTTTTAGATGCAAGTACTACAGTAGCCACCCTCACTCAGATCCAAATCTGACAATGGGCAGCACAATTCCCTCAGTCTATCCCTATTTGCAAATTTTTAAAATTGTTTCTATTA
>CM044445.1:50025005-50035811 GCA_024363595.1 Xenopus borealis
GGGGGGGGGGGGGAAGAGAACCCTGTTTGCTATGAAGTTGCTTAACTGTACCTTGAATGATCTACATTGAAGTTGCTGAACTGTACCCTGAACATTTTCGGTTGCCTAATGTTGGGAACGCCCAGTCTGAAGCCTTGGTGTCCCTCACGCTAAGCTGAAAATCTTAACACTACCTGCCTACCAAATGTTAATCACCCCAAAAAGTGCATGTGCAGGCCAGTGGCATGTCATAGAAGGTACACAATGCCAGTCAGTCCATTTTTCAATGCAGACTCTGATACTGTATAGCCACATAGAAAAGCTGAATAGTTTAAAGAATACAGAAAGCAAAAAGAAAGCATATATTTCCTTAATAACTGACTGGCAGGTCCCAGTTGCCCTATTTCTTGCCACTACTTTGTAGCATAGCTGCCATACTGTCCTTCCATCAAGCCTTTATGTTGATCTTCTTTGAAAGCCTCTTCTCTGAACAAAGTCCAAATTGCTTTCCATGTTAATGGACTAGAGATTGCCCTGTCTGAAGAGGAGACATAAAAACCTAATAAAGATGTGTGTTGTATTCCATTCCAAGGCAAACGTATATATTAGTGGTCCATTCTGGGTGCAATGATTTCAGCTGCTCAGACCCCAACATCAGGCATATCATTGTATTGTATTGGCTTAACATGATTTACATTGATTGCAGTACCTTATGTCATGGTTGGCTGCTTTCATACGTCCTAACCCTCAACAATGTCAAGTCATGTCTCCAAGACTATAAGGCCAAGCACACGTGCTGTTATCCAGAAGAAATGGAAGAATCAGACTAGGACTTTGGAGCAAATTAGAGATATTGAGGGAACAAGACAAAATAAAAATTAAAAATACTTGGAAACTGCAAGGATAATGCTACATCTTCACAGAGATATTAGAAACCCTACAACAGGAATGGCATCCATAAATGTATTTCAGTATGTTTTCCCATTCAGCTATACCACAGTCCTAAGTAGGTTTTTGTGAAACTAAAATATTCTGTATAGTTGGAAATTCGGATGTGTGCTCTGAGCTTGTTTATTCTTAATTAAAACCTAAAAAACTTGATGTGCTGCCAGCATTGTGTTTTGAATAGTCTCAGATAAAAATGTAACTGGTGCAATTATTTATATGGCTGGAATAATACATAATGACTAATCTTTCAATAATTTGCTGAAATTAATTATGCTGGTCAGCACACATAAACATGAGTAAATAGTGTTTCAGGCAATGCAGACCCCAATCTAGTTGTACCTTCTAGCTTAATTATAGAGATATTTATTTCTCTTGGTTAATACAGAGTCATATAAGTAAGGAATTAACCTTGAAGATTTTATCAATTGTGTCACAAGGGACAATTTGACACAATATTGATTTGTTTTGCCCAGCCAGCAAAGAAAGTATTTAGAGGAACCTGGGATGACTTCAGATGGGCCTTCAGCTCAGCAAATATTTACTAAGAGTGGCAATGCCTGAACTACTGGTCGGTGGCAGGGAGGGCAACTGTAATAGAATCCTTACCCCTTAGGGGGCCTATTGAGGGTCTGTGAGCATAGGGAAGCAAGTGGTAAGGTAAATGTGAAGGTGGTATAAGGGACTGGCAACAACACCAAACTAGTTATTTCACCAATAATCAGATCTAACATTACAATGTTATAAAAAGGCATGGGTTAATTTGGGTTCCTTGTTCTAAGCAATTACATGTTTTTATGCAACAGAAGCACAGGAAACAAGAAAGCCTCTAAGCAATATGTGAGCTCTTCCTAGGGGAAATGGGTTGCACTACAACATCCTTTCCTAATTCTGATCAAATGACTAGGTTGTCTCATTTATTTTGTTGTCTAGATGTTTATGGACACAGGATCTAGCACAGGATCAGCTAGCTGGATTGCTTATAGATACATAGATTTGTTTATGATATAGATTTCTAATATCTTTCACAACCTTTTGATTGAATGTTTAAGCTTTCTGGGAGTGAACAAGTAAAGACAGAAAGTCATATGTTATATGTCACTGATAATGTTTCTTACTTTTTTTTATACTGCATTTTGTCAACAGTGTTCACCTGATATTGTAGAAAAAAATACAAAACAATTGAAAAATAATACTTATTTCTGGTGTACAGCTCAGTGAAAACACCTGAACTGAAAAGTTTGGAAGGCTAACAACACCTGTAAAGGCATTTATCGACTGAATTGATGTTTTGAAAATAGGTCACCCTAAAATCAGCAAAGAAATCCTTGAAATATTTATCAAAACAGATGTACTACATCTGAAATGTTAACATTGGCGAGTAACCACTGAGGCGTGAGTCATCAACAGCTAAAATAAATATGAGTAAACGGACTTCTGGTTTTTAAAATATATGCAAGTGACAAAAGACTTGAAAACGAATAAAAAAAAATGCTGCTCACATTGCAGATGTTTCCATGGTGGCTGAGCCTTTCAGTATCCCTCGCCAATCAATCTTTATTTTTTTTTGTAAATCTCTGTATTGCAATGTATTCTAATATTACTCTTCCCTGGGGTAACCTACAATCATGTAAACCAAACACACCTAAGACAGAGGTATAAAAGCCTTTAGCTGCAAAAGTCATAAATTCATCAAGGACAATATTTTGTAGCTCTGACCTGACTTATAGTTGATCTAGATAAAGACTCCAATTGGTCCACTCCCTGGATCAACAGGAATGTTAATAATTAGTCTTCCTTTCTTTAAGGCCATGCAACCCTTTCTTAAATGGTCTAAAGTATGTACCAGTGCAACCTCTTCAGGGAGAGAATTGTACAACATCATAGCTCTTGCTTTAAGGAAAACCCATCAAACTTTTTGAATAATTGAAAGTAAAAAGATTTACTGATGCATAATCTATCACAGATCTTATTGTGTGGCCCCATTCCACAATTACATACATGGCATTGCAATGGTAGCCATTCTTTATGACTGAAATCTTCCATATCTTTTTTTGAGATGAGTTAATTTTCTCTGGGCTTTATTTCATTAATGTCCCTTTGGAGTACTGGAGACCAAAGTTGCATTGCATTTGGTTGACAAGATTTTTTTTAAAACATTGTACTTTTTAAGATATAGACACCTGGGGGCTGTCACCCTAAACTGCTGCCCTAGGCAGCGGCCGATGAGTGCCTATATATAAATAAGACCCTGCTGATAGCTCTTGCTGCCACTGACTGGCATTGAGTGCTACTGAAGATTTGTACTCTCTGGTCTTTTTCCACAAACAGTATAAGTAGCCTGCTTATCTTAAATGAATTTATTGAAACTGGGTAAAAAGATAGGCTGTGCAAAATAAAAAAATGTTTTATATAGTTAGTTAGCCAAAAATGGCTGGAGTGACTGGGTGTCTATCATAATAGCCAGAACACTACTTCCTTCATTGCAGCTCTCTTGGTTTCCATTGACTGGTTACCAGTCAGTAACTTGACGAGGGCCAACATGGGTCATAACTGTTTGCTTTTAAATCTGACCTGCATGCTGAGGATCAATTACTAACTCACTGGACAGTTATGTCACACGTGGCCAACTTAAAGTCGTTGACTACCTCAGGGTAAGATGAAAAACAGGAAGTAGTGTTCTGGTCTATGTTAGACATCCAGTCACTCAAGCATTTATACATTACATTTTTGGCTAACTAACTATATTAGAAACATGTTTTATTTTGCACAGCCTCTATTTACCCAATTATTATTTTTACACTGGACTGTTTCTTTAAAATCCCAAGTGCATAACTTTACAACTATCAACACTGAACCTCATCTGCCATCCAGGTCAACACTTTATTAAGATACAAATGGGACATATGCAATTGCACTTCATAATTTTGTGCCCTGAAAAAACAAAGACATTGCTTTCAGTCAGATAAAACTCAGCTGAGTGAGTGTATGCTTATAAGCTTCCAAAGTATGGTTCATATTAAATGCGCATAAAAATAAGTTGGAGGTAAAAAGTCCCTGTGAAAAAAAAGAAAAAATGGAATCATATGAAAGCGAGGGTGGGACTGGCCAAACCAAGGATAAGTGGGCACAGTTTACTGTAATTGGGAGGACATTCTTCAGTATCTTAATACAGAAATGGGGTTATGTAATAAAAGACAGTAAGTTTGCCCAGGGGCAGTAATCTATAGCAACCAATCAGCAGGCAGAATGGTCACCTGATGAAATGCAAGTATCTTATTGGTCGCCATGGGTTACTGCTCCTGGGTAAACTTAGTGCCGTGTATTACATATGGGGGGGGGGAAAGGTCTTAATGTCCTATATACAGTATATTGATAATGGGCGAGTGCAGAGGACCTCTTGTATTTGTCAGTATGAACTTTTTCATCATAACCTCATTATACTGCTACCTAATGGTTTAACAACCATGACAAAATGTAAATATTATAGGTTTTTCTGGATTCTATTGATACAAAACAGACAAAACTAAAGATATTCAATAAAGTACTTACTATACAAAAATGTTATCATAGTCCAATAACCACCTTGAGACCACCTTACGTTTTTTTTTTTTATTGTGGCCGGGTGTATGAAGATAAGCCTCCCCAGTTTATTCCCTGGCATAGACACGGTTCAGCAGGGCTTATGGACCAAAACCTTTCAGTAGTAAGCATGAAAGCACCCCTTTAGCCTGCACCGATGAACTGAACGCAAATGCATGCATCGATACAAGTAAATCCCAGCCGCAACACATTTGCACCAAATTACTAACACAATATTGATAATGAATAAAAAAATACATAGCATGCACCACATCAGATCAAATTATAATTTGCCTCTGTATTGATGCAAGTCGAGTTGGATGCATTTTAGTATGGGCCTGAAATAACACCAGAATTCTGTGAAGAACTCTGCATTTAAGCTCGAAGCTTCATAATTTGTATCTGAAAACTGCACAGTGCATAAATGAGCCTTCCAGGCTCATGTTACACAATATCCCAGCAGGTCAATATGTTTTTAGAACAATTAATTCAGTTATTGATTTGCTTGTGATTCTGTAAAATAACCAATAAATATAAATGGGATGAGCAGCCACTTATTAAACTTTCTAAAATAGTTTGGCCATTTTCAAATGAATTAGTAATACCATTCACTGTGGCTCAGTGGTTAGCACTCCTGCCTTGTAGCTCTGGGTCCTAAATTCAATCCCAGCCTGGATGCCATTTGCAAGGATTTTGTATGTTCTCACTGTGTTTGCATGGGTTTCCTCGGGGTACCTCTTTTTCTTTCTATAATCCAAAAGAGTATTTTTGTTGTCAAAAATTTTTAGGTTAAAAAATACTCAAATTGTTTTGAGATTAATATACCCTGACAGAGAGAGAGAGAAATATTGCCAGTGCACATTTTGCCTTTAAAAATTATTACAAAAAAATTAGGTGTTAGCATCACACTTTTGCCAAAATATGTAAGCTGATGTGCCATTTCAAGGCCTCTAATTGTACGTGAGTCCTACACTTTCTATTAGCATTCTAGTTGGTAGTGCCAGTAACCAACGTGACTGAATAGCAACACTGCAATTACCCTTAGCTCATGAGCTCTAGTGAGGAAGCTAGGAGCTTTTAAGCCCCAACCAACAAACATACACCTGTGAATAATTAGCTTCCTAAACTATCCATTAGCATTTTAAATTTGTAGTGCATTTAAAATCAAGTCCCCCAGTAGACAATGGGACAGAGTAACAAGACCATGGTGCACTTCCCCTTAACTCAGGAGCTATAGTGAAAACATCAAGGAGCTTTTACGCCCCAGTCTATGACTAAGTGTGGCACAAGGGTGTTTCTAGCAGCAGGTCAACATCACAGCATGGGTTAGACCGAGCTCTAGCCTCATTATACCCCAAAGCTGGAAATAGCTTGAATCTGAAAATACTCCAGCTAAAACGTAGAAGTCAATGGTCCCTTAAACCATCTGAAGATGTTTGTAGCCTTCATGATGTTCAAGTTTTTATTTTGGTGGGAGTCCTTGAATTTACATAAACCAGACTTACATACAACTCACACTTACAGACGGGGGCTGTTACAATAACATGCTATGGTTTGCTGGACTTTTCTTAGTATTTAGCTTTAACCACTTTAAACCACTTGCCCCCAATCCCATTTGGTGTGTGTTTTCTACTCCAGTGAACAGACAGTTAAAAATAAATATGCAAAAATCTGAAATATGTGAGTACTTCCTCCAAATAGATTAATAATGTCCGAATGTAATTAAAATTTCAACCTATGAGTAAGTGCCCCAATAGGTAAGAAACGCATCCGGCTGTCTTTTTGTATGTCCTAATGGATTGAACTTTTACTTAAATTTGGACATTATTATTGTTTTCGGAAGAATTACTATCGTTTTTCAGACTTTTGGCTATTTATTTGCACCCATGGACTGGGGTGAACTGTGAGTATATCCTCCTATTTTCACTTTTGGAGCAATATTTTTCACTAAGCTTATCATAATTTGCTTATTATTTTTCTGGGGGCAGATTGCATCATTCTTTTATACTAAAAATAAATATGCACAGAAAGGTAAAAATAAATACTTGCATCCAATAAGTAAATGTATACGTATGTTTCAACTTACATACAAATTCAACTTAAGAAAAAATCTGCAGGGACTGTCTGTATTCAAGTTTTTCACCCCAAGTTTTTACATTCGCGTTTTTTCCATAAAACAGAAACAATTCGAGTTGTGAGTTCATTCGAGGTTTGAAAAAAGAAAAAAAACCAATAAACCTCTAAAACAGAACATTTGATAAATAACCCCCTTAGACTATGAGCTCCTTTTGAGCAGTGAGTGATGTATAACCTTTGTAAAGTACAGAGGAAATGTGTTGTAATGTGTAAATAACGGGAAATAAAAAAATCCCTGACAATAAGCACATCCAAAAAAGTGAAGAGATAAAAACATTCCCCTGTGCCTTAATATAGAAGCCAGTTTTCTGTTGCTGTTTCAGGTTGCGGTTTCCTTTTTAACATTCCCTGTGCTGGGTTCTCATTTGTACTTGATTTTTTCCTCTCTCTAAAATAGAGAATTACACTACTACTGAATTAGAGTACTCCTATGTGTACTGTAATATATAAGAAAATACTACAAAGTGTGTTCTGACTTTTTTTTAATTAAAATAAATTGGCTAGAGTTTATATTCCAGTGGTCAATATTTTAAAGGGTATTCCATCTGAAGCACACACTGGCACTGTCTTCCTACAGATGACAATGACAT
Organism: Xenopus borealis; assembly: GCA_024363595.1. Classification (NCBI taxonomy): domain Eukaryota; kingdom Metazoa; phylum Chordata; class Amphibia; order Anura; family Pipidae; genus Xenopus; species Xenopus borealis. Next base: position 50,032,238 of record CM044445.1, read on the forward strand.
AAAGCAAAAGTAGCAGCCTGCCACAACTATTGGAGATGCCACTACTACATAAACTATCCAATTTGTTTTCTCTGCACTGCAGTCTTGCTCCCGAAGTGCATGACGTTGGTTTAGATTTTTTTTCTTGAGAAAAACTCTTTAAGGATACAGATAAAATATCCCTTCCCAGTAATAGAATGTCTGTTCTTCTGCACTATTACTTTTCAGAGTTACCTGGCTGTACAGAACTGTACAAATAATTGTGCAAGTGTACTGTATCCCAAGAACAGCACAATTTGCATTTCTGCCTTGCAGCTTATTAAATTGTATGACCTGCTGTTGTCTTAAAATACCACCAGATTATTCATGCTAGAGAGTAAGGCAATGTTGCCTGCAAAACGAACATTTACTAGCAAGTCTGGATATGGAATGGAAAACTCAAAATGAAACAAACAAAAACAGAAACAAAGAGTTAAATTATTAAAACCCTAGTAACAGGGTATTAATTGGGATGATTACTAGCATTAAAAACAAAACAGAGCCATTGCATTTGCATTTAAACAGTTATTTATCAAAGTTCAGTTATTAAAAAAACAAATGAAAATTTTTCAGCTGTACTAAGCCAGTAAAACTATGTCCAATTAGGTTAAACTTATTAATGTTGTACAAAAAATAAAATATTGAAATATTGATTACAGTCTGGCTCTGTAAGCAGGCATAACAGAGAAAAAGAATATGAATATATATATATATATATATATATAGTTGGTGGTTTAAACTGTTAAAATTATTGTTTTTATTTATAGACGATGTTTCTGATAAATTTGTGTTTTAAATTTATTTGCATTACGGCAGCAAAAAAATAGTATTAGATCTACCCAACTGCCCTTAACTTGCTCAATATTTATGGATGCATGTACTGTTATCATTGTATTAAAGAAGATAATGTACATATATATATTATAGCAACATTGCCATAACTCTTCTTTCTCTTAGATTATTGTTCTTCCTTTTCCTACCTATGGGTCACTACAAAATCCTGCCGTGAATATCAACACTGTAAAGTCCTTATGGGTAAATCAAAGTAACAACTCAAGCACGACATATGGAATTTATCTAATCATACATTGTAAGTTCCATGGAGACAGGGACTAATGTAATTGGTGTATAAACTCGATTATACTAGCTTCTGGTCCTCCTTAAGGTTATGCATTTTGTCAGGGTACAACAAGTTCATAACATGGTTCTAGCTGGATACAGCAAAAAATTTGTGAAGCACATCGAAGTCAATGGGTGTCAAAATTATTTTGACATATGTCAATTTTTAAACACACAATTGTTTTATCCAAATACATTATGTCAATAATTTTGACGCCCCACAATTTTATGCGCATGACAAAAAAAATTTCATCTGCGAATCTTTACCGCGGTTTCGTGAATTTATTCGCTGGCAGCAAAACGCAGAAAATCACTGCAAATTCATGCCTGACAAATTTGCCCATCAATACACAAGAACTATTCATAGAGGATGCGGGGGGTTTATGGGTGATCAAAGGCAAATAAACCTAACATCACCGTGCGCCATGGCAGGCATTGGCCAGATGGGTGTAAAGATCAATGTTGTGGGGACTCTAGATCAGTGGAAATGTGTCCCTTAGTGATACATGGCATCTCACCATCTGGCTGATGGAACAGTCTGCATTTAATAGATGCCAGGGACCCGCTACCCGCCTGAATGCATAATGCCAAAGGAGCTATTGGATGTAAAAGGAATAATGAACTGTGGGTATTTTTCTTTGTGCTAGGGTTACTGGTACCTAAAGCAAAATTATGGCTTCAACATAGAATATTCTTGAAAAAATGTGTGCTTCCTATTATGTGGAAACTGTACAATATCTCCCAAATATGCAAGTGAGGTCTGTACAGAATAGGCTTGTTGAGATGGGTGTGGAAGAAACTGACTGTTCTCCACTGATTCCTGTCTGGAACCCAACTAAACAACTATGGAATGAATTGACGTGAGCAAGGCCTGATCCCCAAAATCAGTGCCCGATCTAACTAATGCTCTTGTGGCTGAATAGAAGCAAATCCCACCAACTATGTTCCAACAGCTAGTGGAAAGCTTTCCCAGAGGAGTAGAGACTGTTACAGCAGCAAAGGGAGGATGAACTTCCTATTAAAACTGTTAATTTGGGAATTAGATGTTGGAGAGGCAGATATTCTGGCCATAATGCATTTTTAAAAAAGCCTTTGCAGGCATTAAACCCTATTTTTTTAAATTTCAAGCAGAGCAAGCATTTCTTCTAAAATCTCCAACCATAACGGATTATTATACTTTTCTTTTATAATCTTGCCCAACTGGGACCTCAAAAATCAAATGAGTAAAGGTCTACTTTAGAAATCCATGAACATTTAGGATATAATAGATTAATTTTGGAAAATGTTCATGAATAAGTGAGTATGGGTATGGGACCTGTTATCCAGAATGCTCAGGACCTGGGGTTGTCCAGATAATGGATCTTTCCATAATTTGGATCTTCATGCCTTAAATCTACTAGAAAATCATGCAAACTTATCCCAATTAGCTGACTTTCCTTCCAATAAGGATTAATTATATCTTAGTTTGGATCAAACAACGGTTTTATTATTACAGAGAAAAAATATAAATAATGATTGAAAATTGATCATTTGACAATTATGGAACCTGCGGGAGATGGCCTTTCCTTAATTTGGATCTTTCTGGATAATGGTTTCCAGATAACTGATCCCATACCTGTAATACAGTAAAATAAATACCTTGACCATTCGAATTCTGCATTTAGCAATAGATGAAATAATGTTTACCAACTGCATAGTCCTTTAGAGCTGCACCTATAACATGGCAAAAATAAAAGATGAGAAAAGTAGAATTGGCATGAGTTGATTTGCAACCTTTGTATGGCAGCTTATTGAACAAGCCAAAATAAAATGCTAAATTACCCCAATGCTTTTAATAGCGGTACATGAGTTATATGATTACCATTAGTTTTTGTATAATTGTATTCATCAAACGCTGGTGAGCTCATTTATAATTTGTAGCAATCAGACTGCTTCATTACTGTGTAGGCGTAATTAATTTTAATTCTGTTACTGTCAATTAGAAAATTCACCCTTAACCGCATGATAAACTCCAGACAAATAGAATGCAAGCAACATTTGATGGCATTAGGCTCAGAGCAGCTTGTTACCAAGTGCCTGTGACATGGACAGTTTTATTTTCTCTTTTCAGGAATTTCATAAGATGTTGCACAGTTTCTTTATGTTAGTGATGTCAGGCATTCCCTCCAGATGGTGTTGGTTGCAAGATGTCCAATGATCTTTGCATTATTTGCTTGTAATAGAGATGTCCTAAACAAGTCTGACATATCTTTAGACCCCTGGTTGCTGTTGCCAGTGCTTTTTAAACAGGTTGTTTGCCTTTAAAATCATTTTAGTATGATGTAGAGTGCTATTCTGAGATAATTTGCAATACTGTAGGTCTTCATTTTTTTTAATAGAAACCAGGCAGTGGTTTGAATTGGAAACTGGAATATGATTAGGATAGGGTCTGAATAAA
>CM044445.1:50049157-50069292 GCA_024363595.1 Xenopus borealis
CCAATATAATTGTATTTTTACATAATACTACCTGTACTTGTATAGGAGTCACTGTACCTTTTTATAATTTAATACAGTTATGTATAAATAAAAGAAAAAGATATTGAGAATGAGCATCACTCATCAATATCCACTGTAAATGTCCCTTTGCTTTTGGCATTGGTAGCTAGCTTCTTAAGAACTGACTGACTCTGCAACAGGGCCTTTAAAATTTCCATCTGGTCCTTGGCCTCTCGTCTCCCAAGGAGAAGAACAATGGCTTGTAAATCATGTGCTTACTACTACACAATGTTTGATCACTGCAAAATGGAAATCAATTCTTTCCCCTTCTATAAAAGCCCACTGGAATACATAATGCAATCAATCTGAACTGCACTTTTCATTTTCATAATGTGACAAAAAGGATCTGACAAATAAATGCTGGTAATTTTTTAGAATATATGTGAACAAAACTACAGTACAGACATGTAGAGGGAGTACAGACTCACAATATACAGTACACATAGAAATTTCACAATAGAAGGCCGATTAGTCATTAACTCAGATAATTACTACATGGCAGAATTTAATAATCAGCCCTGTAGCATCAGCTTATATTACAGACCAACTTCATTTTCTGCTGGATAATTAGTGACGACCCCTAAGCTTAGCTTCTCAACAGCTGCTCAGAGTCCACTGAGCATGTGAGTGTCACAGACACTTTCCAAGATGGTGACCCCCTGTGACAAGTTTGAAGTCCTGGATCATTGCTGCTATTGACAAGCTGAAACTTTAGGCTGGTGCAACAAGTTCAGTAAATAAAATATGGCATGTTTAGCCATATTCATTTTTACAGTTTAATTCTCCTTTAAATATGACATTTCTATTTAACGTCATTTATTTCTATTTAAAAAGACAAATATCACTTTGGGTGGACGTGTACAATAAATAAATACATGCAGTTAAAAAGGAGAGGACTTTCCGTTAAAGACAGTTATGATGGTATTATACAGCCAAATGAAAGAAGTCTTCTGTTTTGGAGGGACATGACAATTAACACAAGAATATCTGCAGCATCCTTAATGCAGAACAGAAATCCTGTTCACTCTCATTCAGGAAGGGAATGCTCAGCACAGGAAGGGCATCCATCTCACTGTGATAATGCCACTATAAAGCAAGCAGTACAGCTGCAGATGTGCTCTATTGACTTTTCACATTGTGAGATGAACATTCTTCCTGTGATGAGCATTCCAGCTTGACATAAATAAGGACCACTTAGAGATTTTTTCTTTAAATATAAATCTGAAAGCCATGAAGCAGATCTTTCAAAGCAGGACTGCTTCAGTAAAAAATTATAAATGTAACGTTTGAAAACATACATTTAGATCTCCCTTCAAAACACATGAGTTAATAGTGTTGCTCCAGCAGAATTCTGCACTGAAATCAGTTTCTCAAAATACCAAATACATTTTTTTTATATTTAATTTTAAAATCTGACATGGGGCTAGACATAGTGTCAATTTCCCAGCTGCCACCAGTCATGTGACTTGTGCCCTGATAAACTTCAGTCAGTCGTTACTACTGTATTGCAAGAGTGATATCACACACCTCGCTTTCCCCCCAGTGACCTAACAGAACAATGGGAAGGTAACCAGAGAACAGCTCCCTAACACAAGATAACAGCTGCCTGATAGTAAAATCCAGGTCCCACTGCAACACATTCAGTTGAGTAGGAGAAACAACTGCTAGAAAGCAGTTCCATCTTAAAGTGCTGGCTCCTTCTGAAAGCACATGACCTAGCAAAATGGCATACAAACCAATATTACAACTAAAAAAATACATCTGGTTTAGGTTTAATTTATAAATAAAAACTACATCATAAAAATCATGACAGAATCCCTTTAAACCTTTCTGCCTTTTCAGAAAGGGGGCAGAGGTTAGGGTGGCTTAAAGGGGAATTCAACCCCCGCCAGCACTAAACCCCCCCCCACCCCGAGTCCACCCTCCCTCCCCCGGGCAGGCCCCTTCGTGCAGGTTCACGGGCACCATCTTCAGCCACAACGTCTTCTTCTTTCTTCCATCGGCGATGGTGGCGTAAGCGCAGTAGGACGCATTTGCGGGTTGGTACTACTGTGCATGCGCCCGAAGTTCACTAAGTTTTCCGATTAAACTTCGAGCGCATGCACAGTAGTACCAACCGGCAAATGCATCATACTGCGAACGCGCCCCCGGAAGAAGATAATTCGGCAGAAGATGGCGCCTGTGACCGTGCACGAAGGGACCGGTGCTTTGGGGTAATATACAAGTTAGGGGCAATAGACCCGGGGGGAGGGGGTTTAGCGCCAGTGGGGTTGAATTCCCCTTCCAGGACAAAACAGCACTACGAGTAATAAAGAAATGCTGAAGAAAAAAGTTTTAAGTACACCAACCTACCAGTACCAACAGCAATAAAGTGTCAGCAAAGATTCTTACCCATGAACACAACTGCACAGTTTTGAAACTCAAGCATATTTATGTTGTTCTTTGAATGGGCTGGATTTCATGATTAAAATACATGTTCTAAGGCTCAAATAAAGAGAGAATGGGATGTTTGCAAATCATTTAAACAATATATTTAATTGCAAACAGTACAAAGGAAATGTATCAGATGTACGCAAGGGACAAGGCTAAAAAGGCAATAGCCACCAGATATGATTCTGCAGTGAAAATCATGAGTAGTGTCAGGAAAGCTCATTTAAGGTTGAACGAGGAGTTGAAAACTGCCCTGTGGTCTGACCAATCAAAATTTCAAATTCTTTTTGGAAATCATTGACTCTGCGTCACTCAAACTAAAAAAAGTGCAAAGTTCGAAAGCCAGCATGTTTTTTTCACAGAATGCCTTGCTTATTTCAACAAGACAATGCCAAACCAAATTCTGCACGTTACAAAAGCATAGCTCTGTTATGAGAGAGTCTGGGTGCTAAACTGGCCTGCTTGAAGTCCAAACCTGTCACCCCCTAGAAAACATTTGGGTCATAATTAAAGTATAAATATGAATAGTCCTGAAATTAGGGATGCACAAAATGCAGGATTCGGTTCGGGATTTGGCCTTTTTCAGCTGGATTTGGCCGAATCCTTCTGCCCAGCCGAACAGAATCCAAATCCTAATTAGCATATGCAAATTAGGGGCAGAGATGGAAATCGCATGAACTTTTGTCACAAAACAAGGAAGTGAAAAAGGTTTTCCCCTTCCCACCCCTAAATTGCATATTCAAATTAGGTGCATCCCTACCTGAAACTGTTGAACAGCTGGAATCCCATATCTGGCAAGAATGGGACAACATTTAATTTTCAAAACTGATAAAGCAATTGGTCTCCACAATTCCCACACAGTTTCAGAGTGTTGTTAAAGATAAAAAAAAAAAGGAAAGCTCATGCAACACAGTGGAAAACATGAGACTATCCGCAACTTTTTTGAAACATGTAGTTGACATCAAATTTTAAATGTGCATATTTATTTCAGCAAAATGAAGAAGGAACTTTTTGTAAAAAAATAAAACTGGGTAAAAAGATAGGCTGTGCAAAATAAAAAATGTTTCTAATATAGTTAGTTAGGCAAAAATGTAATGTATAAAGGCTGGAGTGACTGGATGTCTAACATAACAGAACACTACTTCCTGCTTTGCAGCTCTCTTTGTTTCCACTGATTGGTCACCAGACAGTAACCAGAGTATTGAGGGGTCATAACTGCTGCTTTTGAATATGAGCTGCATGCCGAGGATCAATTGCAAACTCAATGAACAGTTATGTCCCATGTGGCCCCCCTTCAAATAGCTGACTAACTGAAAAGCAGGAAGTAGTGTTCTGTTCTGCTAGACATCCAGTCACTCCAGCCTTTATACATTACATTTTTGCCTAACTATATTGGAAACATTTTTTATTTTATTTTGGACAGCCTATTTACACAGTCTGTATTTTTACACTGAACTGTTCCTTTAACTGTGCTTGTAACAGACAACCAGCTGTGGTAGAATTGAACTGAATTTATATTACCTGAAATATACATCAATCCCCCAAATACAGTGCCAGCATGACCATAGTGAGGCTCATTCATTTTTGCAACATAACTCCATTCATTTGTCCTTGGATTGTAATTTTCCACGGTAGCTGTTGGAAGAACAAAGTAAATTACAAAATTAAAATAGTTTTCAATTTCTTTAAGGTCTATGAAAATTTGATTAAATATTATGACCTGATAAATGAACATGGATTTCAAGCTTGTCTGCATTTCTATCTACATTATGATTCAGTCAGGCGAGATCGCTGCAATTTTGGTCTGAAACCAAATGTGAAAAAATGTGTCTAGGCCCATAGCAACAAAAATCTATAGGACAGCAAGCAGTCTACTGAGAGAAAGTTGATTTTTCTTTTCATTTAGATTTTTACTTAGCAAATACAATTAGAGACATGGCTTGATGCCACTTAACAGCTAACCAAAAAGTAAATCTATTACGCATCCTACCAAGTACAGGGACACAAGGCAGAAAGGAGTAAACATGCAAAATGGGAACCGAAGAAAATGTAAAGTTAGTTACATAAATAAAGTTAGTCTTACAGTTTAAATTTGCTTTTGGATTGACCATCTCGGCCATTAAAATTTTAAATATAGGAAAGACAAAAAAACTAGGGCCCACGATTGGATCAGCCTGATATCACCCACCTCAAGGTGGGCATATCGGGGAGAGATCCTCTCGTTTGGCGATGTTGCCACCTTTACTCCTGTGAAACTGGGTAATGTCAAGTCTTCTTTAAAGGAACAGTTACATCAAAAAATTAAAAAGTGTACTAAAGGAATGAAAATATAATGTACTGCTGCACTGTACTTGTACAATGGGTGTGTTTATTTCAGAAACACTTTTATAGTTTATATAAACAAGCTGCTGTTTAGCCATGGGGGCAGCCATTCAAGCACAGGTTATTTAGTAGACAACAGATAAGTTCTGAAGATTCCAATTGTATACTATAGAGCGTAAATATCCCACTGTATACTATAGCTGCATATTCTGTGCATTTTCTCCTTTATAAGCTTCAAATGGCTGACCCCATGGCTACACAGCAGCTTGTTTAAATAAACTACAGTTGTATTTCTGAAGAACCCACACCAGTATTACTAGTGCAGGGCAACACTATAATATAGTGTCATTCTTTTAAAACACTTAAATTTGTTGGTGTTATGGTTTCCTTAAGCAAGACATTTATAAGGGGGACACATACCATAATTTCTTTCCATTCCACCCATAGATATAGAAAACCTTTCAGGTCAACTTTAAAGAAAAAAAAACTACAAACTGGTCTTGTTCAGCCCCTTTGCCTACTTACAGTCTCAATCCTTTTGGTTCCCCTGTGGTGCCACAAGCGTTTTCCAATTAAAAACCAGGGTGTGCCATGAAAGTTAAGGAGGGGCAGGCAGATGTGGGAGGCGCTGCTAATGATTAAAGTTTGGTGCAGCGAGCGAGGCCACATTGCTTTGTCATTACATATTGTAAGAAGGGGGGGATATTCTACTAAAAAGAGGAGCGTTATACAAAGCCTTTCCTTTGACATCTTACATCATTGTATGAATTGTGGTTCTCACAATATTATATGCTGATAAAATACTCTACCCAAGTAGAGGCAATGTAAGGTAGATTTAATTCTTTCATTATTTCAGTGTAAGGCACCCCCATGTATAATAAACTGCCAAGGTTCTCTCTCCCCGGGCAGATGTTCCTGTTTGTTGAAACTCTTTATGCTAGCATTTGCTTACTTGTTAAGTCTTCAGTACTTTGGAGAGCTCACATGGGCTGTACAGTAAATCTGCAGGGTTTAATAAATTACACATGCACAATGAAAAATCTTCACTAGAGACATATAGGATGCCAGTAAGGAAAACCTTGACCTGCACCCAACGCCCGAGAACCCACACCCAACCCTAAACCGTTATGAGCTCCTACTTATGTAGGGGTGGGGAACACAATTAGGCGAGTATGTAAAAAGGACCGTGTCCGGCAGAAGTGGGGCACTAGGAAGTTGTGCACCCACAGCCGGCAAAATGTGTGTGGCAGTCGATCTGAACCTGCCCCACAGGCTTTGGGTCCACTCACACATCACTACTGACCATTTGTTAGTGACACTAAAAAAATGAATTTTAACATATGAATGTACATTACCTATAGGCCATGTAGATCATTGTTTGCGGAGAGATTTGTTTTTGTATATAATTGTTAGTTGAAGTTCCTAAGCCTGACTCTCTGACTTTGCCAACCTGACTGTCCCATCTCAGTCTGTTAGTTACAGTTTCTAATGCTAACGGACTCCTGCTGCACAAATATGGCAGCCCCCTCATACAGGAACATGGGGGATCAGACAGGTAATGTAAAAGCATCATGCAAATACAGTATGGCAAAGTTAGAAGTAGCTTTCAAAGCCAAAATTAAAATAGATGTAAAAAAATAAAAGTTTAATTTCAGGTGTCAGTATCTCTTTAAGGCAAATACTTACAATGTGTGCAGGCAATTTTAGGCAGCGGACAACATCAACAAGAGAGGACAGTTCATAGAACAATGGTATGACCATACAGGTTAGTACAGGTACTGCATTTTAGTTCATTTTTGGGTCAGCATACAGTATATAGACAAAATATTCGCTGGTGGGAGCTGAACTTTCTCAGCAACTATATATACATCCTTCTTGCCCTTTGTTTAATCTCCTATGATAAGCATTTCTACACAGATGTATAGAAACAGAGAGGACAAATAACAAATCTATAAATGTTAGAGAGGAGCCTTCAGTTGGAATTTCTCAAAAATAAGAATAACTTCAAGAAGTGCAGCCTTTTCATTATAAAGAACTGCCTTTGGGAGAGGGAAACTGCATCTCACATGCTTTATTTTGTATATAAATAGTTTAAAAAAAAAAAAAGATAGTAAATAAAAACATGAATATGTAAAATGTGGAGAGTTAATAAAATACATCTTATATAAACCGCCAATAAATACACTGCAGAGATCAGCAAAGCCATAAAGCAAATACTTTATGAGGAGATTTAGAGGAAAGGAATAGCAAATCTTGCCAGCATTTGTTTCCTGGTCTCAGAAGTACCAAAGCATTTTATTTCCAGTAAAGGAAATAAGGAAATAGGAGTTTACAACAAACAATTGATAAACTCTATTTATGTTTTTGCCTGGCTTTAAGGTCAATATCATACAAAAAAATAAAACAAAAACCAAATACAAATAGGATAGTTTTAAAGAATTCCCATGAGCAGAGTCTAAATAAATAAATACATAAAAAATACACACACACACACACACACACAAGCAGCAACCCAAGTAATCCACACATACAAATTCATAAATCAAGTTATGTGTAATAAAGTGGAATAACAGGGAATAAGTATTGAATACATAAAACAAAAAAAGGCATGGAAAGCCAAGAAACCTTCTGAACTTCTGTCAGTATTTAGAAACCCTATCAGGGAAAATCTATATCAACTGGTTTAGTACTCATTGACGGCTTCTCATTACCAAGTTATCACACAAGAAGCATCTCATGATCGGTAAAAGCCAAGAGCTCACAACCTTTTTGTTACAGATGTACAGTGAGCACCGTTGGGGCCATAATCCGGAAGTGGAAAGAACATCATTTCACTCTAAAAAGACACAAGCAGGTGCTCCTCGCAAGATTTCTGACAGAGGAGTCGAAAGAATAATCAGAAAAGTTGTCCAAGAACCAAGGATTACACACACACAGAGCGCTACAAAGAGACCTTGAATTAGCAGGTGCAGTTGTTTCAAATTAGAAGAAGGAATTCACTATGGCCTCTATGCATGCTGACTCCACTGCTGAACGAAAAGCATGTTGAAACTTGTTTAAAGTTTGCTGCACAACATTTGGACGCGCCAATGAAATTCTAGGAGAATATAGACTGGTCAGATGAGAACAAAATTTTACTTTTTTGGATGCAATTGTACACATCTTGTTTGAAGGAGAAATGGCACTGCACATCACCCCAAAAACACCTTACCAACCAGTGAAGTTTGGAGGTGGGAACATCATGGCATGGGACTGTTTTTTCAGCATATGGCACTGGCAGACTTCATATAATAGAATGAAAGATGGAGAAATGGGGACATTCTTGATAAGACTCTGCCACCATCTACCAGGATGCTATTTCAACAAGACAATGCTCTCAAACACACAACTAAGGAAACTTTCAATTGGCTTCAAAGAAAATAAAGCAGCTAGAATCGCCAGTCAATCACCCAAGATGAATCCAATTGAAAAATCTATGGAAACAACTGAAGATTTCATAGAAGAGGCAGACATAACCTTCAAGGATTTGAAGACTGCTTGTGTGGAAGAATGGGCCAAAATTACACTTGAGCAATGCATGCATGTAGTTTCTCCACATAGGAGGCGTCTTGAAGCAGTCATTTCCAAGGCTTTTCTTACAAGTATTAAACACATTTTGGCAAGCAGTATCAGGTAAGCTTTTTTTAATCAATGACTAATATTTGGCACCCCCAAATGATTATACCTTTCCTTCACCATTAAAGGTTGTAGACCACAATTCGCTGAATACATATTAACACTAAATAAGGCATCTAAGGGACAATAGGCACTGCATTCCATGGGCCAATATTTTCCTTCATGTTGTGATTCTGAATTGGAATCACATGGACATGATTTGGCAGGAACCTTTAAATATAAATGAAATAAGTAGGCAGTAAAATATATTTACTATGGGAATATCCGCTAAAGGCTGATTTTTGTAAATAAATAAAAACAAAGAATACTGAAAGAACATTAATTCTTTCAGTATTCTGAAATGGTTAGCCCAGATAACTTTGTAAACTACCTTCAATGTGATCTTGTGAAGCCTTTATTAAAAAGGTGGAGAATTCCTTGTATACCGAGTGGAAGAAGCCAATTATATGGCGATATGAATTCTATAGAGAACCTTAGTAAGGGTACAAAGCATCCCTAACAGCTTGGAAAACCTTCATTTGTTTCCACTGAACAAGCCATGTCTCTATAAATGACCATACATTAAGGCCTATGTTTACTCAAGCACTGCAACAAATAAATAACACAAAGAATATTTCCATGCTTGGGTTTAAACTAAAAACTTCAGCATCTGGAAAGCAATCCCCTTATACACATTGTGCGGATAATGGTCTGGCAGATTCAGAGCCAAGGTTTATACATACACAGAGCTAGAACTTATTTGGTATGTGAAACCTTAATCTCTTCACTGCTACAAAATGGGAATGCCAATATCTCACATAGCAGGCTTACGTCCCTCAGAGGGAGCATGATTGAATTTCCCATACTGACGCGATTTCCCTAAATAGTACAGACACCATTCCATTCGCATGATTGAACCAATGTCATTATACAAGCTTGAGAACTCCAACGACATACTAACCGAATGTAGTATATTGATGTCAGTTAATCACACCTTTTTTTTTTTTTTTTTTAACAGTGCTAGTCAACATTTTATTTGACAAATTGTGAACAGCAAGTAAAGAAGATCTGTGATGAATTAAACACCTAAACACAACATTATCTTTGGTAGATCCCTACAAAATGAGCCAATTTATACCCTTATAAGAATCTTCATAAAGGACATGATCACGTGATTAATATAGTTCTGGTGATATATACTGTGGATCATTTCATACCACTTTGGACTTGCATCATAACTATATCCTTGCCTTATTTTAGGTTCTTGAAAAAAAAATAGTCTTTTAGGTAAGCCATGGTAGATCTTAAAATACATACATTTTTCAAACCATTAAATTTATTTTTCCAACTACATTTTCTCGATAAAGCACAATTTCTCTATGAAAATGTGTAGTACCATATCACGGATATAGAGGAGGCATTTTCTGTTCAGAAGTACCATGTATATGGATATGCACTCCAGACAAGGAGGTTACTAACTACATCTGTTATACTTATCAAATAGTGATGAGAGGGATGGCCGGATACCTGTGGGTTTACCCGTGGGTTGCACAGACCTTGCAGCCCCCTTTCTGGGTCCCCCCTTACAACTTCTGGGTTGAACTTTTATATGTGACATCATCGGCGAGGTTGGGTTGGCACAGATCTATAAAAGGAACCTGGAAGTTGCTCATGCGGGAGCGTGTCAGGAAAATCCTGACCCACACATCATTATCAAACCAAGTACGTGTAATTAAATGTGCTCACTTTATTTACATGCATGGATCAATTCCTATAGGTAGGTCATCAAACCTTTATTAATACGGGAAATTTTGCATACAGCAATATGAACATACATTGTTGAAGAAAATATATATGGCTATCCTCAAGGCTCCACAGCAACAGGTTTAGATTAACTATAGTGTACTTTTATGAAAAAAACAAACCAACTAGTTTTACCAGTGCAGAGCAACAGTACATTAGCGCTGTGAAATATGTTGGAGCTATATAAATACGTTAATCATAAAAACTTTGATACACTTTCAGTTTTTGGTGAGCAGTCAGGGAGGAGTCCGAGTCGAAGGAGTTATGTACAGACTCCACAACCCTGGATTGAACCCAGGCCCGTTTTATTTGCTGCAAATGCTAAAAGAAAATCTAAAGGTAAAAAGCATTTGCATGGCCTAAAATTAAACTCAACATGCTTGTAGTCATTACTAAGTAACAGTAACACAAATAAGCACAATTTACCATATAGACTCTACATCATATACACGGACCTGTTTTTCGGTGTACTTTTCCTAAAAACAAATGAACAAGGTTTTACGATAGACATTGTTTCAAAGATCATTTCGAGTTTTTGTTGCAGATATCAATTCACCAGCAAAAACATTTACTTCACTTTTCTTCAGGGTTAGGGTTTTTATCAAGGTCACTGATGCAACTGGCGTATAACATTTTGTAAAAACATTAACTAAAATTGCCAACAAGTACCAAAAAATCCCCCCAAAAAACAACTTTATTTATATCATATAACTTAATATTGTGTTGTGGGGGGAATTGCAACAAGATGAGTTAATTTGAACAAGATTTTTTTTTATAGGATTTCCTATTTTTACTCAAATCAAGAAAAATCTGAATTTTTTCCGATATTTATGTTGTACTTATCTTCCATTCAAATCACTTTGATTGCTAGTGCTATAAGACAATTAAGACAGTTCCATACTGTTAGAATACCACTGTCTACAGCACCGTCAAATAATTCAGATGAAAATTCCCTTGAACAGTTACTTTTGCATTTCCTAAAAGGACCCTTAACATTCAGCGAATCAAAAGGCTTTCATAGAAGTACTGTATAATACACTTTTGAATCAATGATAACCTCATCTTGTAGAACTGTGCTGGCTTGCAAAGCTCCAAATTTAAAGGATAAGTAAATTCTAATTCACATGGGGAGGGTCCATTATATTAGACCCACTCAGTAAATTAAAATCACCATCTATCCACCGGGACAGCATTGGCATGCAGATTTTTCATACTATGTGAAGTGCCGCCAACTTACCTATATTTTGCTAAAAATGACTGTAGCCAGAACTCTAGACTTAAGGTGGCCATACACGTAGAGATCCACTCGTTTGGCGATGTCGCCAAACAAGCAGATTTCTCCCCGATATGCCCACCTTGAGGTGGGCGATATTGGGCTGATCCGATTGTGGGTCCTAGGGCCCAACAATCGGATCAAAATGGAGGCCATGTGGGCAGTCGGATCACGGGACCGCATCAACGAACAGATGCAGCCGCGAACCGACTGGATTTTTAGTCCTGCCCGATCGATCAAGTCTGTCGGAGGGCACCATACACGGGCCAATAAGCTGCCGACTTGGTCTGTCAGCAGCTTTTATTGGGCCGTGTATGGCCAAGTGCACTATATTACATTCTACAACCGTACTATACTGAACATGCAAAAGACTAGCTCAGTGTAGGAGAGTTTTTGTGAAATACTGTTATGATGGTGGCATGATGCTTGGATGGATCCCCAGGCCAGCACATTTTTTCTCCTAAGTGGAGCACCAGCCTAGGGTAAAGAACAAAGTTTTGCATAGTGGGAACAAACCGTATCTGGAAGAAATTAATTCAGAAATTGGGAGACTAAAAATGCCTTGCAGTTAGTTCTTAGATTGGAACTGAACCTCGGGCCTTAACACTGCAACGATAACCACAGCACCATTCTGCTACAGAGAGGGATAGCTTTCAGCTAATTAAATGACTAATTGTATCACAACATTTTCACGAAAGGAAAAACCTTAAATAATAATTTTGCAGATTTACTTTTTCAAATCAAACTCAATGCAATCCGTCTCAATCAAAAAGTGAATACATTCCTGCACCTCATCTGGTGATTTTCTAAACTTGCAGACTGGGAAATGATGAAGCAGGAAAACAACAAGTTAGCGCTAAGAATGCCCAAACACTACTGTAACGAAATAACCAGTTAGAAAAATAAACTTACCAAGTTCACCTGCTGCATTCCGACCACCAACTGCATAAAGATGACCTTTGAGGGCACTTAGGTGGAAAAAAGTACGCTTTTCGTTCAAAGATGCCACTTGCATCCATTTATTATAACGAGGGTCAAATCGGAAAACTGTATCTACTGCTGTTTTTCCTTTTGTGTCATAATTACTTTGACCACCAACTACGTACAGGAAATTTCCAATTACTGCTATTCCATGCTGGTATCTCGGTGCATCCATGGGTGCCAAGGATTTCCACTCATGTCCCTTCTCATCGTACATCCGTAACTCTTTGCTAACAACAAGCTGCTGTCTTAAAACTCCCCCCAGTGTGACCAAGTGGGTGTTGTCAGAGCGAATGGCAGTTCTTTCTGACTGCATAACAGGTTGCATGTATGGCATCATTTGGTAATTGCTAGCTTCCAAAAGTAAATTTACACAAGTATTGTCAGTTCTCATGAAATCCACAGTCTGGACATGGTTTATAAGGTCTTGTGGTGTCATTAGTGGGAACCGAATGTTCTTCATTATTTTTGCAGCATAATCCATTCGAGTGTCCTCATACCGTAGCCAACGACAGGCAGCCTTGAACAGTTCCAGTTCAGTACAGTGCTTAAGGCTATTACTGGAAAGCACAAAGGCAAGACGATCAAATGGGAGTTTCACAAACTCCCCCGTCGTTAATAACGCTGGAAAATTCTTCAAGATAAAGTTATTTACATATTTATCAACCTCCGTAAGATTGTATGTGTTTGCTATTCGACCAACCTCAACGCAGTTTTCCAATGTAACCTAAAAACAAATAATACGATTACAAAGCCAGCTTAGAAAATCTGTTTTAAAAATGCTTGACACAGAAATAGACTAGTCAATTCCAATACAAAAAGGGGGAAAATAGTTAAAACATCAGTATTTTCTGCAAATCTTGAAAGGACGTAGGATAGGGGGGAAGTGAACACAGAAATTCAGTTTCATATTATGCCATTATGTGCAAGAAAAATATATATAAACCATAGTTATGATATACAAAGAATAAAATAATAGACGTTGGACAAAATCAAACCAATTTAATCTATATGGGATGAGTAGCAATTTGTTTCCCCATCATATAGTACAAATAAAATCCTTCAATGTCATCATTCATGGCTAGTGGAAAAAGGTAGAGCAATCAATCTGCAATCCAATGAAAATACACGTTTACTACAGATAGTCAATGTTGCATGTCAATATAGGCATTAAATGCATGGTCTTTCTAAATATATTGAATTCATGTCTCAAAATGGTGTACACATTATCACAAAATAATCGAACAAAACCACAGCTCAGCTAACTTTACATATGCATTTGGTACTGATTTCCTTGCAGTTATGAAAATATATATAACCTACTAATTAATTGTAAAACATGTGAATTTTGGAATGATCAGGTACTGACAGTCTCACCCGTGAAAGCTATTTTATAATAGTATAACAGAGCTATACAAATTGGTTGCCAATAAAAATGTATAGTGTACAACTGAACAACGGTCACAATAATACAGAAAAATTTCATCACCAAGGCACTTGAGACTTAGAAAAATGATTTATTTCAAGTAGCTTTAAGAGTAATCATCATAACAGAGCACCACAAAGGCCCCTCCCTGGTATGCAGGCTTTGCAATAATTGTATTATCATTTCTCAATCCCTTTAAGGCCTTTCTTTCAGCTTTAGTTAAATTGTCCCTATAAGGGAGTTTCCGTTGCATGCTCAAAGTAACCTCCTCTTTTACAGCATTCCCAAATGTGTCACCATTATTAGATGGTAACTGGAATGAAGTCAATAATACAGAAAAAACTACATAGAAAATACAGCACAACAAAAATACATTTTCTAAACTGCTCTAAAGAAACAAAATACTGAACATTTCAGGGTATACATAAACATGAATAAGTGGGTGGGCAATTCTGACAGATCCCTACCTGTGCTGTGAACTGATCCTCCATACCTTCTGTTTTGAAATCCTGAAATAAAACACTACTGTGCTGCCTGTGGCACTGCAGCAGCCACTAAAAATATGCTCAACCCTGTTTTGCCCTATTATGAACTATTTTGCACCACAGGGAAAGGGCCATAGTAAATGGAATTTAGCTAGGACAAAGGGAGTTGCTCCTTTACTCTCTAATGTTTTTCAGCAAATTTTAACATTTAAAGGCTGGGAGGAGTATGGTATAAAGGGGACCAGCCCACAACCCGAGGATTTTGTGTAGGGGTTGGTTAACCCACGGGCTTCGGGCTGGCCCGCACATCACTTATGTCTAACATAATAGCCAGAATACTACTTCCTGCTTTTCAGCTCTCTAACTCTGAGTTAGTCAGTAACTTTAAGGTGGGCCACATTGGACATAACTGTTCAGTGGGTTTGGAATTGAGCATCAGCATTCAGTGCAGATTCAAAAGCAACAGTTATGCCCCATGTGGCCCCTCCTCAAGTTGTTTTACTTTGTTTAAAATGCAATTGTTTCACACTATTACAATGAATAAGTTATGGTATATGATACACTTTCTGGTATTAATAGCTAAAGATTTGTTGGTGACACTATAAAAAATCTTTAAACATGAGGATTATTGTAAATATGTTTCTACTAGTTGGAATATTGTATTTGTACCTGGGAATTAACACTGCACTGTAATTTTAGGCAAAACATTATTTCCCAATGGGTGTAGTTAACTGCTTAGCACAATGGAAACCGTATTGCTCCAGGAATGCACGCTGTTAAATTGTTTTGTAGAAAGCTCTGACTGGCCAACCACACGAGTATGCTGTTGAAACTAAAATGTCAACCGTGAGACAGAGATCCAAGGTGGAGTGTTCTCCAACTTGTGGTAGGTTTTTGAATGCAAGAGCTGAGCATGTTATTTTAGTTGTTGTGAAGTACTATTGATATTACAAAGTTTGTTAGACTTGTTACAATTGGTTGAGCAAGAACTTGTAGTGCCACAGGTCTCAGTTTTGCACCTAAAATCCCCTGCCTAATAGCTTCCTTAAAATGTTTTTATTGTGTTGTCCCTTGGTTGTTGTAGCTCAGTAATATTGTGTTCTTACCCCAGATATAAGAAACACTTTACAGAAGTCCAGTACAGGAAGAATCTGTAGAAAACTTGCTGCCTCTAGAGTATCCTGAAGGTTATCCATATTCAGGGAAAGTTTTGCAGTATATATGAAATCGATAATCTTCTTCAATCCAATTTTGTTCACACCATGCAATTTAATGCACATTAAATCTTGTTCCTTCATCCCACCTAGACAATAAATCAATAAACATGTTAAATTATTCTTATTTATTTATTCTGAAATGTTCATAAATAAGATAGGTAATGGTAGAAAACTTTGAAGCAGAACTGATTCTAAATTTTATACAGCGCTATGAAATATGCTGGCGCTATGTAAATGCATGTTAATAATAATACTACATAAACCAAAAAGAGTTTAAGTAGAAAATATGATTTTCAAATTTATCCACAGAACAAAGGAACCTTTGGTTTTTAAGTAGCCAATCAAACATTGTCTTATTTATGTATCCTGAAATGTTTATAAAGAAGATATATAGTTCATTGTAGGTACGGTTAGATAAAGTTGAAGCAAAACTTTGAAGGCTTAGGCTGGGGACAGACAGGGAGATTCGGGGAGATTCTGTCGCCTGGTGTTTTTTAGCAGGCGACAATCTCCCCGAATTACCTTCTCCCTGTCTGCCGCTAGTATACTGACAAAGCGCCAGCGCCTGTGCAGACGCGGCGATTTCCGGAATCGCCCGAAGTTTCCTCACGAAGTAACTTCGGGCGATTCCGGAAATCGCCGCGCTGCGTCTGCACAGGCGCTTTGTCAGTATACTAGCGGCAGACAGGAAGAAGGAAATTCGGGGATATTGTCGCCTGCTAAAAACGCCAGGAGACAAAATCTCGCCGAATCTCCCTGTCTGTCCCTACCCTTATACTACACAAAGAGTTTCAAACAGATTTCGATTTTCAAACGTATCCACAGAACAAAGGAACCCTTTTGTTTTTAAGTACCCACTCAAACATTATAACATTAATGGAGGGTTGCTTTCACATGGATTGTAGCAGCAGTGCAAAATTAACTGTCGAAGGGCAGTCCAATTGTGATTTGTAAATTCAGACACAATTGTGTCAGCTTATGTCTATTTGAAGCTCAAAGTGGCTAAGGCTTTTAAACATGTAGTTATAAAAATGCCCACACAGTTCTGCTGTCACAATATAAAAAGAGATCATTACAATAAGGGATTCAGTAGGTAAGGGTTAGCAGTTGTCCGAATTTGGCACAAATACAATTTTTTCCCAAATAACCCACAACATGGAGAATTGCCAAATGCAACAACATGAGGCACAAATGTTTTATATTGACATCAATATAAACTTAATTATATGAACCTTACATAGCAACAGACAAGTCACAGAAGCTATACAAAGAAATGTAGTCAAAGGAGACCCTGCTAATAAAGCTTTATTGGATACTGGAAGACAAAGTTATTTGCTAGTCAACAAAGACCTCACGTGGATATGAAATAGGTTTCCCTGTGCCTTTAAAGCTAAAACCTTTACTGCTGCCTCAGTAAAGGCAATTGTGTACCATTATAAACAATGGAAAAACTATGGCAAAAAGAAAAAATATTGTTAAACATAACAAGGACAAATTCTTTTTTTTTTAAGTCAAGCAACAAAAGCAACAAATAGATTTTAAGTGTTTCAAATTCTACAAACGCCTTTTTACATGCAATGTCAAAAAATTGTTTTTTTAGATATTAAGTCTCTCTTTTACCACTTCTGTTCTTTATTGTCGATCAGAATAAAGCCATAAGCCGGATTTCAAGTTGTTTTGTCCAATCAAACTTTTCCTATTGCAGAGATCCTCAGTGGTTGCTTCTGACTGATTACAGTGAAAAGCTCTACAAGCCACATGACACAGCTACTGCGTCTTTTAATGGATGGCAGAGTTCTTTAATGATAATCATAGGCTTTGGCCACCTACGAAGATTACAATTTAACCCCAACTTGGCATTTAGAAAATGAAAACATCACAGAGTGCAAAATACATTTTCTTCTCAGGTTATAGGTATGGGACCCGTTATCCACAATGCTTGGGACTTGGGGTTTTCCAGATAGTGGATATTTTCGTAATTTGGATCTTCATACCTTAAGTCTACTAGAAAGACATGTAAACATTAAATAAACCCAATCGGCTGGTGTTGCTTGCAATAAGGATTAATTATTTCTTAGTTGGGATCAAGTATAAGCTACGGTTTAATTATTACAGAGAAAAAGGAAATCATTTTAAATGGAGTCTATGGGAGACGGCCATTCTGTAATTCGGAGCTTTCTGGATAATGGGTTTCTGGATAAGTGATTCCATACCTGTACTAGTATGCAATAGCAAAAAAAATAAGAATCACCTGTAAACATGGCTTTAAAGTAATCACTTGAGGAGGCCATCATAGCTCGGTGAACTGGAAAAATTTCATCGCCATCACCTGGTACTAAAGTAACGTCACAAAGCAATCCTTCAAGTCGTAGCTGGTCAAAGCCCTGGAAAAAACAACAAACATTTTTATGGAATTGTATACTGGTTCATAGTACAGTAGTGCTTAATGGTGCTCTTAGATTTTAAAGAAATGGATCTAAGTAGACCTGAACGTTCTATACAAGTAGTGCCAGTAGCTCCTCTCTAAAATCTTTTACATTGGAAGCTCTAATAAGCAAGGCCCTCTTTAACTCTTGTATTAATACTTGGGACATCTGTATGTTTTATGTATTCACCATTCTATAGTACAACAATGTGCCACAGATAGAACAGATAAGTGAAAAAATCCTACATAATGTTTTCCCTTCCTTTCAACCAACTGGAAGCTTAATAGTATCAGATAAACTCTACTACAAGGGGCATGATTCCATTTATTAAAAAAAGGTTATACTATACACATAAGCTTTGGCTTGTTTACTTTCATTGTCCATTTTCCATGTGTCAGCAAGTCATTAGGTTGCAAGGCTGTTATATAGGACAGCAATGGGAACTCAAAACCTAGGACTTGAGTGCTGCAATGCCAACTACTAAACACTGTGACATAGTGCTGCAATTATAAATGCAAATAAGTAGAGAAGTTTCTGTGAACTCGGTGCCTTATGAATTTAAGTTGCATTTGTGCTGCAATAGAAGAAATTGCCATAAAATTAAAACCATTAAACTGTGTAACTAAAATAATCCTATTTTTGCCATGCACAGATATATTTTCCACTCACTAGTACCACGTTTTAAAATGAAGACATGCATTCTATCACAGTGACTTATTAATTATCTGTAGCATAATAATATCTCTGTTATCCAATCTCCGATTTGATAACAGTGGGAAATTTAAATTGCCAACACAGAACGTCATACTTCAGAAACAACTTTTCTGTAAGTAGTAAAATGATACAGGTATGCATATTAGAATATCTGAAATCAATATCAATTGTTTTAATTATTAAGCTTCCTTTCCTCTTGGCCCAGAGGTTCCACAGCCAATCTTGAACCTTAAGAGAGAAGGTGTGTTAAGTGGTTTAGCTACAATCAGGGCAGCAAAGAAAGCAAAATGTTTTAAAGTGTAAAAAGTTAAGTAATTTTAATAAAGTGCTCAGAAGAGTACTAGGCATATTACAATTTTCACTAATAGTTAATATCCCAATTAACATCTGTACTATGACATCAAGATACAGAAAATAGGTCATACCTGTAACACCACTGAACTGTGAGTATTGCTGGTGAAAAACCTAGTGGTCCCTGTTTTTGAGGACTGGAGATGAGCAGACACACCCATATCGTTGTTACCAAGAGAGACTTTCAAATGAGGATCCTCCTCTTCCACCAAAGATCTGATGATAATGATAAAATTATAACTTTTTTTTGTAACAGTAACAGACCAATATTAGAAATGACATTAAAATCAGCTGAAAAGGCTCTTTCACATTCTAAAGCATAGGTAATGTAGCAATCAGTTATTTACAGTTTACTTTTCAAACTGAAGAATAAAAAAACAAATGAAAAATGAAATCTAGAGGAAAATGTAACACCTTAGAGGGTGGAAGGGTGTGACAAAACCGGGACAAGCGCTAAACCTTTAATTAATATAGTGACAGTTTCTATTAGGACATCATTTCTTTTTTATATGGTTGTGGAGAGATATGGTTCCACAGCACGAGATAAGGTTCCACAGCACAGAAAAACAAAGAACTGCTCTTAGAGCCAAAAAGGTGGTTCTGCCTCAAGGCCAGGGTACTTATAAGCAAGGCTAGCTAGAGAACAGAATCCATTCAAGTCAGGGTGGCTCACAAGGGAAATCTGTATACACAGTATTTAATTCTCTTTCAGTATCTTACTTTCTAGATAGGAATGACTCCATTGTTTCCGTATTTGGCCAACTCTTCCACAAAAGATATGGCCAAATACTGAACAGAAAAAGAACCTGATTTGCAAATTAGAGTATAACAAAATGTTTAAATAGATTAAATGAGCACATAATACATGTGCTGGGCAGTGGCCTCCAGAATGGTTATGAAATCTCTGTCAAATACCATTGCCAGATGCAAAACGAAATAAAAGCGGAGTTTCAAATGTTGCCACCTGGATACAGTGCTGGATATATGAAGTAG
>CM044445.1:50076279-50088309 GCA_024363595.1 Xenopus borealis
AGCCCGCACCAATATACCGGCCTGTATACAGACACACTTCACACTTGGTCTTATAAGTAGGCACTTCTGCCACATTATTGGAATTGTTTGGAGCACGTTTGGGGTGATTTTTTGGAGACAAAGATCCCAAAGGGAATTTTCCCCTAAAGAAATAGCACTTGTAAATCCAACTACACAATTGGGTGTCTGAGTTATTCGAATTACTACACTATATAGTGTTTTTTTCTTGATTTTCCCGCAGCCTTAGGCGCTGATCCATTTTTTTGCTTTTGAAATTCTCTACATCCAGTGAGGAGACTGTGGAAGGATCGGCAGGAGGAAATAAAACTAAAGGACTTACTAACTTTTCTATCTTATACATACATAATTTTGTTTGTATATTTTTTCTGACACTTCACTACTGCAGGCGATAAATCTCCTGAAAAAGACTTCCCACTGAAGAACACAAGGTTCACTGCAAGTAAAACTTAATACTCACTGCAATGCGGCTTAACCATGGGAAAATTGCACAAATAAAGCAGCGATCATAATGTTAATGAATATCTTTTTTGGAGAGATGGTCACCCTTGGTGGCAATGATTTAACAATCATAGGCAACAAATCTGCTTGTGTGTCATGGCCCTTAAAGAAAGGAGGGGTGTTTGTAAATAAGGAGTTCTGAATAAATGACCCTGTTTATAAGGCTAAAGCCAGACAGGGTTGAAATCGGCAGAGTGAAATACACAGGCAGAAAATCGGGCCCTAAGCTTCCTCACCTGCCTGCAACCTATACAGTTGTATCAGTACACAACAGTACAGGTTGATTTCATCAAAGAAACACAAGTGTTTACATTGAGGAAGATTTGCAGTGGAAAATAAATGATTAACGATTAGTGTTTTATTAGTGTTTTTTATAGTTTTTTTTTATTTAAAAGAATAGGTAGAACACATTTTCAACACCAGTCCTATTTACTTTGTTTATTTTTATAAAAACTGATTTAGGTGTACGTGGTCCCTTTAACAAAAGCAAGGCAACTTCTGCAGCAGTCTTGCTTCTCAATCAGATGATGAATTCCAGGTAACTCTATTGCACCACCATAAATAAGTAAATGCTAATTAGGTTATAGGTATAAGCTATGATACTTAATGCACGAGTTTCTAGTGCCTTCAACTCAAACACCCACTGGTTGCCATTAGCCAGGCTACCAAAATCTCCAAATAAAATTGTGAATGTATGTCATTAAGCAATTTAGCCCATCTACAGGAAAAACAACACAGCAAATTTTAACGATCACTACAGAAGATGGATTTATTTTTCCAAAAAAGTGTTTGCACTTTAATCAATGTAATTAATAATCCAGGTAAATATATCTGCTCTTGAACATTAAGCAACTGCAGATCTTAATTAACCATGGCTAAAATAGTACATTTATTTCACTTAATAATGCAGAGTTTTTAGTTCATGCAATTTTATGTGTACAAGGCTAGATGGTTTGTGAATTTACTCACTAGTAATATTCAGCTATTCCAAATAATAGTTCAGCAGCACAAAGAAAAGGGTGACATAGCATTTTATTCACTGTAGGGCTACAAATAAAATAATGGCTATAGAAGTCTAAATAATAGCTGATTTATAAAATTAGTAGTAAGTGGTAGGGGACACCTCAAACAATGATGTATACTATACCCTATAAACAAAGGTTGGCTCCATGTCTAGATGTGCATTAATTTTCTTAGCATTAATTTTTTCCAAATGAAGAAATTGAAAAATGAATTAAGTTTTATAATGACTTTTTTAGAATGATAGAAGAACTGCAATATTCTTTTGAATACGTTTGTTTTTGCATTGTGTTTGCATACAAACGATTTGCATTGTAGCCTGAATACCAAGACTGGCAGCACTGTGATAAATAGCTTTGCTTTACATGAGGTAAAGCCATTTACCCAAGACCACTTAGTCAAAGTTCCTTTGGCTGTCAAGACCCATATTTATTCTGCATCTTTGTATGTATAGCACATGGGAGCTGTCCATGCTCACAGACTATACATTTGATCTCTCTTATTGGTAGTTGGATGGGGTATCATCAGATGAGAACGTGAAATGAGCCACATCTCCTCCTCACTTCCCTCAGATCTGCTTATTTTGGTTGACTACCAGAATGAACAGAAAAATATTTTTTAGCCATCTGCATGTTGCATTTCCTGACATGACCAGTTCACTTCTGACAAAGCTACAACAACATTTTACAAGGATGATCTTTTGGTGTGCAAGTCTCCATATTGTGACATAAATATAGCATTTACATATTGTTACATTTATATTGTTATGTCTGAAATCACTGGAAGAAATAGGAAATGCAAGTAAGCACCTTACAAGAAAGAGAAATATGGCACAGAAGTAAAAAACATGTTAAAGGTATAGGACCGGTTATCCAGAATGCTTGGGGCCTAGGGTATTTTTAAGGATAACTGGTCTTTCCATAATTTGGATTTCAATAGCTTAGGTCTCCTGAAAACATAATTTATAAAACTTAGAGTGGAAATAAGGAGAGCATTGCAGCAGAGGCGAAGACTAACACCAAAAACATTTTTAAGTATATTAAGATTAAAAAGATGTGGGTTGAGTGCGTGGCTCCTTTAAATAATGGTATCAGTAAGGTTGTGACAGATACAGAAAAAGTGCTAAATCAGTTATTTTTTAAGTGTATTCAACGGAGGAGTCGAGTTCTCAGACCCACCTCATAGCTGCACTGTCGGCTCAGCTCAGTCTAGTCTGTGGCCAATTCAGGATATGGTTCATAAAGCTTTAATAAAAATAAATGTGACTAAGTTGCCAGGGCCAGATGGACTATACACTCAGGTTCTAAGTAGGCAGCAACCAGAACAGCTTTATGAAGGATAGGTCGTAAGATGCTGCACAGCAGTAGAGGTGACCTATTCAGATTTTACCAAAGCATTGAATACAATGCCCCACAAATGACTGCTTTCAAACTAAGGTCTGTTGGGCTTAATTAAGTCATTTGCACATGGATGGGAAACCGGCTACAGGATCGGGTACAGAGGGTGGTACATTCTCTGCTTGGAGTAAGGTTCTTAGTGGGGTCCCTCAGGAATCTGCATTGGGCCTACTTTTATTTAACTTGTTCATGTGCACAGTTGTTGCAAACTGGCCAAATGCTCCAACTGCGCATGCACCAATATGCCCAGTCTGAGGCAGTTGAGGATGGCTGTGTGGAACTCTGCTGCGTGAATCTGGTCAGAGGGGTTAGTATATAGTATGGGGCATTTCCCCAAGGTGGCAGTTAGGCTGGGGGAGAAGGAGGGGCCTACGTGGGGTGGGGGTACATTTGTTTTACGGGGTTGATTTCTCCTTTAAAAGGGAAGGAAAGTCTAAAAGAGAATAAGGCTAGAAATGCTGTATTTTGTATACAAAACAAATATAAACTTACTGCACCACAAGCCTAATCAAACATGATTTATGCTTTCAAAGTTGGCCACAGGGGGCTGTCTTCTTGTAACTTTGTTATACATCTTTGCAAGACTAGACGACATACACATGCTCAGTGTGGTCTGGGCTTCTTAGGGATCGTCATAAAGGGATCAAAAAACAAAGCTGCTTGAGTTCTGCATGGCTGGTAAGTAAGGCGGGGACTCCTCCTGCTGTTCATAAGTATGATTGTCACTGTGCCAGAAGTTAGGGACCGTCTGACAATTTCACTGCATACAGTCAGGTTTCTTATAAAAACAGAAATCTATTTCCATTATACTTTAATTGGGGAAAATGTGTACCATTTCATTAAAGTAAGTAAAAATGGGATTTTATTTATTTGCCTTTCCTTGCCCTTTAATGACTTAGGGCAAGGTATGGTAATGTATCAGTGTTTGTAGACGACAAAACTATGCAGCCCCATTAATTCCATTCAGGATGCAACATCCTTGTAGCAGGGCGTTGACAAGCTGCCAATATGGCCAGCTCAAATTAGATTTAAATGTTGATAAATGTAAAGTCAGGCACCTGGAATGTAAAAATATCCAAGCCACTTATATATCATTAATGGGACTGCACTAGGCAAACTATAATGGAATAGGACCTTGGGGTCCTGGCAGATAAAATTGGCTGAGCAAGCAATGCCAGTCAGCAGCTTCAAGGGCAAACAAGGTATTGAGCTGTATTAAAAGGGGCAGAGATTCACAGGAGGAGGGGGTTATTCTTCCACCGTACAGAGCACTGGTAAGACCCAATCTAGAATATGCTGAATAGTTTCGGTCTCCAGCACTCAAACTCGACATTACTGAATTAGAGAGAGTCCAGAGAAGAGCAACTAAGCAGGTAGAAGGTATTGAAAATCTCACCTATGGATAAATTGGGATTGTTCACGCTGGAAAAGAGGTGCTTAAGGTGGATAAGTTAACTATGTATAATTACATAAGGGAATCGTACTATAACTTCTCTAATGCTTTATTTGCCAGTAAATCTTTCCAGCTGTCAAGAGAGCACCCATTCAGATTAGAAGGGGTAAAAATTCTGAAGGGATTTTTTTACAGTGAGATGTGAATTCTTTCCCTGAATCAGTCTTACTGGCCGAAACATTATATAGCTTTAAGAAGGGGTTTGATGGCTTTTTAGCAAATGAAGGAATAAAGGGTTATGAAAAATAGTTCATAGTACAAGATGATCAAGGGACTAGTCAAGAAGGAATTTGTTCCACCTCTGAGGCAAATTGGGGAGGCTTTTTTGTCTTCCTATGCATCAACTAGCAGTAGGCAGGTTATAAATGGAGTTAAAAGGTTGAAATTGATGGGCGTGTGTCTTAGATCAACCTAACGTGCTAGGCTACCATGTAATTAAACACAATTAAACACACTAGGATTGTTCTGCATCCAATAAGGATTATTCATACCTGGGAATCAAGTACAAGAAAATTACTTCAGAGACAAAGGAAATAATTATTTGATTACAATGAAGTCTATGGTAGACAGCCTTCCTTTAATTCTGAGCTTTCTGGATTATGGGTTTCCTTATAATGGATCCCATATCTGTACTACAATGTGACTCAAACTCCTCACAAAATAGCTGTGGCCAACATCTTAGCTCCTTTGGTTGGCAACACAGTACACCACATTCAGAGCTCCAGCACAAAGTGCATGAGATTAAATTGGAGGCCAATGAGATAATGGCGTCCTATGATGTTACATCTCTACCACTTACTTCAAGCAATGTCTTTTATAGACAAAACAAGGCCGTGTCATTGGTTAGCCTGTGTCTCCAATTGTAGTGAATGTTACATGGAAGAATATCTTCAAGGCAACAGCACCAAGTCATTAGTTAAGATATGTGGATGACACGAGTCAAAATTAAAAGCACACAAGGTTCCAGGTTCCACTGTAGCGATCAGTGCAGAAGTAAAAGAATACAAACATCTGAACAGAACTCTGAAAACATGTGGCTACCTGGACAGAGGTATGTAAACAACTACTACTGTTGCCATCAGAAACATACTAGCAGCCTGCTTATCTTTGCATAATAGGATATTCTATGCGTATATGAATGCATCCATGAAATGTTATGACTGTGTGGTGATGTCAGAGCAGATGTATGCATGTTTATGCCCCCACAGTAAGCTTCCCTGACCTTATCAAGGTCACACAGCCTAGATTAAGGTCAACTGCTCATTTTGCAATATAATGGTGTGAACAGAAACACTGAGCAATGAAACATGAGTGAGCACACTGTAGGAGGAACATAGAAGAGTCAATTCAGGCAACAATCTTGAGAGGAACATGTCCCCACAGGCTGGATTTTCCACCCTTTCCAATTTATTCCTGGCCTCCTCTCAATCAGAAATACATTGGTCATCTGAGAGAACATCATTTTCCATGATATGACAAGATATAGGTCAGGTAAGGAACTATGCTGAATTTCTAAAGCCGAGATTTAGTGGTGAGGTGTTATGTGGCTGCAGAACTACATCCCACAGAAGCAAGGTACAAACTGGAAAGCAGAACAGTTAAAGGCTGCAAATGAGTTACCTGTGCAGGAAAACCAGGTGTGGAAGAAGATACTACATAATGTATAAATAGCATTACAGCAGTTAGCCACTGAAACAAACGGACACTTCTCTATGATTAACCTAATGCACGAACTGGATGTATAAACTGTGGTGAGTGACACTGCTTTTCATAAGCAGGGACTGGGAACAAATATGGAAGCACATACTTCTTTTATATTGCCCCTGTGCTTATTATTTAATAATAACTGTGCCAGAAGTCCTCCTTGTGACACAAAGAACTAGTGACTTATGAAGATTATAAATTATGCAAGTCAACATATTCGATTATCAGACCTTCTAATGCTCAAAAACGGTTGATAGTTTTACATTGTGGATACAATGTTAGTACAGAATGGAACTGAATTTCATCATCATTTTTTCCACACAGTTCAAAATTTTATATGGAAAAAAGTTAATCGGTTACTGGTTTTTCAACTCATACTGTATATAAAAACTCAATTACATGGCAGTCACATTTAATGGCAAAAGGCTTTCTTTCAAGAAGATACTCAATACTTTTTGTCCAGAGTTGAAGTAGATAGAAACAAGTCACCTTCAGTATAAAGAACTCATTTTCTTTATAATTAAACATATTATATTAAACAAACATATAAGTACAATATACAAAAAACATATATAGCTCAAAGGTTTCAGACCCAGGATGATGCATGAAGTGGAGTCACCCAGAATGAAAAAGCTGATTAAAATCTGAGCTAACATGTGTTCTCCCAGGTGCTTTGAAGCCTAAGCGATTCCACAGTACAATATAACATATAAGAGACACTAAAAAAGAAAAAACAGAAAAACATACATTTGGACCCCCGGGAGACAAAAAAGGGAAAACATAAATCAGTTACTGCAAATTGTGATATTTAGATTGTGCCTGCCATGAGTAGTAGTAGCCTGGGACAAATTACTAAAATTATTTGTGACAGTCCTGACAGGCACAGCGACTATCTTAGGCTTATGTCAAATGATTTTTCCTTACTTTTAGCTATAATACTTTCATAACGTCATTTGTAATAACCCAATTAGCTACTCACCAGTAATTTCTTAAATTATTCTGCCAATTAAATGGCACTACTGTAAACTCTTATTATCTAGTTTTGAATGTATACTCTTTGTACAACTTTTCAATAAAAACAAGTTATAAAAAAAAATAAAAAAAAATTATTCTGCCAATCAATTAAATGTAGATAGTACATGGTGCTTACAGCCTATACTGTATATGTATACTGTAAAATGTGTTCCTTTTTATTCAAACATTGTTGAGAAGAGTGACAGACTGAATAAACTGATCTGTGACAGTGGTTTGTCTAAGTAAGGTAGAAATGGTTAGCATGTTGTATATATGGTTAGCATGTTGAAATGGTTAGGGTGCTCTAAGTATGGTGTACTGTAAGTGAGAGCAATAGGAGTTCATTTTATACCTTTAACATCACATATGAACAATGGAAGATCAAATCTGTTTTACTACATATTGTTGTATAAGGTATAGTATTAAGAGAAAGTCAGCCGCAACATTAAAGATTAAGAAAGTCTTTGTCATGCACAATATATGGGCAGAATAAAAGGAACAATATTATGGTCAGCATTTCCAAATATCGGTCTGCTAATAAGCATGTATTCATAGATGCACGATAGTGCTAAAGAATTAATGCTTTCATCCTGGAGAATATTATACATCCAAAAATAATCATTTAAGCATGCGAATTACCAATTGCAAAAACAGTTTATAGATGACATTGAAATAATTAAAAAAAAAGTATTTACAACATACAAACAAACTGATGACATGCAAAATATAAAATGCATGGTGCACATGAACATGCTGTATGGAAGGTTGAAAAGATCCCCTATCTTCGTCACATCTTATAAATCATGATTCAACATGATTTATTAATGGCTGCTTACACACTACACAGACTGGAATTAGGGTTTGCCAAAGGAAAAAAAAAAAGAAACCATAATATTCAATTACGATCATGATAGGGTTCCATCTTATACAATCAGGTTAGGCACTAAAGGTACCAATGAAGGCAAACTTATGTATAGACTACTAATCTTAAGGCTGGACCTTTTTCCAATACAGAATACCCAGTAACTGAAATGATTAGCTGAATTGTGATGCTTGTACGATTTAGAATGTGTTTAAAAATGTAATGTTTGGATAAGGCTATGCTTGTTCCTTTATTTAAAGAAAGATCTTAGAAAGCATGGCAATGTGTTACAAAACGCTGCTGGGGTATTCTCTTGAATGAAAAGCCCACCTTAGGCATCCGCATGTCTCTCACTTACATGTATGCTGGAGAAAGCAACGATGACCTGGATGTTTTAAGCACAGGAACGGGGAATTTCCAGATAGCAGGAGAGCTCGTTTTCCATTTCAATGGCATGTTGTCACCACGGTACTACAATAACAGTAAACAGCGTTTCCATAACAGACTACCACCAACTAGGACTTCCATCCCACACACACTACTGACATAGCAGTGGAGGCTGCTGCTCAGCAAACAAGCAAATGATTCTGCCAATGCCCTCGAACCGATGCTTCCAATCTGGAAAATAGGGTTGCCAGGCATCGCCTTTTAAATCCGGCTGTCCCCTAAAGCGGTATGATGAGTCTATCGTTCTACCTCAACAATAGTGCCACCTCGTTAGAAAAGCGTTGACTGCAGTGGATGGTAGGAAGGAGGGGAAAAAAAAAAGTGGAAAAAAAACTGCACTGCAAACAGCAGGACAATGCAGCTGTATTTCTGAGCAGCTAAAATGATAAAAAGGAAAATACACTGAAATAAATTGGAACACTTATTATTCTGCAACGGACACTGCAGCACTTTCATCCGGCACCTAAAGCACTTGCCTAATTTCTAGCCAATCAAGGGGGGTAGAAAAAGAGGATTTGCAGAGAATAAAACATACCTACTCAGAATACACTTGTCATCCTCTGAACATTCTTCTTTTGAGCTGCAACAATACAAATGGGATATAAATCTCAGCATAGCCTTAGGCCAGGGCTAGTTAGTGATCAGTGGCTAAATTCAGCAGCCTGTCTTCCTCTGGAACAAGCGCTGGTCAAACAATGCAAGACTGCCATTATGAAGGAAAGCATACAAAAAAAAAATCAGTCCCATTTAATCCTTCACTGGAATGGAAAAATACAAAGCTGAATGGCTGCACATTTCTGCATGTGCCCTTAATAAAATGAGATAGTGTTGTCTGCCATTTCCCTATTCATTCTCCCATGCCGGAAGAGTGAAATTGCGCACGGTAAACATGCTGAGGATTCAGGGATATCTCTCTGTCTTCTGCAGTAGTGAAGCACAGAAGCGTGCTCCTAATAGCAGTCCTTGTAGGGACGCTATCAACAATCTAATTCAATGCTTTCCCCTCCCCCTGAACAGATCACAAATTGCCTAAAGTCCTGACAGAGAAGCCAGCCGTGCAGGTGTCCATCTGGGACAAGTCTGCGCTTCTCCGCTCTGTGTGCTGACCTCAAGAGGCTGCTGCCTGACAAGAACACTTCAAACCGGGAGCACAACATAAACTGGGATTCAGAATGGAAGGTACACACACACACACACACACACACACACACACAAAGGAACACCTTGATCATTTGCAATGATTTTGTTATTAGCTGCTGCAATGAAATCTGCCCCTTTATAAAGCAGACACCTACATGCTAAAGCAGCAGAAAAAGCGGAAGCAACCTATAACACTATTTGGCATGAGCAATAACTGATAAAGCCACTGCTATAATTATTTTTTTGCCCTATAATACTTGGGTCACCTAAATGGGCAATGCCACTTATTGCAAGCCCTTGCACAACTACCAAAAGGGCTAAATAATGAAAGACTAGAGAGCAGCTAGTAAGAAGCCCTGATACAAAGATTTTGAGAAATACATTTATGGGATCTGTTATCCAGAAAGCGGTTATCCAGAGGGCTCTGAATTACAGAAAGCCTGTCTCCCATAGACAAATTTTTTTTCCAAATAATTCAAAATTTTAAAGATTATTTCCTTTTTCTCTGTAACAATAAAACAGTACCTTGTACTTGATCCAAACTAACCTATAATTAATACTTATAAGGGATGCACAGAATCGCCGAACTCCCGAATATGGATTCGGCCAAATACCGAACCGGAGGGAAGAGGAAAACATTTCTACTTCCTTGTTTTGTGACAAAAAGTCGTGCAATTTCCCTCCCTTCCCTTAATTTGCATATGCAAATGAGGGTTCAGATTCAGTTTGGCCAGACAGAAGGATTCTGCCGAATCCAAATCCTGCTGAAAAAGGCCGCATCCTGAACCATATTCTGGATTCGATGCATCCCTAATCCTTATTGGAAGCAACACCAGCCTATTGGGTTGATTTAGGGTTTACATGATTTCTTAGTAAATTTCAGGTATGAAGATCCAAATTACAGAAAGAGCCGTTATCTGGAAAACCCAGAATTTCCCCAAGCATTCAGGATAACAGGTCCTATACCTATATTAACAATTATCCCTGCTGGCACTGGAAGATAGATGCAGCTACAGTTATTAAATTAAAAAGATATGCTGAAAAATTAATAGCCAAAAATGTTCAACAAAAGACAATTTAAAGGATATTCGTCATTTAGGTTATGGAATGGAAAAAAGAAAAACACATTACAGTGTTTGCTATAGGCTTCTATACATGGATAGTAACATTGCAGATAAACAAACTCAAGAATATTACAGTTTGAGAAATAAAACTAACAATAAACCTCTAGTTTATTATACTGGCCAACTACCCGAATAAGCAAGTCTTATCCAAAATGCATGATGGAATTTGGAGGTTCATGGGGTATAACCAGTAGCGAATGAAACTAGCTCTGATGCAGAAGTATTTTAAAATGTTAACAGAACTGCACAATATCTAAATCTGCATAGTGGCTTTAGATAAAAAGTGGTTTGCTGAAATGGCAAAAATTTGCAAATTCAGTGACTGCTCAATAATAGTAGTTTTTGGTACAATACATCCTACCTATTGACATCACAGCTCTTTATAAATAACTAAATCAAACAGCAGCTTCATGTTACATGGAATACATTGTTTTATTGTAGTAAGCGGACTATGATAGAAGTAAAGTGCCACCTAGAGGAAGCAAAAGAACACGCCTGAGATTTAATCGTGATCATGGTGACCATTCAAGGATTGTGAATACATTTATAAACAAAACCTGCAGAGTAGGCCACAGTCTGTGTGTTTACGAGGGATGTACATGGTCAATATACCCACATATCAATGCTAGCAAACTGTCTGACCTCAATTCCAAAGACTTAACATAAATAAAAAATGCAGATGAATTGGCCAGAACACATATCGAGAGTAGGCCATTTGAAATTAGGACACATTAAAGAAATTCCAAGATGCATATTAAATAGGTGCAATATAGTTCATCCATTCTTCAACTGTTTAATACATGAAACGTCTCAGAATGTTAATCAACTTGCTTCTCTTACATTGTTTTAAAAGCCAGAACCATCAGGCCAGAGAAACTAGACAAGCAGTTATATCTAATTTTGTGATGAATGTACGTTAGAAAGTTGCTTAGAATTACATTTATTTTTAGGCTCACATCCCTTTGATGTCAGAAATCAGTTCACTGAAAAGCAAGTTCAGAGAACAGGTGTACATTAGCCCTGGTTGGAACTCGCGGACGGCATTTTTTCCACTCGCCTTGGGGAAGCAACTTCAACAATTAAGAGTCTGCTCTCTTACATAAAAGGAACACTTTCCATAAAACATAGCACATTTAACAGAGCACTTCAAAAAATGGCCAGCTCTATAGTCAACATCAGATAGAAACAACACAAAGCGCTCATTATGGTTAGCAGAATGAGCTGTGCCCACTGGGAAGTAAAAAAGGGGGCATGTTTTTTTAAACCATCACGAAAATTTAATATAAGCTTCATAGCACTGAAATAAGAAACTTTCTAAATACAATCAATTAAATAGTCTGTACTATTTCT
>CM044445.1:50136419-50154814 GCA_024363595.1 Xenopus borealis
GCCCTGCTGTGTCCTATTCCTTCTCCAGGCTCTTCAGTGCACCACCTCCTCCAGCTACTGGGGATCAAAGAGACAGAACATGTGGTAGCTTTAAAGACTAGAGAATCCGGACACCCCTGGCCAACCCCAAGGGAAATATTTTAACCCAGGAATGGGAAACACTTCCCTTCCCAACCAGAAATCAGGCACAGTTCTTAGCCGAGCCCTCCTAGGGGATTACTTAAAATAAAGGTTGGTAATACTTATACCCTCCTATACTTTGTCAGTATACGTATGTATTGAATAAAGAGACAAAGGGAGGCTGAAGTTGTACATTTAAGGCTCACTAAGCTCTTTATGATGCTGCACAATATACAACATTTTGAAAGTGGGAGTGCAGCTATTCAATTGCACGTTTTGAATAGCAAATTCAGATTGATAGAACAGTTTTCAGAACAAATTTCCATAGCTCTGAAGCAAACAAATAGTTAAACAATGAATTAAGTGCTTGCTCATCAAGACAAACAAATTATCATACTGTACTTCATGAAATCATTTAACTTTATAAAGTTCCATACATAATTGTGTGCAGAATTTAGCAGTGTTGCATTAGTTTCAGTCCTTTAAAACAAAAGGATTGCTATTGAGCCACAAGCAGATTGAAGGTTGTTTGAAGATTCACTCAGTGACTTGTACTATGGCACAGAATTATAGAGCTACAGAGCCATTTGCAATAAAATCAGTCATTTTCCCCAAGGACAAATTCTGCGCTGTGTTTGATCTATGCAGACTTAGTGAACTTATCTTTCAGATTTTCTGATTTTAGTTTGAATTTTGAATGAACAAAAACCATTCTGACGATTAATATAGGTGTCGCAAATAGCAATTTCAAGTTAGTGTCCAGGCTCAAACATAATTTATTACTTTTCTTAATATAGCGTCAACATTTTTTACAGTGCTTTCCTAAGATTATACACCATTAATATCAGTCATTGTTCCAGTGAATTGTACATTCTAACCCCCATATGTAATAAAAGGAAGTAAGTTTGCCCAGATGCAGTAACCCATAGCAACCAATAAGATGTTTCAATTTAATACAGGTGACCAGTAAATACTACCTGCTGATTGGTTGCTATGGGTTATTGCGCCTGGGCAAACCTATCTTTTATTGCATACCATCATTGTATATACACTAGGGTCAAGTTTATAACCTGTCTCTATGTTTTTAGAGCGTGGGAGGAAGCAGAATACCCACACATTCTATATACCAGTCAGAATTGTATATGTTCTCAATAAAACAGGAAGTGGTGGCGAATCTCTATTTACTGACAGTTTGTGTTGCATGTTAACTACAGTACATTGCTCTGCTATTTTTTGTTGTTTTACAGCTCAGTCTGCATGCATGCTGTTAAAAGGATTCAATGGCATTTCCATAAGCAGCTATTTGTATTAAACTACCAGCTGGACACACCCTATAGACTGTATGGTGATATATTCCTGTTTACGAATTCAAATCCTGATGCAGAACTTTGTTTTGTATAACACACAAGCAGTTTATGCACTGACGTCTACATGCAGAAACCAAGGGGAAAAGTTCATGGAGACGAGACTTTCACTGTACAAGGATTAGATGAGACATGAGTAGTAACAATATATGCCTTTGTGTGTCCCACAATTGCTTTGTAATTGGTGTGTGGAGCCAGCTGTGTCTTAAAACAGAGATGAATAGCCTTCTTCCAGCAACACAACATATTGCCAAATTTTGATATCTACATTGTATTATTCCCGCAATGTCCATTCAACTAAATCATGACTCCTACTGTAATAAAAGGGGTTCAGAGATTTCATCGGACTATATTGTTAAACCCTCTTGTTACAGTGGAACGCTACCCTTTTAAGGTCCCAGAATGGTCTCCTTTTAGCTCTTATTTTAACTGCTATGTTAGAATTAACATACAGCTTTATCTTTTAAAGGACAGGATACCCCTTGTTAAATATAGGTGCAATGTACAGGGCTTATGTGAACATACCATTTGTCTACTGTTTTAATCATGAAAGATCTGTGGGTTTTTTTGCTACCTCAAAAGACCAAATATCAAAAGATCAAATATGAAGTAACTGCTGTTTTTCTATAAGTAACTCCAGAAAGGTTGTTCTTATCTATACAATAATATATTTTCTAATAAGTACAGGTATGGGACCTGTTATCCAGAATGCTCGGGATCTAGTGTTTTCCAGATCTTTCCATAATTTGCCTCTTCATACCTTAAGTCTACTAGAAAATCATGTAAACATTAAATAAACTGCATCTAGTAAGGATTAATGATATCTTTCTTTAAATCAAGTACAAGGAACTGTTTTATTATTACAGAGAAAAAGGGAATTATTTTTAAAAATGTGGATTATTTGGATAAAATGAAGTCTACGGGAGATGGCCTTTCAGTAATTTGGAGCTTTCTGGATAATGGGTTTATGGAAAATGAATCCCATACGTGTACTAAGACTGAGAACTTACTAGAAGGCTCAGTGTAGCACAATTTACAATAATTCACAATTCTGCACTTTGTTGTGTTTACTCAATAAGCAGAGTTGTGCTCCTATAAAGGAGAAGGAAAGGCTTGCAGCATTTGCACCCACGGATAGTTGGTGGTTTGCCCTTATTTTAATTAGTGTGCCTTACAATGCACTGAATTTATCATATTGAGTCAGAACATCAAATTATTGTATCTGCTTAGCCTTTTACTGATACGTGTTGTATTGTATTTCATTGTTTAAAAAAATCAGCAACAGTGCAACCCTGAAATGCAGCTATTAGATCCTCTGGAGTTCTGCTTATAGAAGCAGGATTTATATAGATTTAGAAATTAGATTTTTTGAAAATGTAGATTTACAAAGATTACAAAAACACTTATAGCTTCAGCAACTACTGCATGATTCTGAACAGGGCCTGTTTCACTTTCTTTGATATATTCTATGGAAAAAAAGAAAGAAAGCCAGGCATCAAAACATATTGCGTCAGTTTCTCAAAATATAATCTATATCTGCAAAAACTGTATCTGATTCTACAAGAAAAGCATACCACCCAATTCAGTTACAGATTTCCCCAATGGATTCCTTATGAGATAAACCATATGACAAGTTTTGTATTGAATCTGGCACATTATGTCATGTCAGAAATGTAATAAATGCATGCATAAAAGCTCTTGCAACAGTATAAACGTTGAACAAACAAGGTGGCAAGGCTGAAACCCACACCCACCCAATGTCATGTTATGAGGAGTACATCTGACAGCATTATATTTGTTTTTGTGTTGTATTTACAGCATATCTACACAACATAGTATGACAATACC
This sequence comes from Xenopus borealis, assembly GCA_024363595.1. Taxonomy (NCBI): domain Eukaryota; kingdom Metazoa; phylum Chordata; class Amphibia; order Anura; family Pipidae; genus Xenopus; species Xenopus borealis. The sequence continues at coordinate 50,139,752 of CM044445.1, forward strand.
ACACAATGGAAAGCTTTTCTGAAATGTTCTAGGCTGTAATCTTTACCAAACATTTATTGTTACACCCGAGGTACTGTAAAATAAGCCTCATTTTATCCTTTCTCTTTTTTACAATATTTTGCTGGCATATAGGATAATATACAAACAGCTACCCTTACAAAGCATTTTCTCTTGTATTTGGAGCATGTAATCTGTAATATATTCTTTCCTTTATTCCCTGTTCACCTCAGATAGAAGAGGCCATACTTACACCAGCAATGGGACAGAAATATCAACAGAGATGTATATTGCATTTTTAAGGTTAGCTGTTTTTACCAAAACACCAAACAAATCGTATGTTCCTTGCAATCTCTAGGTTCTCTTTAGGTCTCTATCAGTCTTCATTTTACTTCACAGCAGAAGGAAAAGCTTTTTTAAAGAGGCCTATAAATAAGCTGTGTTTAGCAGCTTTAGGTGTCCCAGTCATATACATTTATTTTGGAGTTATGGGCAATATATTGAAAAGAAAACTAAAGCCCCTTGCATGCTTTTTACCATAAAACAGATTGACTGCTGGCAAGGGTGCTATTAAAATATGCTTCTCTTTCTTCTGGTGAAACCCTGGTTCTGCTCATAAAAGGAAAGGCCTTCTCTGGAGGACGGGAATTGCTGGAATACAGGAGGTATGTGATCATTCCCTGTATGATGCACAATAAAACAACAATAACAGATGCATCAGTTAAATGGTTTGTTGAGAAAATGTATCTACATAGCTGGAAATTCAGAAAACAACAGGGCCTGAGGCTTCAGTCAGCATTACCAGACATGGTTTTTAAATATGGTCACTGCACACTTTACTTTTGAGTGATATTAATAATCAGCTTCTAATAAGCAAAATAGTGACATTTACACTGACGTATAAGGCATACTGTAGAAAATAAGAGGAAACATATACATAGAACAGCAAGAAAAAATGAGAGGTGGCATGCCATGCCAAGCAACATTGAACCCCTTTTTTCCCATGTGCTAGCATTACTAAACCTTCACCCAACCATGATGCATGCTTAGAAAGTTTCTGACTTTTCATCTGTATATCTGTATCTATATTTACAGTATTGCACCAGAACATTTTCATAGTATTGGATGACATGGCAAAAAGTTAAAGGCAAACAAAAAATACTTATCAGCCATATTAACTGACTTGCTGCTAATGCTTTCATTTACATGTAAGTCATAGCATTCTGGGGGCAAAAACAACACTGTAAAAAAAAAAAAGAGTTGCATAATCACTTGATAAAGGGCGATTGCCCGAAACATGTCGTGAAATAAACACATTTGCAGTAAATCTGCTTGTGCCTGGCTCTACTTTATACTACAGTTCCATTGTATTTTCCTGTTATTTGCAATACATTAATCGCTATTTTTTTTGGTAAATGGAAACCTAGAAACTCTGCTTAGAAGAGTTTCACTGGAGTTTCACTACCACTGTCTACATGGTAACCTTATTTTTTTTTTAAATACAGAATTAAGTCTATTGGTTAGAGTGCTGCTGCAGAAGCTGATGAGTTCCTGTCAGCTACTGAGTAAAACCATAGCTTTATTCACCCCGTGTGGTTTTTTTTGCTCCTTCCTGTGTTGGGGCCTCTTTTTCAGTATGTGTCAGTATATGACTGATCAACATGTTATCACACGTGTAATCGTAACAGTATTACTATACTGGCCAGTCTTTTCACTGAATTTCAATAGATTTTTATGGAGCGTACCTTAAAATAGATACAGTTCTTATATTTTCAAAGCATTAAATCGTGTTAAATCAAAAATGGAAAACAGAAAGCAGCTTGTCAGATAACTGGACTGCTATCTTTTCATTGGGAAACTCACAATAGGTGAAAAGACCCACCGATAGTAAATGCAGTAGCAAATGTAGTTATAAAATTTTAAAATGTTTATTAGGACATGTATAGCCTAACACGTTTCGTGCCAAATCAGGCTGAATAAGTGCCCATTTGGTACAACAAACTTTAGGTTACACATGTCCTAATAAACATTTTTAAATGTTATAACTACTTTTGCTACTGCAATTAATTTTGGATCTTTTCACCTAATGTGAGTTTCCCAATTTTCGTCAACCCTTGGACTGGGTTCTTTGTGATGAGCCTGCATGGTGATATATTTGTTTCCAATGTTATAAGATGTATAGTTACTCACTGGGAAGCGTCTAACTCTAGCGCTAATTCGCCAGTGTGACGTCAATTCGTAACTTTGGAAAATCACTAACACCGGGTCTGGCGAATTTACGCTAGCGAAGTAGATAGACTTGCGCAACTTCGCACCCTTACGCTAGTCAGTTGTGCACTGATGAAGGATTGTTTGCAAATTCACTAATATGAACATTTTCCTGAACGTTAGCACTTATGTTAGACATTACTTCGCCTGGTCAGACCAGGCGAAGTTCAATACCAGTGATCCTCAAACTTGGCCCTCCAGCTGTTAAGGAACTACAAGGATCACTGTTTAATACAATAGATAGGAGGTAAAAAAAAAATGTAAAAATTTTTCTAAGTCCCAAAAAAAAACACTGGCGTGTTTTAGCATTGGAGGCTGATAGTCTGAAAAAGATCAATTTTTTTTGGGGTGGTTACCGTCCTTCCCCCCTACATTTCCTAACACATGGCAACTCAACTATACAGTGGGCACATATAGGTCAATAGGACAACTTTATTTAATTTATTAAAGGTTTCCTGGGCTTGTGTAGTGTAATGTAGTGGTTGTAACATATACTTCTATTATAAGTTAAAGTTCCCGCCGTATGCAAATTAGGCTTCGTTAGCGTAACAGCGCTCTGCCTAGGGAAGTAACACGAGTGCAACTACGCTACCGTTTGCCGACCTGAGCGTAAATTTGTACTTTAGTGAACTTGCGTAGCGCTGGCGAAAATTCGCCTGGCAAAGTGCGGCGAACACTAGCGAAGCTAACGCTAGCGAATTTTTGGATCTTAGTGAATTTGCCCCTAGGAGCAGACATACACACCATTTTTGTTTATTTTGCTATCTTTCATGTAAGGTAATATACTAAGGGCGGGGGGCTATGGAAAGCATGGCACACAACATGGCAGGGCTCCCAATCTACCCAGTCAATAAGGGCTTGCCTTAAGATGATAAAATACAGTTCACATATATTGTGAAAAAGCAACCATGCTCTGCCATACACTTTAGCCTGCAGACCAAATGGATGTATACTGTACAACCATATACATAAATGGGCATATCCTATGTATTCTATTTGTTTAGCCCAGTCGCCCAAACTGCAGTGTGAGGAGAGCTGTGGTTCCTCTTCATTTCCCAAATTGAAGCACATGCAACCACTGACAAGGGGATACAATTTTTACTTTATGTTGAATAACTGTGGCCTTCACAGGAAGATATGTGTACAAAGATCTATACACTGTATATTCTGCATTGTATATCTGAAATGCAGGTAGCCATACAAAAGAAAGCTTCCGCTGTGATTGAACAAATTTAACCTTTGTGCAGGTGAAGTTAACTGTACCAATGGTACAGAACTGGTCATCAATGTGGACATCACATAGAGAAGTCACAGAGGAACATATGCACTCACACACAGACTGCTAGACACAAACCAAGTCAGATACACCCAAAAGTATACATACATTAGCAGACACAGGTTAAAAAATACATAAATACCCCATAAAGTTAACAGTGAGGCAATAAGATGAGTAACTGCATTTCTTCTCTATTACAATGAGGTAACTAGAAATTATTTTTTAGGGACCTTAACAGAGCAATTGGGAATTTAATCTATAGGCTATTAACTGATATAGAGCTGAAAGAGCCATAGCATCCTGCTTGTTCATGTACAGTCCATTAGACTACACCTCTAGGATGAGCCTAATGATATCAACAGTGATTTCCAAGAGCTTGCACACGGGTGCCCCCTAAATGCTCACAGCTGCTTGTATATCTCAGAATGGTAGCTTGCTCCTTGGCCATGTAAAAGACAAATACAGGATAATACATCAATTCTGTGAATGAGAAACCTGGAGAAACACATGTGCGTCAGACATGGGAGAAAAATGTGACTTATTCAACAAGTTACAGAACCATAGTGGGACGTTACTGAGTAGGGAAAAACAGAAGGAAGCATGCTGAAATCTGTGGACATGTGCTTATTCATAGCTACCATGATGTCATCACTTTTCCAGTGAACAGGGTGCATTTCTGGGTGTTATATCATTTGACAGAAGTTGTATGATATCCAGTATACATGTATACACTGTGCCTGAGCTATGAGCAATTATAGTTTGTTTTATTCATAGTTAAATGATAAAATTTAGAGAATGAGTTTTAAAAAGCTATATATAATATATATATATATATATTGATGGCAGTGCTTTAAAGAGCCTTTAAATTTTTTTGTTTATACAGTATGTTGTTCCAAGCGAACAGCAGTGGACACTATGCTGCCATCTATAGGTTTATGAAGTATCTTTGCATGTGGCGGTGCATGTTTTTGTTTATGCTGTGCTTTTTAGCTCATTTGCAATACCAGAAAGCAGTTCTCCCAGTTGAAAAAAGACAAAGTCCATCAAGTTCAACTACTCCAAATGAAAACCCAGCATCCATACACACACCTCTCCATACCTTCACATTAATTATATCTGCCCATATACTAAGAGTTTAGTATCACAATAGCCTTTGATATTATGTCTATCCAATAAATCATCCAAGCCCCTCTTAAAAGCATTAACAGAATCAGCCATTACAACATCACCCGGCAGTGCATTCCACAACCTCACTGTCCTCACTGTGAAGAGTCACCTGCAAATGAAAGTTCTTTTCTTCTAGTCTGAAGGGGTGACCTCTGGTGTGGTGATCCTCTTTATGGGTAAAACTTGCATTTATCAAAATTGAACCTCATATTCCAGTTTGCTGCCCAGTTTCCCAACTTAGACAAATCACTGCAGAGTGGCAGCATCCTGTATGGAACCTATAGTTCTGCACAATTTAGCATCATCTGCAAAAATAGAAACTGTACTTTCAATGCCCACATCCAGGTCATTAATAAACAAGTTGAAAAGCAAGGGACCTAGTACAGAGCCCTGCAGTACCCCACTAACAACACTGGTCCAATTATAAAATGTTCCATTTACCACTACTCTTTGTAGACTATCTTTTAGCTAGTTCTCTATTCAGGTACAAATACTATGTTCCAGGCCAACATTCCTTAATTTAACCAGTAACCTTCAATGTGGCATTGTATCAAGTGCTTTAGCAAAGTCTAAGTAAAGCACATCCACTGCCATCCCAAAATTGAGGTCCCTACTTACCTTCTCATAAAAAGAAATTAAATTAGTCTGGCAAGATCCATTACGCGTAAAACCATGCTGGCACAAAATCATGATATTGTTATTTGCTATGAAGTCCAGTATATTATCCTTTATAAACCCTTCGAAAAAAGCTTTCCTACCACCGAAGTGAGACTAACTGGCCTATAGTTTTGAGGCTGAGTACAGGATCCCTTTTTGAATAGCGGCACACATTAGGAATTTGCCAGTCTCTTGGCACGATGCCAGACCTCAATGAATCCTAAAAAAATTAAGTAAAGAGGTTTGGCAATCACAGAGCTAAGCTTGCTATGTACCCTGGGATGAAAACCATCTGGCCCCAGACCTTTGTTCTATTTAATCTAGTTTATCATGTGTGAACCATGCATCATTATATGTATTACTAGAATTGAAAATCATCAAAATTTGCGTTCAATCTAAGCTTTTTGCTTGTTCTCATCAACCAGCTGACCCCCCCACTGATATTAGAGATCCCACCCCTTCCTGCTTAATTTTTTTTAATATTAACATATTTAAAAAATAATTTTGGATTCTTTTTACTGCTTACTGCAATCTCCTTTTTCATATCGATTTTAGCTTTTTTGCATGATTTATTGGCCTCCTTGTACCTTATAAATGATTTGGCTGTCCCTGCTAACTTGAAAGCCTTAAAAGCATGTCATTTCTTATCCACCTCAAAAGAAAACAAAAAGGTTTTGCTTTGCAACAACGTTCCTTGCTTACAAGGGGAATATAGTGACGTATATTTATTAAGCAGCATTTTAAAGACTTCCCATTTTTACTTCCGTGTTTAACCCGGTGAAAAGCATTTCCCACTTAATATGTTGCAAAGATGCCCTTATTCTCAAAGTTTGCATGCCTGAAATTTTGTGTTTTAGTTACTCCCTTATAGAATTGCCTCTGCAACAGAATCTCAAAGGAGACCATGTTATGATCACTATTCCCTAATTGCTCACCCACACAAATGCTAGAGATGAGTTCAGTATTATTAGTTATTACAAGATCCAAAAGAGAGTTATTCCTAGAAGGTTGGAAAAAAAATTGTCATTTAGCATATTTACAAACCTACTAGCTTTTTCTGACTTAGCAACCCCATTAACCCAGTCATTGTCTGGATAATTGAAGTCACCCATAATAATAACTTGACCTAGTTGTGAAGCTGCTTCTATTTGTAAGAGTAGCTGGGCTTCATACAGTTGGTTCATGCAGTTGGTACCAGTCTTTGCTGTATGTCACAGACCCCCATAAAAGAGTTTGTGAGCCCACTTATTTTGCAGGTGTTATGCATTCATATACTGTTTATACCTGTACCAGCTTATAACAAGGTTGCCAATATATAACCTGTTGGCACTACAATCACATAGCTATAGCATTTCAAATGTATCCAGAACAGAAAATGATAATTCACCCCAAACCTAACCAGATTTGAGATGAAGCTAGGTCAACCCATCTACTGCCTTGGGTCACACATAGGGTAGCCAGTACTTTAGTTTGGGAATCTCCAAAATGCATCAGAGGACTCATTGTTGCAAATGGACCCTATAGCTTGCTGTGGCTACTATCCAAATGTGTGTACCTGCAAAATAGTTATTCTATGAAGGATCAGTGGCCTTACTGTTTAGGATGAGGGGGCCACACCATAATAGAAAGCTTAGTTTTACTTATTGCAATTAGTATCCATGTATTGGAATCAAAATAAAAAAAATAAGAGTTATAGAAAGCAACACCCAAATGATATGTAAAACTAATGAGCCTGGGAAAACTTGACTGTTGTGTCAACATGATTTTGGACAGGTCTCACCTTCATAAGAAAAGGCCTAAGATTTGTCAATGTCTAGCAGAAGCTACAGGTACAGGGCAGCAGTTTTGAATGCCATGCTTGCCGTAGTAGAGATATCATTTGAAGATGTGTGTCTGTGGATTAGATCTAGAATTTTTTTGACATGGAGCCACCCCTCTGGTTTAGATATGGTCTTTGACCCTGATCATAGAAAGTTTAATTTATAGCTGATGCTTTTCAACCAGAAACAAACTTTACATTTCTATTATGATTTGAAAATCTTTTTTGTACTGTGTTCACTCTGAGGTATACTTCTACTGGTAACTGTCACGGACGCTGCCCTGAGCCGTGCCAGGAGCTCCGGGCGGTGCATGTTGCTTTCCCGGCGTCGCTCCCCATTTTGTGGCCAAATTTGAAATTTAAAGGCGCCCAGGACACCTGAATGGTGCCCAAGTATAGGGTTTCCTTGCTGTGAACCTGGGTGCACTTTTCCTGTCTCCTGAGTCCTGTTTTTTACTTCTGCCTGAATTTTGACCTTGATCCTATGCTACCTGCCTTTTGCATATTGCCTGGACTTTGTTATTCTTTTGAATAACCCTGAATTGTACCTTGCCTTGGACTCTCTGGAAGGCTTCCTCCTGAAGATCCTGACTACCTCCCTGTGGGAGCCGCTGGCCCCCCTGACAGTAACATACATTTGGTTGGAAGGTTTATTCCTTCATGCTGTGTTGCTGAACAAAAGGTACACTGCCAGCAATTCTGTTGTTTATGTGCCTTGTATATTGTCAAATATATACAATACATGAAAGCATGGATGTCTTATCATTCCTTAGGTCTTTGAGATTAAGTTTAGTAGACAAAAGGGATTTTAAGCAGCAGTAAATATTGTCTGATATTTGGTTGCTATGGCTTAATAGATGTGGAACAACTTTCCCCTTAATCTCAAGCATTGACTAATTTGCCATTAACTCACAACAATACTGCTGTGACCCTTGGACTGCACCTAGACAGCTCAGATTTATCTGAGTAGAGTATGGTTGCAAATATTGTTGGGAAGGCAGATAATGCTTATCTATTGTAATAAGTCAAATCAACTGTGTTTGCTGTGTTTTTTCTTTTTCCTTGAAGAGTCAGCGAGGGAGGAAAGCTGTAAATAGTGGTCTACAGGAAATGAAGCTACATGGACCAGTACCTGCTATTTATACCTCACCATCCATTAGATAACAAACTGGGGGTTATCAGTACACTACAACACAGAGCAGATACAATTCCCACCAGCAGAGGCTCAGGCAAATGAGTTGAAATGCTGCAGAGGGGCCCTTAAAATGTGTGGGTATCCAGACTGGGCCTGATAGAAACTGGAAAAAGGAAATAGAACAACACCAAAACTACCAGAGAAGGTGGAAAGCAGAACAGACAAAATAACTTGGTCCTCCCATATATTTCTGGGGTGCATGAAAAACACTGCATCCCAGTCTGCTTTAAACCCAGGAACACACTGGGGCAACAACTTGCTCATCCAAAAGATCCAATACAGCAGCACAGGAGAGCCAGCTCCTTTGGTCATGACTCAGCTGTGAAACTATATCTAATGGAAAAAAGACACATGTTTGAAGACTGAAGTTCACATCCGGGACAGGGAGGAGGAGGATAGGTTCAAAAGGAAACAACAAGTTTTAACAGAAGCGGGGCGACATCTATTGTCTGCCACATACAATGCTGTTTTAGCACCTCTCCCTGGAAGTTTAATAACACCTCATAGCTCCAATCATGCTAATTCCATCAACTGCTTGCTTCCATGAGCTCTCTAACCCCATGCTGGTTTTACTAAACAGATTATGCTGATTATGCAGGGTATATAACCAGAAATACTTTTGTAAGGGTCATTCTGAACTGAGAAAGGAAAAAGAAAAATACTATTACGAAAGATATACCATAACTTGGATGAATGAGAACCTTCACAGACAAATCAACCTTGTGGCTAGGTAATGTCGCAGGGTACAAATGGCACCTCTTCAGTCCTTGGGTTAAGGTGGCCATACACAGGCACACGCATGGGTGAGATGGATAGGTATTGTACAAGTGACCATATGCAGTAATAGGGTATTTTAGTTGTCCCTGTTGGTCTCATGTGGCTGAGGGTCTAATATTTTACAGTAGGGGTTGCATCATCCATTATACCATGCTATAACTCAAACGGTTAACAGAATGGAAACACAATCATTTGTCTCACAAAAGAAGAAGCAGCCGTATTATATTCATTAGAAGCAAATGTACATCTGTGTACACAGCTTTACAGAACATTATCAATCAATAAAATCTTTTGCTTTACCAAACAGATAGCTTTAGTAAAAACATATCCTCAGCATCATTTGTCTACAGCAGAAATGGCAAAGTCAAATTGAACTCCATGGTCTACAGAGCAAATCAGCAATTACAAGGCTTTTGCAGTACTCCTGGGCTGAAATTAGATAAGATATAATATGCGGTGTTGCTTTATATTTTCTAAGCATGCCGGAGATTTGATCTCCGAAAAAAAAAGTGTCTATATCCTTGCATTAGATGTAACTACAGAGTGTAAGCTCTTTGAAGCAGGGATGTCTTAGCTGTCTCATGAGTTCTTGGCGCTAATCTGTTTAATTCTATTTAATCGTATTTGCTGAACCCTGTAAACCTGTAAATGGGTTTATCTGTAAAGCACTGCTTAGGGCATTTGTTATATTAGTAAATACATTCATACAACCATGAGAATGCTAATGCTCATCTCTTATTAAATGGCTACCTTACAGCAGCATTAGTGTTGTTGTAACAGTGCCAATGTAATTTTCCACTGAGCTGCACAAAATGGAAGGGCACCAATGCCAACAGTGCAGTGTAATAGTCCAGGCATTAGGTTTTCCCTCAGACAGAGTCAGGCTACCCAAATCACTTGGCAGGGATGTGGTTTAATCCTTGTTCAGTATCAGTCTGAGGGCATATGTGGGATTTCTTCTGTGTTATGCAGTGTTTGATTGTAAAGCACCTGCCTCTTTAAAATGAAGCACTTTATGTTGTTGCATAGTTAACTGCAGGTCTGTGACAAGTTAAAAGAGAGAAATAAGAGACAGGAAATACAGTTATCGGAGCAAAGACAGAGGGTAAGCGTATCTCAAAACAGAACTGTCAAAGCAGAAGAAAGTTATGAAGTACAGGAAAGCCATAGAATTATTAATAAGGGAAACATGCTTGGGCAGAACTACAAGTAAGACCCAAGTGACAAAGCCAGTCAGTTATATTGAGCCATTGTTATTGTGCAAGAGCAAATGGCAGTTTTATTTCTGTAACAGCAAAGACAGTAATATGAAAGAATAGTACACTTGGGGACATATTTATCAAAGTGTGAATATAGAGTTAATCACAGTTCACCTGAAGTGATTTCCCCAGCTATTTATTCACTTCTGCAGGATTTCTACGTACTTATCTATCAAAAGGCGAACTCTATCTCTACACACTTTCAGAAATATTTCCACAATAATCCTACACAGGTGAATAGAGAGCTGGGGATTCTTTGATAAAGATGTGAGTCTTTAATATTCACTGCCTAGTGCCTACTCCTTTCCTTTCAGAGTGAAATAACAGAGTTTAAGCAGAGGGCTTAAAGTGGAAAAAAAAGAGACAAAATCTAAAAAGTAATAGTAATATCTCATTAATCAACACCCATGCCCCTGTCTCAGCAAAGAAAATGATACCAAGAAAAGTGAGCGAGAAGGCAGAACTAAGATGCAAAGCCCACATGAGTGAATGAAGCAAACAGAGTTGTGCCCATCTGTTTCTGTAGTGTTGCCAGTGCCTCCTGGCACTGCCTGGGATGGTGGTGGGAAATGGGTTCACCCTGATATGATCACTACTGCATTATGATGCATTAAGATCTTTTAATATCTGCCAGAAGCAGATACGGCAAGACTGATTAATAAACATAATATACAGACTGCACTGGGTCCTGTGTTGTCATGTAATCTAATGTGGATTTTATAGTTTTTGTATTGTTTAATACAAACTTTATCCAACTGTGCAGAACCAGTGGCTGCAGCAAAATGATCCTCCAAATAGAATCCCAGTTTATCTATTTAAATCTGGCTCCATGATCTTTGTCCCTGCAGCTGGAGTTGGAAACAATAAATGGGATGTAAAGGCAAAAATAAAATCCAATATAGCTCTCTACACAATAGCCGACTGCTCTACAGGGAAACAAACAAAGCTGCTGGAGTCCAGCATGGCTGGGAAGTAAGGCTGCCTCCCCCCTGCTGTTCATAAGTATGATTTTTTCCCTGCACAGCAGTTAGGGACCATCTGACAATTCCTATCCACAGCAGTAAATGAAGGAAGACTTTCACTGCATACAATCAGGTTTTTTTTATAAAAAAACTCAGAGTTAGATAGCTGCAAAGCAGGAAGTTGTGTTCTGTTATTTTAGACATCCAGTCACTCCAGCCTTTATATAATACATTTTTGGCTAACTAACTATATTAGAAACATTTTTTATTTTGTATGACCTATCTATTTACTTATGACTATGAAGATTTTGATTCATCCAGGTCATTGTATATCTAATATAAGTAATTCTAAAACATTGAAGACATTTCACTACCCATACGAGCTGCTTCTTCAGTTCAACTGAACAAGCTGCTCGGATACGTAGTCAAACGTCTTTAATGATTACTCAGCAAGTCCACTTCTTTAAGAGTTACTTATATTAGATATATCTATTTACCTTGTTTTTATTTTTATAGTGACTATTCCTTTAAAGAAGCTGTGTCCCTTAAAGGACATGTTAAGCCTACATTTTCCTGCCATGTATATAAGTTGGGCATATCTTCCCGACCCAAGCCACATCATTTGTACTGCATAAACTTCCGTAAACACCCCTTCACCCTCAGACAAACCCTCCCAAATTCATAGAAGGAGATATTTGAGTCGTGTGGCATCAAAGATTGACCCACTATGTGGTTGGTAAAAGGCAAATTGTGGCACAAGCAGTATGCTCACATTAATAAGTATGGTAACTAATACCCCAGAGAAAAGCTCAGTTGATCTCCCACCCCTTCACCCACAGAGCTTCCCTCTTGGTAAAGCTGTGAAGCAATGGTTGGTATTTGTTAAGTCCTCCTGCCTAACAAATCTAGAATAAAGTAACTTATACCCCAGAAAAAGCTCAATTGATCGCCCACCCCTGCACCCACAGTGTTTCCCTCATGGTAAAGCTGTGAAGCGATGGTCAGTATCAAATCTAAAATGCGCTCGACGCGCGTTTCACCCGCAAATAGCAGGCTTTGTCAGCTATCTCCTTCTATGAAATTGGGAGGGTTTGTCTGAGGGTGAAGGGGTGGTTATATTGCAGGAGTTGGAAGAAACACTGTTGCTATGGTGGCGGGTCTGTGACACTTAATTTGTGTGTGAGTGATCTCCATAATCGCCACTATATTCACCCGTATCACTTTCCAGTAAACTGGGAGGGTTAAACTGAGGGTGAAGGGGTGGCTTGTTTTTACCCCTACCCCATTATTACTCCAATGCTCCATTTCAAGTCTGATAGATTGGTTTAATATCTACCTCACAGACGACATACATTGCACAACCCATTTTCAGTCAATTTAATCTCCCTGTTCCTAACTTCATTTTAAATGTTTTTCCTGGACTTACTGGTTTTATGTAATTCATTAGTAAAAGTTAAGTTTTAAATTGGTTCCTTGAGACATCAGATCTTATGATGGGGAGGTGCAACTTTAGCTTTTTCTCCTTTCAGCTAAGGTTCGGGACAGGCAGCACAGATCAGAGTCAGTAACCATGCAGGAGTCAAAACTAGATACAGCCAGTTTGAGCAAGGATGAGAAAGGGAAGAAGCTATTTAAGGCATCAAAGACCAATGGGAGAAGAGAACCAAAGATGGACAATGAGGGGAACAAGTAACAGAGAATTACAGCAAACAGCTTTCAATTGGATGCAGGCTCCAGTTTTAGTTAGAAGGAAGTGCCAGGTGTGTGTGTCCCGAATTTGTACATGCTGAATGCATATTCACAGGGTGCCCATCACTGTAAGAGAGTGGGTTGGAAGCACTTCAACCTGACAGGCGAGGAGCCAACAGCCAAAGTAAATTCCTGAGGGAGGGGGCAGAGTGGCTTAGAGGAGGAGACAGAATTCTAAGTGATTAAGGGGATGCTGCTGCCTTACTTTTAAAAACCTTTTAACAACTAGAGTGGCAGGTATCTAAAGATTTCATAGAGGTTGTTCACTGATTACATTTTTGTGTGTGGGGGGGGTTCATGTCATGACAAGTCAGGCATTGTGCACAGCAACTATTCAATAGAACTGACATAAGCTAGTTTGAAAAACATTAACTGTGCCCTCATACACAAATATTTATATGCTGTTTTCACTGTGCTTCAAACATAACAGTAACAATATAAACCTGATATAATGGGAAATGGATTTGTAATTATTTCTCAGGAAAAAACGCTGCAACCATTTTTCTAAACTTTAGGATGCATATTTCATGTACTGTAAAATGATCTTGGTCCCTTGAGCATCTGTACTTTGCTGAAAGATGAATGAAGCTGGAAATCTTGCTAATAATGGATTCCATGGTGGCCTGTCTATAATGTCATGTTACTACTTTATTCTGGCTGCTACATGAATCCAGTTATCCATTATGTCACCAAGAATGGCAAAGTCTGTTGTTTCACCAAGGCCTCCTATAAATACATTGTTCACTCCACTTACAAAAAACACCTGACACCAAAACTCAGTCCCTGCTATATTTAATATTTAGATGTTCTTCTGTTATGTGCTCTTGTGTTTATCACAATTTCATTGACTGAAATGATTGATTTACTGTGATTGACTGTGAACTGATTACAATCCTCTCTTTATAAAGCTTGTCCAAAGTATGTAACCCCAGGCAACTAGCAGATATAATAATGAAAGAATGCAACTGATTGGTTGCTATGGGTTAAATTGATAAGCCATGGCCCTGTATGTCTCTGTACTATCAGGGACACTTTCCTATGGATGACTATGCAATTGTTAATGTGTAAATGTGAGTTCCACCTGTTGCACCATTTCTGTTACTGTTGGTTTGCCATTATACATGCACTTGCTGTTATTCATCAGTGTTGCATTCCAGCAGGGTTGGTTTGGAACCAATTAGTAAAGCACTAATATATATTTGTGGACCGTAAATTATTATTATATATTGCAGTTTTTAAATGGGAACTTGAGACCAATTTTTAAGTTTTCTCTTTTTTATTTGTTTCACTTTCACTCATTTATGTCTTTTAATTTCCTATTTGCGTAATTGCTTTCTTGTACTTGCAGCCTTTGGAGTGCTTTTTCACATTATATTGTCTATTCTCACAAAGTCTTGTTAAAGGGAAAAATGGGAGAGTTAAGATTTGCATGGCCTTGAGTTCATCTCAGAAAAAGTTGACATCAATCCAAAGGAGGTGACTGCTTTTTCAATTAGTTACAATGTTGTGAATTTTATTGTCTTTCTCAATAGGAGCCAAAGGCAGAAGAATGAAGATGTTATTGAATCTCTGCTTCTTCTAAGACCCTCTGATTACTCAGCTCAATGTGGCTTTCATTAAAGAATGTTTTTATGAAACCTTGAGTGTTTCTAGCTTGTGTTTTATGGGTGAAACGCGCACTGCAATGTCCAGCAACAAGCTAAGTGAGAAATGCATGTAAACAATTCCTAATAAAGTTTTTGCTGGATTAATACAGCCCTAAACAACCTTTAACTATACTGTAAATCCCATCATCCTCAGCCATTCATAATCATTTGACAGATTTATTTTTTTAATTTGTATGCAGAGTATTTGAAAAAGCAAGTTAATGATTATCTCATTATGAAAAAGCATGGTTCCTCTTTTACAAATATATATATATATATATATATATATAT
>CM044445.1:50171243-50184159 GCA_024363595.1 Xenopus borealis
AAAAAAGTTTGTGGGCCCCTGTATAGAGTGTGCTCAGATTTCTCTTCACACCAGGGAAGTAAATGTCACCATAATAAAAATGCTGTACCAGTGAGGTATGCTTGATCTACCAAAGTGCATTGGTTACACTCATTTTCAGTTTTGCCGTCTTCAGTGTTCTGCATTTTATTAATTCCATTCGATTTTGTGCAGGTATGGTAGGCACTCTGTAATGGTTCTCGCAGCCGAGTATAACATTTTCTTGGCAGAGGAACAAAAACCTTGGCTCAATCTGGCACAGGTAACACACTGGATCCATGCCATCCCCAAGCTAACCCTAACAAAGTATCATCTGTACCAGCCACTATCCACCTTGAACAGATCAAGTTGCGAGCACTCACAAGGCACATTACAAAAATGCTACAGAGATCTGTAGTTTATATCTGAAAGTACAAATTCACATTCAGGTTGTAGTGTAGTTTAGTCATTCCTATTATTAATGTTATACTATATACACTTGGAATTATGTGAATGTGTGTGTGTTTTTTTTCATAATATTATCTTCAGTGTGCAGAAGTCACTAGTCAACAGTGTAAGATAAAATAAACATGCTGTAGCATATGTACAATAATTAGGATTTAAGAGGAATGCACATAACAAAAGACTGAATAGAACACGGTGCCTGCTCCTTTAGGACATGTTTTGTTTATAAATCGGCCTCTCATTCATGTTAAAGCAGTCAGGTATAAGGTCTCTGGTGTGGATGCCCTTGTCTTTGCAAGGCCAATCAATGTCATGGCATTTGAACCCTTGAGCGATGTTGATTGACATCCTTGCAGCACAGGCTCTGTCTCTAAAGGCATGACTGGAATTACTTTATATGCAATGAGGTAGAGCCTTGGCTGAAATCATTTAGTGAAACATCTTTATCTTTTATACAGAGAGCAATTGCTTTCTTTGAGATATGCACAGTGTGAATTCACTAACACAACACTGAGCACAGTCTTGAGACTGGTTAAAAACAATGTAGCAATAAAATCTAATTATGTTCCTTTATCTCCTAATCTTAAAGCTACACAGCCCTTTACAAATAAAGTTATACATGCAAACATACACTCTGACAAGTGAAGTCTGTACGACATACATCCATTAAAGCTGGCCACAGACGTAAAGATTTTTTAAAGATCCAATCATCATCGTGAGACCACAATTATCTCAAAACGATTGTACGTATTGACTAAAAAGACCATTTCAGGCGATATTGCCAGCAAAACTGAAGGGTAGCTGCCTGCTGTCCCTGCAAACATAAACAGATTGCACTGGGAGTGATAAAGATTTTTTAACCTGGACGATAAAATTGTCTGGCAAATGTTGGACGAAAAATCGTTGAAAAAACAAGGTACGATCGTTCGAATCCCACTAACTGCATGATAATTTGACGGATTGGTCGGACTGCACTGAAATCGGTTGTCCACCAAAGAAGAATCGTTGCGTCTATGGAGAACTTTATTCAGTTAAAAAACAGTAACTAATAGTGTGCTCTAAACTATTTCTTCTTTCCCCCCCAGCAATATTTTTCCTGGCATTTTTACCTTTAACACATTTTTTGTGTTTCAGGGTATCAAAACACTGCTTTTCTGACAATCATTTGAATGGTTCTTTTATGCCCTTCTTATGGAATATTCTCCTTCATTCAGGAAACTTAATTCATAAATGTAGCCATTAAAATAATTTTCTGCCATCTGAATTCATTTACACCCAGTTTCCTCCAATACTGCCCTATACTGGAGAAGGTTGGTAGGTTCTCATAACCTACCAATCTCTCTCACATCTCAATCCTCTCACCCTCAGTCCCACTCCCCATCACATTACCTCACATTTAGCATTCTGTCACCAGTAGAAGTAGGTGAGAGGTGTGCAAACTGATTCATAATGAGAAATAGTAGCCAGTTCCAAAAATATTTTACTGAACATTACAATCAGTAATTAAACAAGCGTTAGATTTGTCCAGAGTACTAGTATTCTGCAAAATGTAATCATATCTCAAGGCAGTAACATGGTGTTCTAACTCTAATCATACATTTTGTCCCCTTTATTATAGCTTGACCCTAAGAAAGTTGGATTGATTCCAACGAAACGTATAGGTTAGCTGTGGCTCAAGAAAAGCTGCATAAGACCTGGATACATTTACAATACCACTGATGCAGTTCATAGAGTGCACAGTCTACTGTTGGTTCAGTGGGGGATTCTGGGACTGGTGTACCAGGACAATAATTGTTATGCCTTGTATTTGCAAAACCTGTAAGTGCATATTTTAAAAAATTTCAGAATAAATGTTGAATTTTACTCACATTGGGCATGCAGCCCTCTATTTTCTTACATGTTTTAGATGACTGATGAGTAGTATAGTGATGAGCAAATCTGAACCATTTTGCTTATCCAAAAATTCATGAAATGGCAAAAATTCACCGAAATGCATTGAAGTCTATGGATATACATTTTTTTTTGCCATAGAATGAATTGTGCGACAAATTCTTAACACGCAAATTTTTTTTTCACCCATTACAGTCTATGGGTGTCATTTTCGGGGGAAACGTGGCTCACTAATGAGAACTGATCGACTAATCAACTTCACTGAGGTGGCTGCAGTAAAGTGGAACCTGATTGACAGAGCTGGTCATTTGGATCGATTAACAGGGATGGTCATTTGGACTTATTTACATTATTATCTCTTATTGTGAATAGACTTTGGTATCTGTGTATCTATATGGACATATCTATACACAGATATATCAGGAATTTGTGAGTATAATATCAAAATTCTTTACCATCATGACATACATTATTTATTATAAGAAAAAGGACTAGCCAAGCAGGGTTTTTAAATAATGCATCATCCCAGGGTACAGGATTAACTGACAAGGCAATGGGACTGATTAGGAAAATCTACCAGATGAGCAGTCTCTCAGAGAAAGGAGAGTGTTGGTGGAACACAGGATGGGATGATGTGATGGCATGATAACAAACATGAGGGCCAATGGAAGTTAAGTATAGACTTTGGCTTAGAATCTTAAATGTACAAAGCTGCTCTTAAACCATATAAGAACATGTTGTTTCCCTGTACTTCTACTGAGATGACTCTCTGGCCCTGTGGTTGTTTGCAAGCCTTCTATGATGGTAAGGTGGCTACGGAAAACGTGACTCAAGTGAAACTATGTTCAAACAACCACAATTACTATTTTAGGCTATGTCTTTTTATTGTTAAAGCAATAAAACGTTAATCTACAAAGATAAGTCGTTTGTATAAAGGAAAGGTTCCCAACATTTTAGAGCTACCTACACAATGCACCTTTCACATGTAGTAAACTGAAGACAAATCAGACATCAACAACTGTGTCCTTTTCTATGCTGTTTGTTTTATTTTTCAAAGGGCATTGCCTGACATTTGCTCTTCCACAGGCATTGCAGCAGGCTTAAAACCTCCAGGATACTGACAGCTAAAGATATATCTAAGCTTTGATCTTACTGGAAAGGTTAAAGTTGAAGCTGCAAATCACCAGTTATCTCATTTAACCACTTCCTTGCAGAAGTGATTAGACTCATGGGACATATTGCAAAAAGCAGGCGAACAACCTGTCATTCGTTTTAATGGAAATCAAGTGTCACCAGTGTTGACAGTTTTATTTTGGTCCAAATATGCTCAAATAGCAGGCCCCTCTGGCAGGTTTGAAAAGGCAGAACTATAACTCATTAGACAGAGCCCCAGAAAACCTGCAAAGTGAAAAGTGGGAGTGGTGTTTTATTCCAGGTTTTTCTGAGAGTGAAGGGCACCTAATTACTCAAAACATGTTTATCCCATTAGAGATGCAGAATGATTGAGCCTGCATTCTGCTTGGGGGAAACAACAGTATTTTGTGATAATGACCCAACACAGCTGGTCTCCTACCACATACTTGGATGGAGCACCTGGTGGCCCCGTGTTGGGGTATATGCATGCACATAATATGATGTGCCCAGCTCATTCATTATGTACATTCATTGTGTAATGATGACAAATCTAATGATAAGCCGGCGTATCCCCAATCCTACGTCACATGCATAGTGTATGATAGAAAAATGTTATTCGTTTCCCCAGCTTCCCCAGAGTGTGGGCTCTGTTAGCCTGCACCTCTGGTGTAGAAAACATTTTTAAATGATAAGAGCCCTTTAATAAATTTATATTAAAGTTCTCTAGAACAACATTTTCTTGTAAATTTTTTTTTTGGCTTTTCATCTGTAAGACACGCTGCTCAGGGCATTGGTTAAGAATACATTTCAAAAACGTAAAAGCCTTTATTTCTTCTTCTGTGTGAAAAGTTTGAGTTAGCGCCTGGGGGTTTCATTCCCCTTTCAGCCTGCCGAATTGTTGTTTTAGAAGAAATTTGATGGTTGGGAAGGCATCCTCGAGACAGGAGTAGGGGAAACCAAACTTGTTTAACATAATAAATCTTTATTGCTCCATATTAAAATACAACATGTGAGCGGGCAGGGGAACCAGCTTTACGCGTTTTGTGACTGAATGTCACTTCATCAGAAGCTTGTGCGTCCTTTACAGATACCAAACATATAAAACCACTGCCAATAAAATATGCATATTAGATTAAGAAATGTCACTAAACATTCATAAATTCATAAATCCTGATTATAAATAATAAATCATAGTATAAATAGTAAGGCAACAAAAATTAACAAATTACAGCAAAGTGGGATAACTGACATGAAAGATCTGTATGTTAATGATATAAAAAACTATGCAAATGATGAAAATGATATGGTGAATAGACCATGGTATATTTTTTTTTTTAGAATTTCGAGTTCATAGGAGTTTATGTGAGTTTTTACAAACTCCCATGAACTCTAAATTCAGCCCTTGATAAATTTTCCCCTAAAAGTTTTTGGCATAATTTACAGCAATATAAAAAAAATGGTAGATCACTGACTACGTAGTATATTAACATATTTCAATGTTCTGCTATAGGCCCATTTCAGGCGATAATCTTGGGCTATGGGCTACTAATTTATTTCCACATAAGTCATAGATAAGCAATGCACGAAAGTGTTGGTATTTTGTTGACTGAGCCACACCCTGTAATTACATAATTATTCAGTCTGGTTCCATTTGAAACTAGTCAATGATGTTTCTAAAGCTGGCCATAGACACAAAGATCTGATCGTATGAATCCTCGATTCGTGCGATTTACAGATCATGAGTGGAGTGTCCCGATATTTGTCTTGCCATGCCGATCGGTCGTTCAGTCAATCGGACAGGTTAGAAGATTTGTCGGCTGCCGATGATATCTCTGCATGTATTGCCGATCTGAGGATTTTCAGTGGGAGACTGTCACCAGCTTTGTCGGACATAAACTTTGGTACGATTGCTGTAGGGTGAGAACATCGGCTGATCTGTGCTTTTACTACTTTATTTGATCTGAATGGTTAGTAGCAGGTTGGGTGATAGGGACATCTGATGCGATGATTTCTACAATTGAATCTTTGTGTCTATGGCCAGCTTTCATTTTATGATGTTTTGGGAACCTTTTTTTTTGTTTTACCTTTTTAAGATTTTAAAATCTTCTTTGTAATAATTGCTCTGTAGTGTCTGGCAGTCATTGGACCCTGAAGAAAAAGGGCAACATTCTTTAAATATTAATTAATAATTCCAGTGTCAACAATGAATACTTTTCTTGAAATACAATAATCATAAGTGTGTTTCTTCAAAACTTGATCTCATTTCTAAAACAAACATAGACCACTGAAAGTTTATGGAGAGCACCAACAAAATGCATGTTTCAACCCGTGATTAATACAGTTATCCTTGTAAAGATAAAAAAAAGGATATTTCCATGCCTTAATAGACTGGAAATAAAAATGTTGATTTTATTCTCCCTTCAAAGAAACATACAATACAATTTGTGTGCAAAAGAATTTGAAGTATTACCGCTAGAAATGTTGACATATAAATGAAATATTAAGCAAAATGTTCCATCCGATCTACAAGTTTTTTGCCAAAGATTTTACAGGTTAAATTAAGTGTTTGCTGAAAAAGCCTGAAGAGGTACTTTGTTCTGTTAATAAGCAAGGTTTTTATTTTACCTCTGGTCAGAATCAATTATTTCAGGACACACTCCTGCCATTTTACTCTGTACACGGCTTCAAAAAGATTCTTATCTGTTTGTAATGCAGAAATAGCATATTGAATTTCATATTAAGCTTCCTAAAGAAAGCACTGGGACCAGCGATCCTGAGGATTTGTCCTTTATTTTCCCAGTGTTATAACGTGTATCATACTTTATAATCCCCTCACAAATATTTACTCCAGCAGACCATTTAAGTTGCTTGGACCCTATGATCTTCTTCTCCGCACTATTACTTATACATTTAAAGGAAAACTATACCCCCCGAACCATGTAGGTCCCTATAAACAGATACTGCATAAAACTACTCATATGTAAAACCCTGCTTCGTGTAAATAAACCATTTTCATAATAATACACTTTTTTAGTAGCATGTGCCATTGGGTAATCATAAATAGAAAATAGCCATTTTAAAAAATAAGGACAGCCTCCTGGGATCCTAGGATCCAACGGTGCACACAAACATACCAAACAAACTATAAAGTTAGGTCACATGAGCCAATTAACAGACAGAGTTGTGTCTTTTGCTTCCATACTACTTCCTGTTACAGTTAGAGTTGAAATATTTCTGGTCAGGTGATCTCTGAGGCAGCACACAGGCCATCATGAAATGGTGGTTCAAGACAAGAACTGTAAAAGGGCAATATTTACTTAAATATATATACCAGGTAGGTAAGATTATTTAATATGTCACTTGATTTGATATAAACTATCTGTTGCTCAAAAAATCATTTTCGGGGTATAGTTTTCCTTTAAGGCTCCCATTCACGGGCCAATAAGTTGCCAACTCTGCAAGTTTTATCAGCCCGTGTATGGGGCCTTCCAACTGGTTTCATCTATTTGTTGATGCGATTGGCCACCGGTATTGCCTGCATTGTGATCCGCCTCAAGGTCAACATTACCAAACGTGCGGATCTCTCTGTGTATGGCCACCTTTACTTAATGACAGTGTCAGATTGTGAATCTATGATATTTACCTTTTAGAGAATTTTAAATCTAACATTCAGTCTCTTGGGGGCTCAGTACTACAGGGTATGACATATTTGAATGAAAAATCAGAGAATGAGAGGTTCGGGAATAAGTAACTTTACATAATTTAATTATAAATCACAGCGGGATGTGGGGAGGGCATGAACTCTAGAGAAAAGTGCTACCATGAGGGCTTTGAAAGAGTAAAGATAGATAAAAGGCCTGAATTTTAGTGAAAGAACAGTGACAAGATAGACTGGAGAATTTGAGGTTAAGGGTTTGAAGGGAATGAAACTCAGAGAAGCTCTTGCGATATTAAGATGCAGCAAGGTTTCATCTTTTGGTATCAGTGTGAGTTATGATGGATTTAGTTCAAACAGTATATGCTGTGGCGGACAACTTATATGACAATATATATAGTTTTCCTTTAGGAGAGATATAAAGACCCTCCACCACCACCACAAAATATTAACAACAAATGTCTTTTGGAAACTATGAGAAGGTAATACAATTTCTTTATTACAAGCAAGCTTTGAGCCTGTTTGCATGTCAGATTTAAGCATTTGTCAGTCTGTATGAATTTTAAGCCTGCTGATTGATAGCTTTATTGAAGTTCACTTAATGGTTCTGATTCCTTGCAACTTGCAGTATAGTCTCCTCACTTAAATTGTAATGGCTCCTGGAAAATAATTTTTCTTATTGGCATTTCCCTTTTCTTTATAAGCCAATGCCAGTGGCACGATTTAACAGCATATACTGCATGCCCAGCAGCTGCCAAAAGCCCACAAAAATAGATGGGCGAGTGGGTATCCAATCGGATGTGTAATTTTAATATATATGCAGAGCAAGATCATCACCCCCCAAGGTTTAGGAGATGGAGGTCCTCTAAATGATTTGCTGAAGCACCTAGTAACTTTCATTTATGTAATCTTTTACAACATGCAATGGTAAAATTACCTGGTGAAAAAGATTTAGGTATATTCAATTTTTTTTTTTTTTTTTTTTTAACAAGCCCTATATATATAAGCCCTAAGATGATATATAAGAAACTTTCTTTGAAAATCTCCTTAGGACACAGCCAGTACACAAAGCTTTTTAACAACAAGAGCAGAATTGCAGAGACCTGGCACTCTCTTCTGCACAAACATCTATTCTGTTTTTCACTGATTTGTTTTTCCAGCCAGCCCCACATCCCACACAGTAGTTAATCACCCCCTGTGCCTTCCAGCTGCTTATCCACCTGATTCAGAGACACCCCCTGCTGTATTTGCTGCCAGTGCATCTGCTGTTTGATTGGCAAAGTAGAAACTATGCTTGTCTAGAGATAAGTACAATGATTCAGCAAGTTTTAGAATTTTGCAAACTTGGGTGAAAATTGGGTGAAAATTTGTAGATCTCAAGCCAGAAATTGTTTCAGCTCCACATCTGAAGCAAGGGGTTGAACCAGAAATTAGACCCCATCAACTAGCAACATATTTCTTTCTGCCTACTGAAACAAAAGGCCCATTCTTCCATTTTGGGGACAGTTTGGATGAAACTGATGTATTGTGGACTATTAATAAAATTTGAATTTTACAGCCCCATAAACCTGAAAGGCAGTGTTTGCAGTTATGGAATTAATTTCTTTTCAAATTCTAGAAACAATGCAAAAATTGGGTCAGTTGCATAAATGCTTATGATGCACGACAAATAAATAACGTGGTAGAGTATCCAACGAAATGTGTAAAAAGGTGGGTTTTGCCTTTAATGTTTCCCCAATAGGAGATGTAAGGGAGATGTTACTAAACAGATAATGTTTTTTTCTGTATGATTTTGCTGTCTGACCCTGGAATCTGTAGCGTTGGAAGGAACAGGCAAGCTAGACAATCTATTCAAGTGGCCCAGTTCTCATTTTGAAGCTCACTTTAGACAGGAAGGCTGTCCTGCAGAGGGTATGTAATTGTAGTGAGGAAGGTGTCTGTGAGTAGGGCACAGAACAGGAAGACTACCCGTCTGTGTTAGGAACTCCCAGGGGGCTGGGGTGCTGCCTGCCACTGCAAGGAGCAGAGGGAGACATGACCAGGTGACTGAGAGTCTAAAGCCAGAAGGTGAGCTGGTATCCCTGAAGAAGAGAGACAGCAGGGCTTAGTGAGAAGCCCAGAATTTTGAAGCCACTCTGAATGGTGAGAACAGTGGGGAAAAGTCTTAATGTGTGTTGTTAAAACCATAATGAACTGTGTTTCTGTCACCTTTATAAACTTGTGTTTTTTGCCTGAAGTGTGGTGTCCCTGTCTTTATGCACCTAATCCTACGATTACCTGCCTACTATAGCTAATTTTCCTCAAAAACTGGGTCTACCGGCAGCCAGCTTGTCACAATAGATACAACACCCTTTCATGATAATCTGCTACAGGCCCTGTAAATGTGTGTAGTAGCCCTACAGTTTTGGAGAATATACATAAACCATGTTATACTGAATGTTTGATCTAACCTTGAGACAGATATACTGATATAGGTATTGAATATTAAGTTTGCAGTGCCATCTTGTGGTCTGTAATATTTTCAGTGGTGAAAATCCCAGCAGCACCCTGAAAATCTGAAAAAGTGTAAAGTGTATTTAAACCCAAAACATACAGGCCAACATTTTAGTCCCTTTATCAAGGCCTTGATAAAAGCCCCGGGTGGCCAGAAAAGTTGCCATGTTTCTGTATGTTTTGGGTTTAAACAAACCTTACACTTTTTCAAATGTTCAGCTTGCTGTTGGCATTTTCTCCATTGGATTTTGTTTTCTTGCAGCAGGCGTGGGTCTTTCAGCATAGCACCTGATACCACAAAAGGTATATATTCACAGGTGCTCTCTGTTTTTGTTATTGTAAAGTTTTCAGTGACCGAGCCACTCAGTCCCATTCGTGCACAGCAATGCCTTTATAAGATACAGAGTATGTGCTCAACTTGTTAATGAACACAACTATTTGTTACATGTTTGTACAGCATTACGTTTGTGCTTCCCTAATGTGACACCTAGCATTGGATGAACCTGTACAGAAACCAAAGATTGCTTCTAGAGTGAAAAAGAGTATATCAACAGAGTGCAGTGACGTAACTACCAGGGGAGCAGAGGGTGCAATTGTACCAGGGCCCCCACCCCCTTGGGGCCCATCGGAGCCACGATAATGGTTATGGCAGCCGGTTATCTAGGGGTAAATTTTACAGCACACATGCCATCAACACTCCAGCATAGGATTTATAGAGGGCCCGACAGGGGGGCCCAGGTGCCCATCCTGTACCTGGGCCCACCAGAGAGTAGTAACGCCACTGACAGAGTGTAATCTGACATATCAACTAATGATCCCGATCTGCCACGCACTCCTCGGCCAGTCACAGATTGAACACAATATGCTTTTTGGCAAACACCTTTATCTCTTAAGCAATAGCAATACTCCCTCACTCCACTGCACAGGTTAAGATTGCGTCCCATACCATTTGGGTTTATTGCCTGTTTAACTAATTCTACTTTCATTCTTTTTGCTAAGTACCAAATGTCATTGGTATTTTATATTCTGCGGGCACAGTACAGTCTGCCCCTTTTTAACCTCACCTGGATTATTTCTTTCCATCAAAAAGACTTCTCATATAACATTTCAATTTCTTAATATTAATATGGCACCTGGTGTGTCACTGAGCATTTACCAAACTGCAGGTGGCTGGTGAAAAGACACTCTTTTCTTTTTAAAGGTGTTATTTAAATGTCAGTGGAAATGTAAATCCAAGCTCTTAGCATTTTATTAAAAGGTTATGGCCAAAATAGCCCTGATCTTTGACTTCATACATAAATCACATTAACTATCACTAATGTGCAATGGCAGAAAAGTGAACCATGGCTGATCAATATTTCACTTGTTAAGGGGCAGGCAGCAGAGAGACTGCATTGTCTGGCAACAGGAAGCTTCACAAAATCACAGCCATTAATCCAGAGAGTATAAACTTCTTCCTCGTAATTCAGTCTCAATACACTGCAAATTAGTGAGCAGGGGAGTTTGTATGTCTGCATAATTTAACCTAAAACAACTAGTATTTCCCACAATGACTACCTAAAACATAGGTTAATATTAGTTTTAAGAAGAGCCCTACAAGCGCTATAAAAAAAAGTCTAGAAATGCTACACTGTGGCCCCTATATATCATGTTGTGTAAAATGATTATTATATATCTCAATTAATAAAAAATTAAATAAATGCAATAGGCTGGATTAATTATATCTTAGTTTGGATCAAGTACATGCTACTGTTTTATTATTACAGAGAAAAGGGAAATCATTTAAGAATTTGGATTAAATGGAATCTATGGGAGACGGCCATTCCATAATTCTGAGCTTTCTGGATAACTGGTTTCCAAATAACGGATCCCATACCTGCATATGTATACAGTATATATGCGTGTGTGTGTATATATATATATATATATATATATATACTAAGAAGATTCTCATTCATCCAGGTCATGGTATAGTTATCAAAAGTAACTCAAAGCAACTGGACTTGCTGAGAAATTTTAATGAAGACGTTTCACTGCTCATCCGAGCAGCTTCTTCAGTTCAACTGACTGGTGTAGGGGAGTTCTCGGCATATAGACTCTTCCAACAATCCAATCACAACGGCACATTGTAACTCTTCAGAGAGATGACATTTGAGATTTACAGTGGTGTTGACTTTGTGTAGTTACAGTGATAGGATAACCAATGTGGCATGCAACTCCTAGAAAACAGGCGTTACTTGTGAGAGTTGCATGAATGGATGTGTGAATAGTTTTGTAACCGCCGGGGAACAGATCTTAGTACAGCATTGTATGTAGCAGACAGGTGGTGTCGAAGGCCCCCACCTCTGTTCAGGGATGGTTTCTCCACCTTAACATGAATTGCCTCTTTCACACCTCTTTCAAACCAGCGGTCTTCTTTATCCAAAATTTGGACATTGCTATCTTCAAAAGAGTGTCCCTTGTCTTTTAGTTGTAGAAAAACAGAGTCTTGCCCTGTAGAGTTCGCCCCCCTATACTGATGCATTCGCTTATGGAGTAGTTGTCTTGTCTCCTCAATGTATATATCAGTGCACTCGCCGCTACACTGGACTGCGTATACCACATTACTTTGTTTTCCCTTAGGAGTTGGATCCTTTGGGTGTACCAGTTTTTGTCTCAATGTGTTGCTAGGTTTATAAAACACAGGGAAGTGGTGTTTGTTGAAAATCCTTCTGAGATTCTCTGACACTCCAGCTACATATGGAATGACTATGTATCACTTACTATGTGTGGTTATTTCTTTTGATGTTTCTGTTGGGCTTGGTTGCTGCTGTTTTGACAAAGGTCCAATCTGGGTAGTCACATGCTTTAAAAGCTCCTCTGAGATGTTTATGCTCCTTGTCCTTGGACTCTGTATCATTTGCCACATAGTTTGCCCTGTGGTGCAGAGATCTAACGACACCCACTGTGGGACAATATATATATATATATATATATATACAGATATTTATGCTGCGATCTTGTATCTCTAGTAATGATGACTCGGTAATTTTTGCTATGCGCTGGTTTCCGATGACTATACTAGTCAGCCACGTACACATATTCCCTCACGATTTTGTTGCACTTGGGTGTTAATAACACAGATGCCAACACGGAGTCACTATAAGTGACACTCTGACACTAAAGATTATGTATATGTCCATATTTTTTGGTTTGCTTAAATTACCATTGACATATATGAATGACACTGTCAATTATGACGTCACTTTGGCGCCATTCCAGGGGTTAAAGGGATGGTTTGTT
>CM044445.1:50186708-50209141 GCA_024363595.1 Xenopus borealis
TATATATATATATACAGTCCCATTTGTGATGCACTTCAGTATATAATTAATACATACCTGGGTGCTTTCATACATCATAGGAAATGTTTCTCAGCAACAGACACACTCCAGGACTACCTATATATATACTTCAGAACAACCTCCAGGTAATATGGCTTAGTGCCAATTTAAGAAGCAGGGCACAGAGCGTTTTGGTCTATATAATTGCAGATGGTATAGCTACTGAAAACATAAAGGGAAGTGGAGTTTGCAAAAGAAGAGGAAGATGTTGTTAGGCTAGAGAATTAGTCAATCAAGGCCCCGGTGAGGAGTTTGGTGGGGATAGGGGCCCTGTGGTGAGACAAAGTTAGGGACGGTATGTAGTAGCGAGGTCAGTAGGTAAAACTAGAGTTACTGAGTACTGTGTGGTGATTCTGATGTCTGGCATGTGATAAAGAGGGATTTGGGAACCAGTATTAAGATACAGTAGTGCCCTAACCATTGCTGTTACTTTTTTCAATTAGAAGTGCCATTTGTGAATTTAGATGATTTTCCGGCATAAATGGTCCACTTTAACTCCAATTGTATTAGCTAAGTTCAAACCCCATTCCCGTGTGTACAGAACTGGAGAATAGAGTTAGATCAGTTATCAAATACATTTCCTTAAAGTAATATGCAAAACTGTATAGCAAAAGGGCTTATAAATACTCTGCTTACTATTTGGCATTGACAAATCTAGAGAGGTCTAAAGATGCAGGGCTTTACCTATGCTCTATTGGGGGCCCCAAGCATTCTGTGGCAAGACTTAGAAAAATCTGACCAGAAGTGCATAATATACAGTATGTGAGAGGCAACAGCATAATCTTGAATCTAAGCCAAATATCGGGGGGGAAAGATCAGAGTGGGTTCTGTAATAGGCACTATTGTGGACATAAGTGTATTTTATGTATACCCTTTTTAACAGAATTGGCACTATGATCAGAAATTAGAGATATACAGTACACAGCATCCCATCCCACCCAGCATCCAGGAATGATAGTGCACCTTACAGAGGCAATGGAATCTTAGCCAGTGTGCCATGTTATGCAAATTTGTTTTTGTGTGACACAAAAGGATCAGAGCTGTGTATGTCACCATATTACTTTGTGATTGCCAAAATAAAAAAAGAGACTTAAATATTCATGTTAAAATGATTTAAAAAGAACTGAAGATAATAACAGATGGCCATATCTAGTAAAACACTGTACCACTCATATGTGTGCAATTAATTATGCCAAAAACACAATTGAACATTTACAGCATTTTATGTGCAATCAAGTCAGGTTGTTGTTTAGTTACTGTTTTATAAAATGTTTGCATTAGAATACATCAGAATATAAGCTGGAGCTGTTCTGTCGGGGTCATTCAACATTTGCCCCTCTAGAAATTGTTGACTTTCACCTCCAAGATCACTACATACTGCAGGGATTTAGTTGCAGTACAAAATACTGTTCTTATTATTTCAGAGAACAAGGCAATCATGATTAAAAATGTGAATTATTTGATTAAAATGGACTTCCCATAATGTGGAGCTTTCTGGATAAGGGATCTTTGGAACCCCATCCCAAAGTATATGGAACATCATTATATCCAGTGTCAAACTACAGTGTAAGTAGGCTGTGAATTGCATAATAGCATCTTTCTTTTTGTTTGGCAATTTCAGCACTGTAATTTATAAATACAGATATTCTTTTCACGTTGTTAATAAACATAGTTTACTAACATGAAGTGAGCATATCCCCATCCCTAATCTTATTATCCATGTATGCCACATTTTACCATTACCATCTTCTCGGTTCAATCCTGCAGCTTGTTATTGGGAAGTGCTTAATTTTAGCAAGTTATACAGTAGACTGGCCTTTTGTTAGCAGTTAGCAGGGGTATTCAAATATCTGTGCAAAATATAGCATAGGACTTTGCAAAAGAAACACTTTCCCAAATAAAACAGTCTAATAAAAATGTTATTAATAATAAAATATTATTAATAATCAAAGTACCTGCTCTGGCCACTTACCCCCTCCTCCAATACATACACAAAAAGTCGGCAGTGGATGCACAGCATCATTGAGGACAGGGTCAGGTTGAGCTCTACTGTGTGTGTCTAGCCAATAGGATTAATATTATGCAAGTGGATGATGACAATTGGGGGCATGCACAGCAGCACTTAAACCACTGATGGTATGCACCCAATATCCACATCTGGTAAAGAAAGCATTTTTGCTAAATCGTTGTATTTGGACAGGCGTTTCTTTTGCAAAGTTCTACCACTTTGGTAGGACTTTTCAAATGGTGGACAAACACTTTAATTTGGGTTTCACTTTGTATCTGTTTTTGCGTATTTGTATTCCTGTTCTGCTTCCCCATCCCCAATGTAATCTGTTTTTTGGGTCCATGACCCCAACAATCAAAAACTCATACCTGTGAGGCTACATTATTGCATATATTCCTGTAGAAACCTTTACTATTCTTATTCCACTCTGACGTCCAATCCACTGCCTGTTGCCTGGGTAACTGGGATCCTAGCAAAACGATTGCAACTGAAGCTGGAAAATGGTTTAACGAAAGTCGAATTATTAAAAAAACACACGAAAATTAAAAAAAAGAGGACAAACTGCAAATTGTCTTGGAATACTAGGCCAGATTGTTAGACAACACTGATGTCATGCATGTTTGGGACAATAAGGGTAGTGACACACTGTCAGATTCGGGGAGATTTAATCACCTGGTGACTAACCGCTTGTTCTTCTGGGCAACACTCTCCCTGAACTGCCATTGCGTGTCTTTCCTTTCCCTGTATAATGAAGAGTCGCCTGCTCTAAGCACATGTGGAACTTAGTTTTCCGAAGTCACCCGAAGTTACCTCAACAGAAGAAGAACAGGCGAATAGAATAAATCTCCCCGAATCTGCCAATGTGTCACTACCCTTAAATATCTCTTCGGGGGACGCGTCTGGCCCATGGGCCTTCAGGTAGACTGTTTTGGTCTACTAAAAGATAACAGACCAATTATAAACTCATGACCCTTACTGCCCAAATTCATAGGGGCAGGCCCAGACCTGCTCCCATCCCGAACCTGTAACCTCTGCCCTGAACCTCCCTCTCCTGGCCTAATCACAAAATAAAAAGATATGCGCATGGGAGGGCCCACACAAGGGGATCAAAGGGGGCAGCCCCTGACTAGCGGACATCACCTGTGAGAGGGGCTGATGGCAGACAGGGTTCAAAGTGCAGAAAAACATGGCATCTTGCACCTGTGTTAAAGTGCCTAGTGCATGAAACGTGTAGGCCTATGCTGTGTCTTATGTCTGCTTAAAATAAAGCTTACGGTTCCATTAACACACCTATGTCTAGGGTAATAGGAAAGCCCCTTGTTGTAATGTCAGTGTCAAATATGTTTTGGGAGTTCTTGTGTCTCATGCCAAGTATAAGAAACTGAAGATAAACTTTATGAAATAGGCAACCCTATATGGGTTCTTATTAAAGACAGAACCTTAACCTGTAACATGACTATAATGATATCCCACCCCTCCTTTTACAAAGAAATCTCCTTAATCATGTATTGTCACCTTTAGCAGTTGATGTGGTTAAAGGGTTCTTTAACAGGAATGGCTAGTTCCCTGCAATAATTAAAAGCTGAACTTTTGGAAACACTGCTTGTATAAACCTGTCCAAAATGGCTTGTAATAGCATGTTGGGCACATGAACGAAACATTTATGGAAAATGGCAGCTGTTCCTATCTCTGGTGTTAAAAATTCAGTCTAGGGGAACACAGTCTCATTGCTTAACCCGGTTAAATTAAGGGGGCAACCTTACTGACACTGTGGGGGCACTAAAAAGATCTTGTCTTTGGCCCAGTATTCAATATATCGTACATACAACATTTGGAACACAGGTTTCAGTGTTTACTATAGGGCAAACCACATAGACTATAACCTGTATTATACCTTTAGGAAACAAAGAAATCTGTTTGCCTCTCTAAGGCACTCATGTGGCATAGGCCTGTAAACTAATATCATTGGTACAAGCAAAAGGTACAGCGAGTCTGAATGGGGCATGGGTTTGTACATATAACATTAGAGAACTAATTCATGGTGTTTTACTAGATAACTGAAACGTGTATCTGTTATTTTCTCACCTTTATTATATTTTTATCTCTTGCATTGTCAGTATTATCCATCTAAAAGGTTACCTTATTTTAAACTTGCCCATGCTAAATTGCTTGATCTACAGCCTCATGAAAACTGTCATCTCTGCAATAGCAACCATTGAGATACAATGAGAGACATGGGCATCAGCAGTTTTTGATCAGTGTTTATACATATGCATTGTGTCAAAAGAGACATGAGATCACATTATATATAAAAGATAATAATATTAGTAGTGCTTGGAAAGGTCACATTGCTCCCAGGGGTAGCTGCACATCATTAGGTCAGCATACTGTGCTCACCCTGTCTGGATGTAGCAGTCAAGGGAAATGGGTTTCAAGCACATTTCTGCCTCTGTTATTTGGACATCTGCTAGATTTCTCACTGAGGCATTTTCTTCTCCCACGTAACATCAGACTGCCTGAAAGCTGCATTTAAGCTTGGATGCATGCCTTTTTTTTAACACTCAGTAAAGGAAAAGAAAGGAATCCTTTGATGTGACTCCATATAAAAGATTCACTGGTCATCAGTTCTTTCTATTCTATATGTTCCAGTCTCCATTACCCTTGTTACTAACTAATCAAGTATATAATGGGGAGGATATCACATGCACAAATATACTGCTTCAAAAATACCTTTATTCACAAAACATGTTTCCAGCTAACAAGACATTTATCTGGATAAAGATAATGTTACTGAACACTGATAAAAAAGGGACATTTAAAATAAAATTCTCAGAGTACTTGCTGTGAATCTGTGGCAAACAATAGCTTATTGTAGATTTTAGTATCTCATTAGCCTTTGATATTACACTCGTTCAAGAAACCACTCATAAAGGAATTAATAGAATATTCTAGAGAAATAATTTCTAATTATAATTTGAAAAATAATTATTTAAACTTTAAGCCTTTTCAAGAAAATCCTTTTATTGAAAGCACATAGGGGGAAATTCACTAAAGCGTGAAGCGTATAACGCTAGCGCTAATTCTTCAGCGTGATGTCAAATCGTAACTTTGCAAATTCACTAACACTGACTAACGCAACTTCGCACCCTTACACCAGGCGAAGTTGCGCACTGACGAAGGATTGTAATTACGCAAATACACTAAGATGACCATTTTACTCCTCCGGATCAGTGAGGCATGCTCTTGATTCATTGTTACATATCTGGCATAACTCAGGTACGTTTAATATTTATAGAAGAAGCTCCGTCAGTGTTTGCTGAAGCGCTGCATGCTGGCTGCACATAAGTGAATTTATGCAGGTGTGTGGACACGGGAGATTGGATCAGTCAAAATAGTAAGTAATGTGAGACTGACGTTAAAGGGCCAGTAAACATTAGGACTTTAAAAAAAGCACTGAAAGCATTTGCAGACAATGTTACTTAGCACTTTCAAATGTAGCACCATTCATAGATATATATATTTATATGTTCATATATATATATATATGTGTGTTAGTTATAATATGTGCTTGTGATGCAATTTGTGTCACATGACTCTGAAATGGGTACATTAGAAAAAATTATATACTCCTTTTAGATATATATACTACTATTAGAAATCACCTTGGAGTTCCTTGGCCTCAGCCTGATTTCAGAAACCGTGCATTTGAGCATTCTTTGATCAAAATTCACTGCCAATGCTATAGTCAGAATGGCAGGCTGCATAGCCAAGTTTGGGTGCTTCTTTATTAGCTGTAGAACACTGGCAGAATATATGCCTGGTGTGCCATGAGCCTAATATTTCAAGCACAACAGACTGCTTGGGGTATCATTTAAGGAAGTGACAAAAGGTGATTAAGGACAATAGAACAAGTAGTTAAAACATGCAGTTATTATCATGCATTTGGAATTCTTTGAGCTTGCCTTTGAAACCTAGAATTTGAAGCAGAACACCCCTTTGTCAAGGTAGGTGGTCCAAGCTGCCTATACTTAAATTAGACATGCTATGTACTAATTCACAGTTGCTAGAACATCTGAAATTGTAGTGCTTACAATGACAGACACAAAGCTTTCATGTTTATACAGTAATGTGTGCAAACTAATATATTTAGAATTTGACATTTAATTGGCTGCACGAGGAGTGTACAGAAATTATTGGCTTAAAGTAATTTTGCAATCTCACAAAGAGTCAGTTTGAGAATTTAGAATGATTATTGTCAAGATCCTAGAAAAGTTTCCCGGGTATCAGGTCCGGACTGGGAGTCAAAATAGGCCCTGGAATTCCAAGTACACAGAGGGCCAAATAGTCCTCCACCAGCCCACTAAATACTGACTGTCTATGGGACCTTACAGCAGCCCCTCTGGAATTTGCCAGAACCCGCAGATTGCCAATCCGGGCCTGCCAGGGTGGGTTTATCAGGTTTACCGATTTACTACTGCACACATCCAGCAGGACCTTTCGCATGCACAGTATTTTTATATTTGTAACATTATAATTTTGTGCATTTGTCAACTACATGTTACTAGTCTGTACAGTTGTCCAGGACAACCATTAGAAATCCCTAGGAAATAGTTGAAGATGGTGGCATTTAGAGAATAAACACCAGACATAGGGTTGCACCTTTTCTTCCTATATATTTACCTTTTAACATTGGGATCAACCATCAAAAACACCGGAGACAGAGTTTGTAAATAATCCCACTTTGTAAACAATCTCTGATTTGGTAAACACCAGAGACAACAACCCAAACTAAACCATGTGCCCTGGCCCTGCTCAAGCCTCTCCCCCCAAATGTCCTGGTTCTGCCCTGATTGTGCTTAGTGTTCTGGTTATTTATTATGATTTTGCATGTGAATTAAAGGGGTTGTCCACCTTCAAACAACTAGTTGTTTTCAGATAGATCACCATAAATAACGACTTTTTCCAATTACGGTCTATTTTCTATTTGTAACCGTTTTTCTAATATTGTCGTGTAAAGCGTCATTTTTCACCTTCTAAAGCAGCTCTGGGATCAACCCCCCCCCCCAACTGTTCTAAACTGATACATTTGATGGATACATTTCTTATCTTTGTCCCTGCTGAGCAGAATCTCTGGGTTTCATTACAGGCAGCTGTTAGAATTGATACAATAGTTGCTAATACTCCAGAGATGTTGCTGTAAAATGTATCAATTAAATGTTGCAAAATTGTATCAACTTAGAGTCTGCACCTGAATTACTGAGCTGCCAGCCTCAAACACCAGAGACACCAACATTCAACTTTACACTTAGATTTTGGAAAAACAGTAAAAGATAAATAATGGAAAGTAATTGAAAAAAGTCTTTATTTACAGAGAACAATCTGAAAACCACTGAACAGAAAAAAGTGTTTGGAAGGTGAACAACCCCTTTAATACTAAATAGAGGCTTAGAAGAGTAAGCAAAGGGTTCTGGTGCAAATTATGGGCACTGCAGGCCTGGACTGGCAATCTGTGGGTTCTGGCAAATGCCAGAGGGGTTGCTATAAGGTGCCATAGAAAGTCAGTATTTAGTGGGCTGGTGGGGGCCTCTGTGTGGGCTGATTGGACCTCTGTGTACCTGAAATGCCAGGGCCTATTTTAATTCAGTCCAGACCTGAGGCACGAGGTGACTTGGCTGTTATGATTAAGATTGCCACCTGGCTGGTAAAAATATTGCTTGGTGCCAATGTTATTGATAGGAAAAAATGGCAAAAATATAAGGTCAGTATTTTTTTGTAGAAAAGGTGGCAGCTCTAATTATGAGGGGAAAGCGAGACTCAGTTGACATGTGTGGTACCTTTGGCTGGTGAGTTTTCTGGTGAAGAAGAGCTCAGCTAAGATTAGGCATTATATGAGCCAAACAAGTTCCCTGAATAGAGTTGCCACCTGGCCGGCATTTTACGTGCCTGGCCTGTATTTTTGGTAGCTAATCCCAATGTTATTAATAGTAAAAAAGATAAATATATAGGAAGGCCGGTATTTTTTTCAAGAAAAGGTGGCAACCCTATCCACCAACGAATTGCACTTTTTGTTTCTTTTTTAGACTAATGTGGTGTTTTTAAAAAAAATCTGAAACTGGGGTAAAAGGGCAATTCACCTTCATCAGCAAAATAGTAACAACACATAAAAAACACAGAAATGTGTTCAAACTTTCATAACCTGGTAAATTATGTGTAATTAGAGGGTATGGTAAAAAGAAAATGGGCTTTCCGAAACGTTGGGACCCCTGTAGAATTGAGGGACCTGCAGCCTGTGACGCTTTAGCAGTTATAAAAGTGTCATCTCTGCATAAAGCGCCACACTGCGTGCATATATATGAACGTTTTTACTTTAGCGCCACGGTGGTCCACCTGAGAAGGCGCATCCTCCCAATTTATACGCAACAGTCAGAACGCTATCATTACGGAGAACGGCTGTTCACATATTGACACGAACAATGGTTTGAATATACATGCCCTCCCTGCTGGCTCCATTTGTTGCCAGCTCTACACTCAATTTTATCACGTTTGACTAAAAAATTGTCTCCTCTTTCAGCAAGCTCTGAAAGTCCCTCCCCATTCTCGCCCTGTCAGTGTGTAGTCTCGCGAGACAGTAGTCGTGTGTTTGTGTGTGTGTATAAGCTAGCCCTCCTATTACCTTGCCTTGGCCTGTCAGCGGGAGCCTGTATGCTGGGTTGGCCAGCGCCCCCGGGGAGCAGCGCCCAGTGAGGCCTCTCAGCCCAGTCAGTACTGAGAGCAGGCCGGATCCAACCCGCTCGCTCATGGCGTCCGACAGCGACACGGAGGAATTTTTTGATGCCCCGGAGGATGTCAACCTATCCTGTTCTCCTGCGGTGTGAGTAGCGCCCTGTGTTCTCAGCACTACTTCCTATTGCAGTCTGACATGAATCTATAAAACTCACTGAGCGGAACTCTGCACTGACAGTTCCCTATTTTCTATCCTCTTTCTCCCATGTTGTCGGCTGCCTTTTCTCTCTCTTGTTTAACTGCTCCTGATCTCTCTGCCCCCCCCATACTGCAGCTCCATTCTGTCAGCTTATGTTTTCTACCTACCTCTGCCTTTATATACTCTCCCCTCATTGCCCTATGCCAATTACTTTCTCCATAAAGTTTAACTTGTTTTCCACTCTCTCTTATCTTGCTTTTCTGTCACCATTCTACTCTTGCCATCTACTTGTTTGTATCTTACATCTCTACATTGTCTTGTTGTTGCCCATACAAGTGTGTCACTACCATCAAAGCCTGTATCTTTCCCATTCCCACAAATCTTGCATTTGTTGTTGTCCCACCCACGCGTGCCTCCCTGACACTACTCCATCATCCAGCTCTACCACCCACAACCCCCTTGGCCCAATCTTCTTTCTCTCACCCTCCTCCCCCCCAAAATAAAACCCACCTCCTCACTCCAGCAAACATGCTTTTCTGCCTCTTCTCTTGCTGTTCTGACTCTACTCTCCCCACACCTTCTAAGACTTTTCCCACCCTACCTGTATTTCTTACCCCGACCATTATGACTCTACCTCCCACCTCCTAGGCTTACTTCTCTGACTCATTTTCTCACCAACCTTTCTTATTGGCTCTGTCCCCACCCCAACCTTCTCCTCCCCAGCCCCAAACACCCTCTGCCCATTGGAAGTTTATCTGTGACCTGAGTGGTTTTCTGTTTATGCTTTCTCTCTATGTTCCCTCTCCTTTTCTCATCTTTCCCCATTATGTTTAGCATGAGTATTTTTATAAGCTTCTTTACTTGTCTACTTGTATTTGCATCCTCTATAATCAGAGCCTCTATTTCTGGGGTCCCCAACCTTTTTTACCCGTAAGCCACATTCTACTGTAAAGAGAATCAGGGAGCAACACAATCAAGCAAATAATTACTGGAGTGCCCAATAAGGGCTCTGTTTGGCAGTACACCTAGTTTTTCTAGTTTTTATGCAACTAAAACTTGCCTCCAAGCCAGGAATTCAAAAATAAGCACCTGTTCTGGGGCCACTGGGAGCAACCATCTTACTGCACCCAGTGTATTTCTCTCTTCCATCCACTTCGTGACACATCCACTCTTTTTATGACAGCCTGTGTCTTCCTTGTCAGTGTGAGCTCGGTCATTAGCATCACCACTCTGTAACTATTTTATTTCTTGCTTATTTACTGTTTTTACATGGCTTTACTGTGGTATCAACCTGTACCCATATTTCATCTGATTTTTTTTTCTTTTATTTTTCATTCATCATACTTTGCATATTATTTACTTCATCAGGTTTTCATTTATTCATATCCGTTTTTCATAACCCTCTTTTCATCTTTTTTCTGCTTCTCTATCTGCAGATTCTATCTCTCCATCCTTACATTTTACTCTTCTTTCCAAAGGAATAAAACTATTTCAAGTTCCCTATCTTCCCTAAGTTTTCAACAGATATTCAGACTTTTTTAGTTACTGTATAGTTTCATGTAAGAGATCTGGAAACCTGTTATTCAGAAAGCTCTGAATTACAGGAAGGCAATCTCCCATAGACTCCATTTTATTAAAATCATTTATATTTTTAAAAATAATTGTGGGTTTTCTCTTTAGTAATAGTGTTTTTGCGCCTGTAATTAAATTTTTTTGGAGGCAGAACAGTCCTAAAAAAATCCTATTGGGTTTAACATTTAAATTATTTTCTTAGTAGACTTAAAGGAGAACTAAACCCTAAAGTGAAATAAGCCTACCCTACATAGACCCCTCCCTCCAGTTCTAGCTGCTACCCCGGGCAAATGCCCCTAAGTCTTTACTTACCCCTCAGTGCAAATTCAGGAATCTGAGTTGATGGCAGCCATCTTCCTGGTCTTCGGTAATATGAGAATGCGAGTGGCGTTTCGGCAAATGTGCAGTTGGAGCAATTTCCCGGTTCACGAGACAACTGCGCATTCAGCGAGATGGAAATTGCTGAAGCGCCAGACGAAGGCACCAAGATTACCAAAGATCCGGAAGATGGCTGCCATGAACTACGATCCCTGAATCTGCACCGAAGGGTAAGTAAAGACTTAGGAGCATTTACCAGGGGTAGCAGCTAGGCTGGGGAGGGAGGACGTCTATGTAGGGTAAGGGGTAAGGTTTTTTTTTTTTTAAAAGCGGTTGATTCTCCTTAAATGTATGGAGAACCACATTTTGGAAAGACCCCTTATCTAGAAAACCCCAGGTCTCGGGTCTTCTGGATAACAGATCCCATAATTCATTACTATTGTGGCACAATAGAAATATCCGTCATCTGGGAGAAATGTCTGATTTAATCTTTATTCTAATTTGATGAATCTGTCAACAGACAGACATTTTTGCTGCAATAATTTTTCCTCCGAGTACTGCAGCGAGCTAACCTTACCCATGTATTCTGAAACTTAGAGTCATTTAGTAATGAACGTAAAGTCGTTGTTCACCTTCAAAAACACTTTTTTTTTGTTCAGTTGTTTTCAAATTGTTCACCAGAAATAAAGACTTTTTTCAGTTTCTTTCCATTATTTATCTTTTACTGTTTTCCCAAAATCTAAGTTTAAAGTTTAATGTGTCTGTGGTGTGTCTGGCAGCTCAGTAATGCAGGTGCAGACTCTAATCTGATACTATTTTGCTACATTTAGTTGATACATTTCAAAGCAACATCTCTGGGGTATTAGCAACTATTGTATCAATTCTAACAGCTGCCTGTAATGAAACACAGATATTCTGCTCAGCAGGGACAAAGATAAGAAATGTATCAATTTAGAACAGTTGGGGGAGGTCGGGGACCCCCCTCCCAGAGCTGCATTAGAAGGTGAAAAATGACACTTTATACTTCAATATTAGAAAAACGACTACAAATAGAAAATAGGCCGTAATTGGAAAAAGTTATTCTGGTGATCTATCTGAAAACAACTAGTTGTTTGAAGTTGAACAACCCCTTTAATAACTGCAACATAAGCAGTGCAGTGAGTGGTCTTTAATATTTTTATGTACACACAGGAGATGCTCAGGCTGGACTTCAGTGGCTGCTACCAACCATTTGACTTTTTTTTTGAGTTTTAGAATGTCTAGGGTAGTAATTTTTAAGCTCAGTTGTACACAGGAAGATCATATATTCATATATACTCTTACCACAACTTAATGTCAATTTGCTGAGATAGTGTTGGTACAATAGAAACCACATCTCTGTTAAAATTCCAAACTGCAGTGCTTGATGATAAATGTGCAGTTGTCTACATCTTACAAAATATTAAGTTTAAGGTGAGCTATCCATCTGAATTGTTTTCCAAGATCAAGACTTTAACACAGTCTAACGGTGAACATACTTGTCCTTGCTTTCCTGCTTAAAAACAAAAAACATGGGGTTGGATTGTGTCTCATGGTTACTGCTTAACAAAGGTACTTTTTTTTTTTTTTTTACAAACATAAGAATTTGGGAGTATTGCAAATATTTTGATGTTTCCAACTAAGGCTATCATTATATATTTTATTCCAGTGGATGAGGAACGGTCTGTAGCTAAATGACTTTGACATTCTAAAAAGCTACAGTTCTGTTCCTCACCAGTTCTCCAACTGATGATCATGCCAATAAATGGTCATTGATACCTGTAGATGCTGTTTGGCTTATCCAGTGAGTATGGGAGATTGGGATGTCATGCATTTGATTGCCTTGCCCTACACTGCTAGTGGAGATAAATGCTGTCTCCCAGATTTAAATTCAGAAATAATTTTGTAACATGAAGTCAGCAACAAGTGAGTTTATATAACTTCTTATCTAACACAACAGATAACATAAATGTTTATTTGGGAATCAGAAGAAAATTTCTCTGCAAGTCCAGTTGCTTTGAGTTACTTGTGTTAGATATGCCTATCCCAGTGCTAATATGTTGGCTTAAAGTGAGCAATTTACATAGGAAATCATGGCATTCTGTTTCAATAAGGAGCTGCTTGGTCATTCATTTCTCAAGGCCTATTTATGCCCATTTATGTAGGCATTCGTGGGGCATGTTCACTAACACTGGAGAAAAATATCTCTGGAGAACTAATCAAAACTTTGCTTTTGTTTTCTAAAGGTGGCCATACACATAGAGATCCGCTCATTTGGCTCATTCGCCAAACAAGCGGATCTCTCCCCGATATGCCCATCTTGAGGTGGGGCGATATTGGGCTGATCCGATCTAGGGCCCAACAATCGGATCATACCGGTAGTCTGATTGCGGGACCACGTTAACTAACAGATGCCGATCGACATCTGGCCGACTCTCAGGCAGATATCGATTGGGGAAGCCCGTTGGAGGGCCACACACATGGGCCAATAAGCTGTCTGTCTATCAGCAACTTTTATCGGCCCATGTATCGGTTAAGTTGTTTGTCGGCAACTTTGATCGGCCCACCTTAACTTGTAGGTGACTCTTTTAAATCTAATTACTGATTGGATGCCATGGACAACATCTCCAGAGATATTTACTTCCATTGTAAGTAAACATGTTAGTCTGATTTTTGTCTCTGTCATCTTATGGTGGCTTTTTGGTTTGCACCCTTTGCCTTGCACCACTGGGGTTATCCATTGAGATCTACCCGGGGCATTATTTGCACAGAGTTTTCTGTGTTCTCCATGTGTCTACGTGGGTTTTTGCTGGTTACTTTGTTTTCCTCCTACATTACAAAAGCACACTGGCAAGTTAATTGGCTCCTGTTATAAATTGACCATAGTTTGTGTAAATGTTCTAGGGCCCTTAAGCTGTAAGTCTCAGTGTGGCAGGGACTGATATGAATGATGCCTTTATGTGAAGCCTGTGTAAATATGTCTGTGCTATATAAATAACAGATAATAAATAAAAAATCATTTTCCTAGCCACAAGCTATGGACAGCCAGATACAGTAAGCATGGATGAAGTAGGTCAGATTGGGATTCAGTAAAATCTGTTTTTCCTTTCCCTTTCAGCTTTGTGATTTCAGATTGCTTTTCAGCTACAGAGGATACGGATGGCATGCACAGTTTTCAGTGCTGACACATTGCTTTGTAACCATATCCCAAAAGTCAGGTGCAACTGAAGGAACATTGCTTTGAATAAAAAAAATATATATATATATATATGGCTGCTGACATTAGACATTTAGGGGCAAATTCATTATAGCGCGAAGCGTCTAACGCTAGCGCTAATTCGCCAGCATGGCATGAATTCGTAACTTGGGAAATTCACGAACACCGGCTCTGGCGAATTTTCGCTAGCGAGTAGATAGACTTGTGCAACTTCGTACCCTTACGCCAGGCGAAGTTTCGCACTGACGAAGGATTGTAACTTTGCAAATTCGCTAAGATGAACATTTTCCTCAACGTTAGCACTTACGCTAGACGTTACTCCGCCTGGTCTGACCAATACAATAGATAGGAGTTTGAAAAAAAAAATTTACATTTTTTCTAAGTCCCAAAAAACCGCTGGCGTATTTTAGCATAGGAGGGTGATAGTCTGAAAAAGTTTGATAATTTTTTGGGGGGGGTTACCCTTCTCCCCCCTACATTTCCTAACATATGGCAACTAAACTATACAGGGGGCATATGTAGGGCAATAGGACAACTTTATTTTATTTATTAAAGGTTTCCTGGGCTTGTGTAGTGGAATGTAGTGGCTGTAACATATACTTCTATTATAACTTAAAGGTCCAGCCATATGCAAATTAGGCTTCGCTAGGGTAACAGCGCTCTGCCTAGTGAAGTAACACTAGTGCAACTATGCTACCGTTCACTGACCTGAGCGTAAATTCGTACTTTAGTGAATTTGCGTATTGCTGGCGAAAATTCGCCTGCCGAAATGCGGCGAATGCTAGCGAAGCTAACTCTAGCGAATTTTCGGATTTTAGTGAATTTGCCCCCAAGTGTTTTGTTTTCATATTCCTACTCACAGCTTGTTCTGTTTGATTTGTTTATGGCTGTAAATATTGTAAGGGTGCAATTACCCTCTGGGGAGAGACATTTTCCCCTTTCCTCGGCTGAATCCTCATTGAAAGATTCGGCAAAATGTATATGCAAATTGGGGGCAGAAATTGCATTTTTAAAAACTTCTTTGTTTTGTCACGTGATTTACATCCCCACCTCTACTTTGCATATGCAAATTAGCACTTGGTTCAGCCATGCACAAGGGTTTGCTGAATCCTGGACTCGGTGGATCCCCAGTTGACTTAACTGATCTGGACACTTTAGTTGAGATTCCAGTAGTCAAAGAGTAGTGACATGAGCTGATAAAAAAGAAGGAAAATTTGCCTTAAAGGAAAACTATAACCCCCGAACAATGTAGTTCTCTATAAACAGATATTGCATAAAACAACTCATATATAAAACCTTGCTTCATGTAAATAAACCATTTTCATAATATACTTTTTTAGTAGCATGTGCCATTGGGTAATCATAAATAGAAAATAGCCATTTTAAAAAATAAGGACAGCCTCCTGGGATCGTATGATTCAACGGTGCACATAAACATACCAAACAAACTATAAAGTTAGGTCACACGAGCCAATTAACAGACAGAATTGTGTCTTTTGCTTCCATACTTCTTCCTGTTAGAGTTGAAATATTTCTGGTCAGGTGATCTCTGAGGCAGCACACAGACCATCATGAAATGGTGGTTCAAGGCAAGAGATGTAAAAGGGCAATATTTACTTAAATATATATTTCAGGTAGGTAAGATTCTTTAATATCTCACTTGATTTCTCAAAAATTCATTTTCGGGGTATAGTTTTCCTTTAAATAAGAGTTTAATGACAAAGATGTATCATATTCTGAGACATGCTTAGTATGCTAGTTGTTTCTCTATAGCAGAGTCTGCTTCAACACTATGTACTACTGCTACAGGTGTTGCTACTACTACATTTACTACTACTTTATCCTCTGCCTCTTCTTCTCTTCTTTTTCAAGTCACTTGCTTTTGGTAGTCTACCAAGAATCTCCTTAAGGGCTAGGGCAGACGGGGAGATTCGGGGGCAATTTGTCGCCTGGCGACTTCTCACCACGACTTGTAGCCCCCGAACCTCCCCGAATAGCCAAGTCCTGGGGCGCACCGGCGTTACTTGAAAACGCCGGCGCCTATTCACACGGAGCGGCGCGATTTTTGAAATCGCTCCAAATTGCCTCGCGAGTCAATTTGGAGCGATTTCAAAAATCGCACCGCTTCGTGTGAATAGGCGCCGGCGTTTTCAAGCAACGCCGGTGCGCCCCAGGACTTGCCTATTCGGGGAGGTTCGGGGGCTACAAGTCGCGGCGAGAAGTCGCCAGGCGACAAAATGCCCCCGAATCTCCCCGTCTGGCCTTAGCCTAAAGAGGGTCCCTGCTGCAACTAGGGCCCAAATCCTGTTCCCATTTCTTTACTATAAGCTTACTTTTAACATGCTTGTTCTTTCTTATTTAAAGGAGAAGGAAAGGCTAAAAATAAGTAAGCTTTTTCAGAAAGGTCTATTTAAATACACCAGTAAAACCTCAAAGTAATGCTGCTCTGATTCCTCTGTCAAAAGTAACACTGCATTGCTTTCCATCTATTGTGTATAAATGGAATTCTGTATCAGCTAAAACCTCCAGGGCTAGTGCTTGAGCATGCTCAGTTTGCTCCCCCCCCCCTGCTGTAATGAGTCCAGAGCTATGATTGAGCAGGGAG
Source organism: Xenopus borealis (assembly GCA_024363595.1). Classification (NCBI taxonomy): domain Eukaryota; kingdom Metazoa; phylum Chordata; class Amphibia; order Anura; family Pipidae; genus Xenopus; species Xenopus borealis. The sequence goes on from CM044445.1 coordinate 50,203,429, forward strand.
GAAGTGATGTCACACCACGCTAATATGGCTGCTGCTATCCTAAACAAACAGAGAGAGCTTCTAGAACTGCTTACTCAGGTATGGTGGGAATTGTATATTTGTTGTGGTCTGTTGCCATGTATATGTGTGTGTGTTTTACCTTTCTTCCAATATTTAAAGAAGGTGAAGGGCCAGCAAGCTGATACTTAGCTGTACTTCATTGTTGCTGCATTGCATTTCAAATTAAATCTCTTTCCTACCATGAACACAGGAGTGCCCAATGTTTTATTCTCGCTTCCTAGTGTTGTAGAGCATATATGTTTAATTCATGTTGAAGTGTTGGCAGCTAATTACAAACAGAAATTAATAATTTATTGGTACTGAAACTGTTGTACAGTTTATAGATACAACAACTAAAATATCTCAGATGTTATACTGTATCTTTCAATAAAACTGTTTTTAAAAAAAAATGGTTGATGGCTTGTTAGAAACAAAAACAATGCAGGTATGAATGCACACAGGAGTTAAAAGTCAATTAGCTGGCAGATACTGAGAGTTTTTCTATTTTGTTTTTCACTTGATGGGGTGTGCCTTGCATCAACCGGGCCATTTTTGTGCACGTTTGTGTATTCTCTGCTTGTTAGGACAAATTAACTGAGATCAAATTTGATTTCCTCATATGGAAGAAACAGGTTTGCTCTGAAATACATGTATGCAAAGCATTTGTAGTTGTTCAATATTGCGCATTTTGCCCAGTGTTTACTTTATGCTTATGAAGTACATTAAAATGTGTCCCAATGCTTGAGGAAAGTGTGAAATGGCGTATGTGTTTGCTATGAATACAATTAGCATCTCAACTGGCTTTTAAAGAAATTGTTTTGCAAAATGTGTGCATGTATTCATTTACTGATATGCCCTCTGTTGGGCTCTTAAATTATTATTGATAAGCAACTCTGTACTATTGTTGTTTAGTATTTGCTAGGCAGAACTGTATTTAGGTCCGAAGCTGCCCTAGGCATCGGGACTTAATACGTCCCTACGCACGGCGTGTGACGTCGCTTGCCGTGCGGACATTGCTTCCACAAAAATCCGGCCCCTTACCCCTCACCCCCCACCGGATTTCTTTTTTTTAAATTAAAAATACAGCTATAGGCACCTGCCGCCCTAGGCACAGGCCCTCGGGTGCCTTAATATAAATGTGGCTCTGTCGCTAGGGATGGTAAGAATCAGGGCCAAAAGCCTAGCCAAACTGAATATAACAAAAAAAAAACATGACTTTTCATCACACAAGCAAGAAAGTTAAACATTTTGTTGCCCACACTGTTCTCTTTCCCTCTTGATTCCCTAATTTTCATATGCAAATTAGGGTTTGGTTTGATATTTGTCCAAATCTTTCACAAAGGATTTAAGATTCAACCTAATCCTAAAATAGTTTGATTCTCTTAGTATTGGCATATCAAAGGATATTCTTCACAGGATATATGAAGTTCTTATGGATTATATGCACAGGTAAGGGATCTGTTATATTTTTAAAACATTTTTCTCTGTAATAATAAAACGGTACCTTGCACTTGATTCAAACTAAGAATTCATCTCTATTGGAGGCAAAACCAGCCTATTAGGTTTATTTAATGTTTACATTATATTTTAGTAGACATGCTATGAAGATCCAAATTACAGAAGGACCCTTTATCCAGACACACCCTTAGGTCCTAAGAAATCTGGATAATCTGCTCTCCACCTGTATATGCATTTGGACACAGATTTCTTTAGCCAAGGCACTAAGGATATGCTGCATGTATGTTTTGTAGACCGTGTTGTCCCATGTTGCTGCCCCACAGAAAGTACATTTTTTGCTGTTGAATGCTCATCTCTGCAAATCTATATTTGGTTAAACATAACTTATTGCAAACCAGCCAACAATGGTGTGGTTGTTGGATTCTACTCTAGTAAGATAACAATTAAAGTAAAATCAGTGTGTTGAACAAATGTCATATTACTAGCTGTAAGGGTAAATCGCAGATTATAAGATCTAATAATAGTTCCTTTTCAAGTGTATCCCACAATAAGTACATTACTTCTCTAATTATTGGGATTACCTTTACACAAGGCTTTAGTCAAGGCAGCTTTAAATATCCACTATTCATAAAATCCTGTTAGTCTTATTAGAACAAAGACTTGTTTCTATTCACCAACAACAAGATGGTTTTTAGTTTTTTTGCATTTCACCTTCCAACACTTGTTTTCTGTACAGTTGTTTTTTGGACAGTTTACCAGAAATAAAGACTTTTTTTCAATTACTTTTATATTTTATATTTTCTAATATTGAAGCTTAGAATTTACTTTCTTATGTCTTAAGCAGATCTGGGGGGGGGCGGGGGGTCACTGACTGTAAATTGTTTTAAACTGATATCTTAGTTGATAGATTTGTTTCGGCCCTTCTAAGCAAAATCTCTGAATTTCATTAAAGGGCACCTATGGATTAGAAAAGTTACCCCCAACCAAAGTGCGGGCTGATAGAGCCCGCATTTCGGTTGAGGGTACAAGTACCAAAAAAAAATGCCCCCCGCCAGCGCAGGCAAGCTACCGGTGCGAGCCGCCATGACAGTAGACGCGCATGCGTGTTTGTGCGCGTGTGACGTCACTCGAATGCACATTAAGAAAAGAGGCCCCAACAGTGACGGCTTTTCTTAATGCGCATGTGTATGACGTCACACGTGCACAGATGTGCATGCGCGTCTACTGTCATGGCGGCTAGCCTTTAAAGGCAGACAATTGATAAATCATTGCTAATACTCTCGAAATTATATCAACTAATGTAACATTGTAACAGTTCAGAATCTGCATCTAGGTTACTGAGTTGCCACATACCAGAGACAGGAACATGAAACTTAAAATTTCGATTTTGGAAAAACAGCAAAAGATAAAACATTATCTGTCTGTCAGTAGTTGAATGAAAAAAAAAAAAAAAAAAAAAACGAACCTGCACACAATTTTGCCACTTTTTGGACCCCTTAAAGTGCCCAAAAACAGCCCCATGTGTCCTTAATGCCTCTTGACATAGGAATGATCTCCCTAGTGTCCCAATGTAAACATTAAATAAACCCAATAGGCTGGGTTTGCTTCCAATAAGGATTCATTATATCTTGGGATCAGGAACAAGGTACTGTTTTATTATTACACAGAAAAAGGAAATAATTTGAAAAAATATGGATAAAATGGAGTCTATGGGAAATGGCCATTCCGTAATTCTGAGCTTTCTGGAGAACGGGTTACTGGACAACTGATCCCATACCTGTACTCGAATGGAAAAACAACTTGAATCTCTTAAGTTTAATTGAGTTTTCAGCCAAAAAAAAACAAAACCTTGAATCGCAAAAATTTATAGTTTTCAGGCAAAACCCTCCAAAAAAAAACTTGAACATCTTGAAGGTTATTAACATCTTCAAATGGTTCAAGGGACCTCTCCCATTGACTCCTACATAACCTCAACAGGTTTTAGTTGGTGTATTTTTGGATTTGAGCTATTTACAGGGTTTTTTCCTGTAAAATTGATTTTTTTACTCCAAAATAACCTCAAAAATGGGAATTTTTCATTGAAAATACAACTTGAACCTTAAGAAATCTGCATCTAAAAGTATATTCATCAGATCACTCCTTTAACAAGGAATATCTAGAAAAATGTGCTGCATGGAAGCATAAATATAATTGCTGCCTGCAAGATACAGTAAATTTTTTTCCCTTTTTAAAAATCGATAAGCTTGTTACAATTAAGTGATGCCATAGATTGCATTTGTTTCCTAATGAATACACACGCAGGCACACCTTATGATAATAATCGCTTAATGTATTCCTTAGGTGTAGAGAATTGTAACTTTAAAAGGTCACATTCAACATTTTCAATTTAAAAAAAATCTTAGTGCACTAGCCCAAGTTTAGCAAGTGTATTTTAGAGCCAGTGTGTGTGTGTAAGAAACCATTCAGCATTATGGGCTATTAAGTAATCTGCAAAACTGTGTTTAGTTTGTATATTATATATATAGGATAGGATGCGGGATGCATCAGCTTATGCATACCCTGTACAAACCATGTAACTAACTTTTTTTCTAAATACAGATATGTTCCCTTTAATCCAGTATTTGTATAATGAGAGTGCTGTGGTAATTTGTTTAGTTCAGTATATAATATAAGCCACACACCCATGCACCAAACTGAGTTTAATTGCACCATGGAGAAGAGCTGAATTTTTTTTTGTGTTTGTGTATAGAACGTTAACCGTAATAAGATCCATAACCACGAAAAATACATAGCAACCACCTTTCCCAGATAGCAATTACATCTATTATAATTATCTAAAATCCAATTTTCAAATATAACTATTCAATTGAATGCTTCAAATATACTAATATATATATAAAATATGCAGGTCAATTGTTGTTTAAAGAACTACAGAAAAAAGTAGCAAAAACTCCTCTTATCTGGAAGATAGGAAACAATTAAAGAAACCTTGTTCATTGAGTCCTTTTGGAGACATTGTGTCCAATTTCCTAATCCAATATGTTTCACGCTGTAGCAAAATTTAGGATCTATCTCCCCCCTCCTAGGTTCTGGAACATGGTCAATGCCTTTATATTTAAAAGTGGGCAATCTATGCCCCATCTCCAGATAATGTTTAGCTACAGGCTTAACTGTTTTATTGTCTTGAAATGCCGTGCTGATGGCGGACCTATGTCTGTCCATCCGAAATCTTAATGTTAAATCAGTTTTGCCTATATAGGCTAAACCACATGGACAGGTAATCGTATACACAATGTGTGTGGTGGTGCAGGTAATGCGGTGTTTAATCCTAATCTTTTGTCCTGTATGTGGATGGTGAAAAAACTCACCAGGGGACATATATCTACACTAAATACAACTGGTGCACCTAAAACATCCCGGTTTACCTGAAATCAGCCAAGGAGACTGTGTTTCTGGTAACATTTCACCGGGTCAGTGAGCACCAATAAATCTCACAGATTCTGCTCCCTAATGGACCAATTATGACTTACTATATGTTTTATTTGAGCAGATGAAGTGTTACATCTACTCACAAAAGTCATTTGGTCACAGGAAGACTTCTCTATGGGTGACGGTGTTCGCTCTCGAGCCACTTTTGTGAGCGTGGGGGAGTCATATGCCCTATTTCGAAATCTCTCCCACATGTCTTTCAACTGCTTTTCACAACGATCGGTATTGGAATTATTCCTTAAAACTTGACAAAACTGTGAAATTGGTATGGATTTTTTGAGGGTATTCGGATGACAACTGGACATGTGCAACAAAGTGTTCCTGTCAGTGACCTTATGGAACAGCGAATATTGGAATTTGTCCCTTTCACGCCACACCTCTACATCAAAAACTGTAAGCTTCGGCCATTACAGTTTACCGTAAACCTAATTGGTGTTGGCAAGGTATTCAAATAGTTAACCATCGCTAGACAGGATGTCTGGTCTCCATCCCATACCAGAAAGACATCATCACCTCATCGATAAATCTTTTATAGCATATTAAACACTCGCCAAACCTTGAAATGAAATTACTCAACTTGTACTGATGCATATAAAGATTAGCGTATGATGGCGCCATCGAAGCACCCATGGCTGTCCTGGTCTTTTGTAAATAGAATTGTTTCTCAAACCTAAAATAGTTAAATTTGAGACATGCCTCCAATAGGGCTAAAACAAACAGTATACTG
>CM044445.1:50290078-50321529 GCA_024363595.1 Xenopus borealis
CAGAGATGCAGGGACTTAACTCCATAGGTGCCAGTAGAAAACCTATGGGTCCCTACATTTGCTTGTTATAAATGAAAAACCAACACAACATTGAAATTTAATATATAAAGTATGAAAAACAAATTGTACAGTCCATTCCTGTAACTGTTGCAGCTCAAAATACATGTTACTGCCTGTTCAAATTAAGGGCTAATATGTAAAATCAAAAGAAACAAGATACTTTGAGTACTCAAGTCTATATAAATTTTAGAAGACAACATTGTGCATTCTCTAGCCACATCAGATCAATATTGTTTACTAGAGCTAAATCAGTTATCTACATATTTCAGAGCACCACTAGATCATTGCTATCAATGCCAAAAACTGAGTATGCTCATTTTGTATTGATTTATTTTGTCTGCCAAGCCTCTATTTGCAAAACAATATTTTTTAGCAGAAATTACTTTATTATTGAAATTATTTTCACCCTAAATGTCTGAAGAACCTTCAGTGACATTTGTCACTTTAGTGTCTAACATATATAAAACCTTGGTATCCTTAGATGCAGGGCTCTGAAGCCTCCTCTACCACAGAGGGCTAAATGATATATAATTTACATATAGTGGTGTTAGCTTACGCATTTTAACTGGAACCTTGATGAAAAACATTCTATCTAACTCTAAATTGCTTTCACAGATACATAATACAGATCCATGGAAAAGTAACGGCCATCCCAAAAAAATTGACCCAAACTTGAGTTTAGACTCCAGTCTAATTAATTAATCAAATTCACGAGTCAATGAAAATTTGTTTTTTTGCCTGGGTTGTCCTCTGCTGTGTGTCATGAGTTTTTGGAAAACTATTGAATGTATAAAATTGAAGGGTGTCATACTTGCTCAATGCCTGTCCCCCGTTTTCCATGGTGTGACACCGTTCTCTCTGCTACCATGACATACAATTATTTTGTATCTGATTCCATATGGTCTTATAAGCCTTAAAGGACAAGGAAAGTGTAAAATAGAATAAGGCTAGAAATGCTGTATTTTGTATACTAAACATAAACATGAACTTACTGCACCACAAGCCTAATCAAACAAATGATTTATGCTTTCAAAGTTGGCCACAGGGGGCTGTCATCTTGTAACTTTGTTATACATCTTTGTCTGACACTGGCACTGCACATGCTCAGTATGGTCTGCTTGAGTTCTGCATGGCTGGTAAGTAAGGCAGGGGCTCCCCCTGCTGTTCATTAGTGATTGTTTCCCTGCCAGAAGCACTATGACTAAATGAAGGGAGAATTTCACTGCATACAGTCAGGTTTCTTATAAAAACAGTACACATTTTAAAATTAAAGTATATTGGAGATAGATTTCTTTTTCATTAAAGAAAGTAAAAATTGGATTTTATTTCTTTGCCTTTCCTTGCCCTTTAAGAAACAAATAAATTGTAAATGACTTGTGATCAGGGATGGGTGCCTCATCCTCTCTGAACTCCTGTACTACTATAAAAACTCCAGATAATACATTATTTTAGTACCTATTTTACATTTGTAATTTTAATGGGATCTTTATCCTGCATGTTCTTGGGAGGTTGATTTTCTTTGTTATATTGTGATTGCTGTTGTGAAATCGCCTTTCAGCATATTAGCACTTAACATACATCTGTGTTATTTTTTGGTACAGGAGAAAGCAAGAGTGGTGGAGCCATTGGACTATGAAACTGTCATATCGCAAAGAAAAGCTCAGATTTACAGTGATCCGCACAGGGATATGCTAATGTTTCCCATGGAAGATGTGTTTGTAAGTCTGTTTATTACAAAAGTATACAAACAAGTCATAATTTGCAGAAAACTAAGACGTGATACAGGTTTATTACCTTTTACATTGACAGATTTCTACAGTAGATCGTCAGTGGAGGACAGTGCACTCTGTTGTTCCAGAAGATGCAGAGAATCAGGCAAGAAGCCTGTTTGTGAAAGAGGTAAGGAGTGAAGGGAAAAAAAAAGCTTACAGTTATGTTGCAAAGTGAGTACATTCCTTTTTTGTGTTTTTTCCTTTTTTAACCTACATGGACATATAAATATTTAATATTTATTCAAACAGTATACAGAGATAAAGGGAATGTAATTGACCCTGAAAACATGAAAAAATTGCCTCAGCAATCATTTATTCAAAAAATTAACAGATATTCCATTTGCTTTTTGGGAATATCTGACATTGCCCCTATTGACAAGAACAAAAGCTATCTCTGACATCACTAGATTTTTCGCCAGTACTTAATTTAGCATTATATCAGTATGGTGATGTTTGAAGGGTTTCAAATCCTCATCCCCACCCCACAGATTCTCAATGGTATTTAGTTCTGGGCTGACTTTGCCATTCCAGAATCCTCCATTTAGTTTTTTTAGCTGTTTAGCCTTACCTGCAAAGCAGCCAAAACCATAACATTTGCACCACCATCATGCATTAGAGTTGACAACAGGTTCTCTGGCGAAATGCTGCCTTTGCTTTTCACCAAAAATGTCCTCTTTTTCTGAGGATCTTGGCCTTGTCTGTCTCAGAAGTCCTTGTATTTACCTTGGTGTTCCTGGGCAAACTTTAAGCTTGTCCTTCTATTCTTTTTAGACTGGAAATGTTTCCTTCTGCCACTCCCATGTAGATCTAATTTGTGAAACCTCTTTTTAATGGTAGACATCAATAGCGACACAAGCATCCTGTGGATATTTTCTGAATAGTTAGCCTTCTGGACAGAACTAGTTTGGAAACTGAGGAATGCAAATGTAAATTGCTTCTGCCCGCAGCTTCAGAATAATAACACTATGAATGAATGTGCATATTTAATGCTATGTTGGTCATTAAAAGCTCTAACCTATCTATATTTATTTATAACATCTTCTTTCATGCACTAACAATTTGCAATTACAGCACAGAGTGCTATACTTTTTATAACTTATAGATGGATAAAACAAACAAGTGCATCTATGAATGGGCAAGGTGCAAAGTACAAAAAATAAAGGAAAATGTTCTTGTCCCCACAAAGATATAGCAGGGGCAGGACATGGGCTTCTCCTGGAATACACATAGTTTTGTGTTATTTAGAAAGCACAAACCTGCATTCTTATTGTTTGCTTCCTGACAACACTGTGCTCTGTTACTTGCACTGTATATTTTAAACTTTGTGCAAGTCGCTGAGTGCACAGCATGGGCCACGAAGAGTGGCACAAGTGGCCATTGTATTGGCACTAAAGGGGTGCAACTTTGTTGCTGTTAAAGACTTCAAAAAGGTGCACCGTACTTGTGTTCAATTACCCCATAACATGTCTGTTTTACATGGACTATACAACATTCATTTCAGTGGATAAGGGGGGTGGCTGTACATGCTTCAGTGTGGCAACATATGGTATTATGATGTTGCAGAACTGCAATGCAACACATATTACCAGCAACACAAATCATATTAGAATATTGTGAATTCTGCCTTTGTGACTAGTTTGAAGCCTTGCTTGCTTGCCATTTATTCATACATTATTGGGTTAGGAAAGTTCTAATTTTTAAAGCAAAGTTAAATAAAAATGTGTTTACATATGTTTCTTTATGTGTGGAATCTTACTAAAATATTCAAATACATTTTTGCAGTGCATAAAATATTATAGCTCTCACTGGAAAGTGGTAAACTACAAATATGAGGAATATTCAGGTGACTTTCGGGCTTTGCCTTGGTAAGTACTATTCTCACCGTCTGATAGATATTTTATATATATATATATATATATACATGTATATAGCATAGCCTATCTTCACCATATTACTGTTTAACCCTTTATATCAGGGGTTCCCAACCACCGGTTCTTGGCCGGGGGCAGTCCTGAACTGGCCCGCGGAGCCTAGCCTGCCATTAACAAGATGCGCTGAATTGGATGCTGGTGTGCCAACCCCTCGCACCTCTCCCCCCAGGCCTTGAAAAAATGTTTGCCTCCACACCGGTCCCCAAACCAAAAAAGTTTGGGAACCTCTGCTTTATGTTATATAGCAGAGAAAGCGTGGCAGAATGTTACTTACTATGAATCATTCTGATAGCTATTACATTTATGAGCAGAGTGATTCTTTAGAGTAATACTTTAAAGTGATTTTGAGAAATCAAATCAGAAATGATACCTTGCAGAAACTGAGGCTGATTCTGAATTTTATTTCATCCCCTGAAAGCATGAGCACAAATATTCTCTGAGAAAATATACCACATACTACATAAGGCATCATTTGTAATCTTTTTTCACCTTTTCAGCAAATCATTCCGTCCAGAAAAGATCCCAAATCACATATTTGAAATAGATGAAGATTTTGATAAAGATGAGGTAAGGCATATACAGTAGATTCATATTTTCTTGTCTTTGTGCTATCTTACCAATTTTTGCATAAACCTGTTTTTGTCCAAAAAATACTGATATACGTACATTTTCATGAACAAATAATTATTTCTCATATCATTGTGCATATATATAAAAAAACTCAGTCTTTGCCCCTGACATTAAATCCATTTCTCATTGGCAGACTGAGGACAAAGGAAGTGTGCCTTTTGGAGCAGAGCATAGACAGGCAAAATATGTACTTGGGCTCCTCCTTGTCTTCTAGTTTAGTTCCAATGAAATGATCTGGGGTGTAGAATTTTGTCTGGGCCATTTCAGTGGCCAGATGCTTTTTCAGTTATTTTCCTAGCATTTTTTTAATTTCTCTCACATTACCAGTCTTCAGAGCTGTAAGCTTTTTGTTCTTGCCTGTCCTCAAGGGACATAATGAATACACAAGGAACGGTAAATAAATGTGTTTCATTTACATATATATTTCCTGTTTGCAGGACTCTGCATCAATCTGTTCTCAGAAGGGAGGAGTCATTAAACAAGGCTGGCTGAATAAAGCCAATATAGGCACCACCATTCCTGTTACAATGAAGGTAAAGACTCAATTTTCTGTGCTGGCAGATATTTCTAAATAGGAATTCAAGCTGTGTGTGAGTACAGTAGTGATGTCCAGCACAAGACATTCAGAACTTATGAGCTTACTTGCTCCTTATGTAATTTTGGGCTGGCATCCATAAATAATTTGCAGGTTGCAAACGGCATTGGCCTGATCAAGGGCTGTCCAACTGGTCGCCCACGTCCCTGCATGCGGCCCACGACCCGCCTTCTGTGGCCCCCTACCTGCTGTGCTTGCTTACCATGTATAAATTTTAAATGGTATCACAACAGAGATTAACTGGCCCCTGCATTGGTTAAACCTTAAATTCAGACTAATCCCCTGTATTGTTCACACCTGTAATTCCCCTGCATTGTTCACACTTATAACTCTGCCTGGCTGTGTGTGCCTTACTCTGCCTGTGTGTGCCCTGCTGTGCCTGTGGGGTTTGTTAGCATTTGAAAATAAATTATTGTTAGGGCCCCTAATCATGTGCTGGGGGTGCTGTGATATCTACAGGGGGCATATGGATTTAAGGGTATGACAATTTTTTTCACATATGAGTGATATCCCTGCAGTGAGCACCAAACATTTGTTTTTTTGGTGTGCTACCCCAAAAATTAATTTGGACATGGTAATGTGGGTGTGGTTTAAAAACAGGGAGTGGTCAACACTGGCTTCCATTATTGGCCCTCCACTATGTAGGCAAGAAAAATTTCAGCCCTCTGTACCACAGAAGGTGCACAGCACTGGCCTGAACCATCTGCTCATGACTTTACAATGCCCCACTTCCACCTCCAGCAGTATATATTCATAGGCTAGCTCCTCCCCTTTCGGTAATGCAAGAGAGGGGTGGGCTAGGTGCGGGTCTATAAATACACTGGGTTGTGTGCAGATCACTAGAGTTAATAGCTACGCTAATTTATTTTCAATATTGTGACAAATCATTTTTCAGAATGATTTGCAGTTTTTTATTTATTTTCTTTCTGGTTTTTGAATGATTCAAGTACACCCCTAGAAAGCCCTAGAAACCATGCAATGACCTAAATGTCAGGCTGGAAGATACAAAGGAGATATTCTAAATAAAACATTATCCATATTAATAATTATTTTTAACATTTTAAGTTATAGATGAGGTCAGCATACCAAGACAAATCATTTAAAATACTTCAGCCTGCAAGATGCTAAAATAAATTTTAGGTGAATATATCATTTATATGATATGCATAATATAATAACATAAAGCTGCAAAGAAAGCAGACTGTATTTAAGAAGTGCAGAATATCCCTTAACTATGAAAACTCTTGCAACCGACCCTGGTCCAGCAAAACATGGTTTGATCAGCATCATTCGTTTCAATATATAACAGCTACTTGCAGCATATAAATATAATAATAACATAAAGCTATACACAGAACAGCCACAGCGTTTACTATTTTAAGCTGTATGAATTTCCACATTCACTGGTATATGTTTTAGTTGTATAGAACACTGGCTTAATTTACTTTAAATCAATGCAGTGATGAGTGCATTAGGGAAATTAGCATTCCCAAGAAATTGCATGTGCTTCATTTCTAACCATCCATCATCTCTGTACTACCTATCAATTGTGTATGATGTTGTTTCAGGTATAAAGAATAGCAGACACAGCTTTTTGGTGCAGTAAATGTGGGCAGATATTAAAGGCACTAAGTTGGTTTTGTCTTCATATGTGAAAATCAGGATTAATATTATTTCTTAGTTGTTTTTAACAGCATAGGTCAGTGAGACATTTGATGGGGGGTGATAGCATCAATATAAATAGCATTGGTGTGGTTCAAACCAGGCTTCATAATAATATCCAATCTACAAATTTGTACCCTGCTGAGACTGGCAGTAGTACCCTTCCCCTCACTGACTGATCTATGAATGATAGAATTCATGCTTTAAATTGATTATGTTAGTACCTACAGGTTGCTTTCCTCTCAGCACTTCTGAAATTAAAAGAACATGCAACATTTTTGTCACCCTCCCATTGACATTCATGACAAATTTAGCTTCTGCTTGCAGTAAGTGGTGTACATTCATTATGATCCAGATTTTTAAAAACAAGCTGTTTTTCTGAACCAGTTACTGTGCCTGAAAGAGCAATAGCTATAAACAATGAGATTACGCATTTGTGTTTAATATAATATAAAATATTAAACAATATTCTCACATGCCACTGAAATAGATAATTCTTTGGCTAGAGTTGTAGAATAGTTCACAGGTAGTACAAAAGAGCATTATTATGTATGCAATGTGCCTGTTGTTGATGGAATAAATTGGAAGTAACTCTGTATTCCAGTGTTGCACTGGCTACATAAATAGCAAAGAGGTAGCTGATAATGATTGCGAAGGTCAGCAATGTACTAAAAAATCAATAAGAGCACATGCATGTTGTACATTTTTCTGTGCCGGAAAATTATTATAGGGTGACACTGACTTTTTTCTTTTACTAGGTATTCAGAAGGAGGTACTTCTATCTAACTCAGCTGCCTGATGGGTCCTATATTCTTAACTCATACAAGGATGAGAAAAACTCAAAAGATTCCAAAGGCTGCATTTTCCTGGATTCTTGCATTGATGTCATCTTGGTATGGGCATTTACTTATAATGATGGATATTGTTTTATTTACATTTAGACAAAATCTTTAAGCGTAGATACGAAAGTCTTCTAGGGCTTTTTAAACCTGTATGTGAGCATATCAACTAGCGACTAGCCTACCAACAGATTTATATATATATTTACCAACATACATGCAAACATACTAGCTGTGCTAAACATCATTATCTTACCAAGAGTTGTCCTCAAAAGGAATGATTATAAGTTTGGCAGAAGACCATGGGCAGAAAGCAGCAATATAAGGGCTACATGTTCATTAAATATATATACTTTTTTCAAAACAACAATATTTTATAAATCAGCCTTTAAATAATGTCTTTTAAGGGGGACATAATTTTTGTAGACAACTGGCCTACTTTATCATCTTCTATTTAAAACATGACAATTAACAGTTTCCACTAGCACACAAATACATGCACATACCTATTTTTATAAATCTAATCTCCATGTGATCAAACACACATGGCCAAGTGTACCAATAGGTTAAGCTCTCTAGTTAGTGACATACCTTTGCGGGCCTGCAAAAGAATATTTGGACACCCTTTTCCCCTATGTGTGCCAAGGGTCTAACAGGACACCACTGACATCAGTGGTGGCAAAAGCTACCTGCTGGTTGTAAGAGACTTCCTTCAACATCATTTATTCTGCACTCAGGCTGGACTTGCTGGGATGGCCTGGGTAAGTTGGCCACTTGTAGACGATCATCTAGACAGTTTTTTGGGGATCTTTTTTTAGTCATTCATAGACTCATAGGAATCTATTGTCTATTTTCTAAAGACGTCAGAGAGCTCTTTCAATCTACTCAGGTGGCTTTCACACATTTCAAGCTAAATGTCTGAGATATAAATAAGCAGGTTCCTCAGTAAATCTTATTGTGTACCTTATTCCAGAGCTAGAACTTGGGGTAGACTGAAGACACACGTGCCTAGTGCCCAATAGTGGGGGACAGGGGATGGGGGTGATAGGACGCTAGGCTTGCGACTCTTTTGTGGAAAAGAGTGACAAACAAACAGTGGAGTGGATTGTGTTTTTGCATCCAGTGAGAGGTGGCAGGGAACAGTGTCTGCCCAAGTAGTATTGCCTTGAGCCCTGGGCCCGGCTCTACCTGCTTCTGTTTTAACTGTACTATAGAGCTGCACTTTTTTCCACATGTAAATTTAGAACAATGCATTATAAAATATACGTGGTAATTGATATTTGTTGTATTATATTGATTTTGTCTATCAATATAGTTGAAATGAAAATGAATATAATAATATATGGTGAAATATGTTGAAACAGTCAAAAATGGTCATGTATTATTTACAGGGGATTATGAAAAAATATACATTTCCTACTGATTTTAATATTTGTTCAAGGTATTCTATGCTTGAGCCCACCTTGAAAATTAGTATAAAGGTGGAGTCTGGTCTTTATGTAAGGTATGGTGTGTTGGCTACAAAATAAAATTGCTAGAAACACTGTACAAATACTTTCAGTGTCCAAGTTTACCCTGTTAAACATAGATCTTGCACACTAATCAAGCACAAGAAGGCAGGTGGTACTGCAATGTAAAAAATCAAAGATTTATATGTAACAAGCATTACAATATATGTCAATACATAATAACAATGTTCATCAAGGCCATAAAGATACATACCACCCAGCAATAAACTACATACAAGTATGAAAGTGGATACCAAGTTTAGTGTTTAGTGCCTGACTTATGTCCCCCTTATAAAGAATAGTCGACTTACCACAGAAAGCAATGTCAGCTACCAAGCTAAAGAAAATTGCTCAGGGTGCTCATCTAAGAAATTTTCTGATACATTATTTACAAGTACAAAGCTGCTTATAAACTGATAATATGTATTCCCTGTAGCATGGGAATTTTATTAAAAAAAATAGCTTACACTTCAGTTTTTTATTATAAACTCAAATCCCAAAATACTTTTTATTTTATCACAAATAATTTTTGTTTTATCACTGTTTCCAAAGTGAAGGTCAGATAGTAGTGTTTAAACACAAACAAAATGGAATTTAACGAATAACAAAGGAATCTCATTACTAGTGGATGCATCCCAGTTCATACTGGAATAAATTGGTGGGGAGGAGAAAGAGGAGAGATGTATAAAATATGAAAGAAGTGAAGAAGAAAACAGATAGCATATTGAAATAAATATCAGGCAAATTGAAATTATTTGCATAAAGGACAAGGGAAAGATGTGAAGATGTATAAAATATGCTGAATGAGAATGAAAGTGGACATGCTGGACATTGGAGTATGTGGGTTCAGTTGCGGTGGTTGCAGTTCATCAGTCACTGTGATCAGCGGTGTATTTAGGTCAAGTTCCACTCCAGACACCAAATCTAACTGCACCCCCCAGCTTGCAGAAGTGATGTCATGTTCACGGCTATTCGTGACTTCATTTCTTCTAAGCATGATGTCACTTCCTCCTCACTGTGCCTGCTGACTCGCTTCTCCGCTGCTGGATTTACATAGGTAGCCTCTGACAGCTAGGGCGGTTCTTTTTTTTTCTTGAAAAAAATGTATCAATTATATAGACACCCAAGGGTTGCCCCCTCCCCCCAAAGAATGTATGAATATATATAGGTATAATAAAAATTCTACATATACCAGGGGGAAAAAAGTTGTTTATGCAGAGCAGAGTGGTGGTATTGGAGTCATTGGAGGGAAGAGTAAAGGTCAGAAGTTTTTAAGGAAATTGCAGCACCATTTTAATATAAAACTTCACAAGAACATAAACAGTAGCTTCATAATGCTATATGTGTAAAATGGCCAAAGCAAAATGAATATTAATTGGCAACTTGAAATGTACTGTAGAAACTGGGAACAGCGAAAATTAAAAGTTAGTGGATTTAAAATTGTAATTGTTGGAGAAAAAAAGGTGGAGCAGAGATGGAAAACCTGGATTGAATTTATTTTTTTCTTTGGGTTAAGCAGCAGTATTATTCCACAAGCTTGAGGTGTTTCACGTATCTATACTTGAGGATAGCATTATTCAACATTTAATAACATGGAGCACTTTCTGTTCTTTTACAGTGCCCTAAGATGCGTCGTAATGCTTTTGAGTTGAGAATGTTGGATAAATCTAGCCATTATCTGGCAGCAGAAACAGAACAGGAAATGGAGGAGTGGCTGCTGACTTTAAAGAAAATCATTCAAATCAATGCAGACAGTTTGGTGCAGGAGAAGAAGGACACAGTGGACCCTGTACAAGGTTAAAATACTAGTTTACAAGGCCTTGGAAGGCAAACTGCATAATCTGTTAAGTGACAAAAAGACCACAGACCAGTGATTTATACTGGTTGTTTAAACTGATACCATCCAAGAGTCCTACTAGCTATATGGGGGGGCCATATGGCTTTTAATAGTTTATTGGGCCCTAGCTTAGGGCTTTGGGGTCAGACTGTTGTGCCTTTTCCCCAATTAAAGGCTCAGCTCTCATGCCAGTTGCATGCTCATGGAATTAGACGTGCCCTTGCTCATTGATGTAATTATGTTTTTGGTCCTTGAAGGGTTGGTAGCCAGAAAGGCATAAGGGATTAAATTTGAAGGTAGCTTGACATCTTGATATCCAAGTACTTCTCTACACATGCATTCATCTTCTTATCTGTTTGGAAAAATAATAAACTACTGCATAAGATCATTTAAATAATTTCCTTATAACGCCCTCTCTTTCTGCACACAAGCACTGTTGAAAATAATACCTAGACTTCATTTTTGGCTGAAGAAAATGTAGCATTAAGCATAATGAATCTGAACTTTTAAAAAGTGGCTCCTCAGCCCTGTCTTAGTGTATTAAGCAGCTGTGAGCTGATAGAGTTGGCTCTGCTCTTTGTCTTGAAAATAACTGCCAGAAACTAGGTTTGGCTGTACGTGAGGAGAAGATTAAGTGTTTTGGACCAATGTGAAAGGGAAGGGCAGTATGTTGATCTAAGCTGCAATTGACTGGAAACCAAAACTTTTTTATAGTACAAAAAAAAAGGTTAGAAGGGTAGAAAAAATTATAGCCATCACATATTATTCACAGATATATTATATACATTATATACTTAGGGGACGTGTGTAGAAATTGTTTATGTAGACAAAACAGTTTCTCTGTGTACGTATCACATCCTCTATCTGTGTGATAGATTACTGCAATTTATTTGAGACAAAAAATTCTTCAATTTGCTATATTGATGACAAAGTTAATTGCATATTTTGCAATATTTTTGGGGGCATGCCTGTTAGTCAAGCAAGGGCGTGCCCCAAAAAGGTGAACTTAATAAACATTTCAGGGTTTGCCAAATATTTAGAATGTGTAGTTGCTTGCTGTTAAAAATATGAAATATCCAAAAGAAAACATTTCCTTAATAAATGAAGGTAATTCCTGACAATGAAAATAGATACTTTTGTAGACTATACTTGCCCTTTAAACATTTAAGCTAAGAAGCCATTAAGTGGATTGCTGGAACAGAATCTAACATCTGCTTTTCCCAACCACCAGATGATGAAGCCAGCAGCGCTCAGGGGAAATCGGAAAACATTATGGAGAGTTTGGAAAGAAGCATGCATCCTGAACTGATGAAGGTATTAGCTCTTATAATTTGATATTTACAGAAAAGAATGCTGAGGTAACAGTGGAAGTGGAAACTGTCTGGCAGACGCCTGTTATTATAGTTTTAAGCAGGCATTTGAAACATTTGCCACATTAGTTGATGCTAAAAGTTGGGAATGTTAACAGTTATAGTTTATAATGAAATAACCTTCAAAGCATGTGTTCCAGCTTTAATAATTCACAACAGCCAATTAGCAGGTTGTATTAACTTGACTGTTTTATAAAAGCAGACATTTGATTTTTAGGGATTGGTTAACCTGGTGCATGTTTCCCTTTGTTTACAGTATTGTTGTTAAAGGGAATACTTTTTTGCTTAACAATAGAAAACATAATTCTGACCAACTTTCTAATATATATATTCATCAGAAATGTTCTTTAGTTTTTAAGTTATTTGTATATGTATATTGCTACTGAAAGCAGTGTTTGTCTTTCCCTTTCTGTTCTCTGCCCTGGTGGCTCAGACTGTTGATATTATGTAAGACAAGCCAACTAATAAACAGACCTGTCTTTGCTGGTGGAACTCACACTTTTGCTTTTTCTTAAAATGTTATAACCAGCAGTTAAGCAAATGCTTCTTTCAATAGCAATTATTTTTACAAATGACTTTACAAACACGGAACATTCTTTAATAAATGTTTTGTCATGTAGGGCACCCTAAAGCCAGAACAAGTGCTAGGCTCCCTGGTCTTGGCTCTTGCTTCTGCCTTTAACAGCAGCCTTTCACTTCTGGAGGGCCCCTCCGCTAATCGAATGCCACCAGGTCTTAATAAAAGAGGAGCCATCCAAGGGTTCTGGACGAGCAAAGGGGCACAAACGTTTTACCAAGGATATTGGATAAAAGGCAACACAGCTCAGAAGAAGGGCCAGACGAGAAAGCACAAGCAGTGTGCCACGTCAGTACAGGCAGAGTTCAATGAATGGCCAGACAGGCTAGGATCAGGATGGGACAGCATAGAATAGTCAGCAGGCAGGCAAGGGTCAATACCAGTGTAATCAGACAGGATTCACAAAGAATAGGCACCCAGGAACTACACAAGATAGACCTACAGTAACACACGGGCAGTGTGATTAATACAGAAGTCATTTTCGATACCTTTGAAATTGCGCCAAAGTGCCGTGTCATCACGCTGGAACATAAAACAGGAAGCGAGTGGCCGCACGCGACATAGAGACACCGGCTCTGAAGGGACAAGGAACTACGTGGTGGGCATCTCCGCCGCCCACTAGATCTCCAGGGTCCTTACATGTATATTGGAAGGTTTTCTTTTACTAGGCAAATTTCTGTTTTTGGGTTGACTTGCATTTGGATATTTTTTGCCTTACACATTTATTAAAAGTCGAGTTGTATTTTACCTGAAGATTTCAAATTTTCAGGGGTATTTTTAAGTCAAAACTTAAATTTTCTGGTTAAAATAACCTCATATTTTCGAGGATTATTATACCCAGAAGCTGGAAATTGCTTGAATCCGAAAATACACCCTCTAAAACCTGTTGTGAGGTCTTGTAGAAGTCAATGGCAGAGGCCCCTTGAACCTTTTGAAGATGTTTGTAGCCTTCATGATGTTTGAGTTTATCTGTGGTTTTCTCTTGAAAGTTCAATTTGAGTGATTTGTGTTTTTTTCCCCTAAAAACTCTAACAATATGAATTATCAAGTTTTTTTACTCTGACTATAATGTTTAAGGTTTTTTCCATTTGAGTTTTCTCATAATTTATAGAGTATTCAAGTTGTGAGTTCAATCAAGGTCTAAACAAGCACACAAACCTCTAAAACTCCACCCTTGATAAATAACCCCCTTAATACAGAATATGTGGACTATTCACTTAGAGCACTCTGCAGAGAACTGTACTGATTAGCTTGTAAATAAAGTTATTCTATTTACAATGTATTATATAGAGGACAAAACTAGTTACATCATTTCCTCTCACCCCTTTCATTGGTTCTGGCATTGGACAGTCTTTTTTGCTTGTTAAATCTAGTCTTGAGATGTGGAAAAGTTAGAGAACAAAAGTTGCCTTTCGTGCTGATGATTCCTTTAATAATGATTCATTTACTTTTACTCATCCTATCCATTTAAATAGCCTGTTGTTTTTACGCTTCAAAAACATGGATAATTTGGTTAAAATTATGTTATCTGTGTTGGAATTTAAAGTCATTCTTTGGTCAGCTGTCTTCTGCTCTGTTAAATTTTTTTGCCCAACATATTTTTATGAAGACTGGAGACTTGGTTTTCACTGCAGAGATCCTTTAACCATAACAGATAGTTGGGCTTCTACCACAGTGCGTAACAAGGCATCTTTGATCCTTTGGCAGCAGACACAGCACATGCCTACTAACCAATGTTTTCTTTAACTGCAGAGCAGCATCAAAAAAACAGATTGTTCCTTCTGTCTGCAGCACAAGCTTGTTCTATTTAAAAGAACACTAACATAAAAAAGAAGGAAACATTTGTATCCAAACATAAAAGCAATGTACTATATCTGGTTAGTCGATAATTCATTTATATTCATTTACAAAATACCGTTTTATTTTGCAGCCAGTCATTTTCAGAAATATTTTCACATTTAAAAAAAAAAAAAAAGTTATATTTCCATGTTCTTGCTTGCAAAAATACAGACCAATCTGGACAGACTAACAGAACAGTACTGTTGTACTACATTGGAAAAACAGGTTTGTTTGAGTCAGAAAGATGATTATAATTCATATAAACAAGCTGCTGTGTAGCCATTCAGTCTGCAAAATGGGGAAAAGGCGCAGGTTACATAGTAGATAACATAAAGGTTCTGTAGAATCCCTTTGTATTCTCCAGTGCATAGCTGTTATGTGCTATGTAACCTGTGCCTTTTCCTCTTTTTTCAGACTGAATGGCTGCACAGTAAAATTGCTACTTTTTATCCCGGCAGAGACCGGGGAGGGGGCAGGTCATGAAGTGGAGTGGGTTGGGCTGTGACGTGGAGGGGGGGTGTCATGCCATTGGGGGCAGGGCTATGACATTGAGAACTTTGGCCGATCGCCGTGTCTATCATAGAGAATCCTCACAGAAGAGAGGGATGGTGGTCAGCACAGCGGGGTATAGTTTTCCTTTAATAGTTGCTCTGTGCTGCAACTGCTGCAAATAATCCAAGTATAAGAGAAGGAAGAGGAACTCCAGCGGTATTACTGCAAACAACTTTTTATTCCAGGCAGTGGAAATCACAACATGTTTTGGGTTCAATACCCTTTATCAAGTGAATAAGGACCATGAACACATGCTCCAATTTAAAACTCATATGCACTTTGACCTATACAACATAGTTCAGTCTGGGTAATCAATTTAAAGAAAAATATACTGACACATTTTACAGCATTGGCATGTATATAGGTTGTATTGCAACACATAAATAGTGAAGCCAGTGTACAAACCTTAATTGTGTGCGCAAATATATAGAAAATAGAGAACATTACAAAATACAAAAATTAAAACAATTAAACTTAGTGTGTGAGATGCAGCTCAAGGCCACACCCGCTGCTCATCTGTGGGATGGGCTGTGACATGCCGGGGGTGTGTCATGCCATTAGGGGCAGAGCTATGACATGGAGAACTTCGATTGGTCAATCGATGTGTAGAGAATACTGCCCAGTTTTCCTAATTTGGAAAACTGGGCAGGTAGTTTTGACCCGGGCATCCCTTCAAAATACCAGGCTGTTCTGGTCAATACTGGACAGGTGGCAACCCTAATACACAGCAGCTTGATATATGAACTATAGTTATTTGTTTTAAACAAATACAACATTTTTACCAGTAAAGGGCAACAGTACATTATAATTACTTTCATGTTTTGGTGTTTCTGTTCCTTACAGCTTTATTCTAATAGGACAAAAATCCTAAATGCAATGTAAGCAATGATTGTTCTGTCCTTACACCTGGGGTTCATTAATCCACTGAGACAGATTAGTAAACTCGAGCTTTATTAGCAAAGGGGAAGGTGTGAAACCGGGGAAATAGAAAATAACAGTGATTAGTGAAGCTGTACAGTAGAGTATGCCATTTGATAATAAAGTGCACTGTAATATTAACATATGTAAATATACATACAGTGGATGGCATCTGTGTTGAACTATAGCTCTATAGATGCATAGGTAAGAACTAGTATAGCAGTACCAAGAGGTAGCTGCATGTATTCTGTTATAAACATGCACAGAAAACAGTGAAGGAATATAGGGAAATAAAGATCTGTGTTCATAAACCAGGGTTGGAGATTATTTAATACCTACCAAGGATGCTGCCATGAGGCTGGATGAAAGTCAAATGCTTTTAATTCTCTCACCAATCTCCAGATTAACATAATTAAAATAAAAGTGTATGTATGTATACTAATACAACAGAATAAAGCAAAACATGGCAGCTACAAGAACGCATCATATAATTTTCCTGGATAGGCGCAAAATGTATCAGGATTAACAATGCTATTGTACAACACATATTCAGTATCTTGCTGTTAAAGGAATTGTTCAGTATAAAATTAAAAACTGAGTATACATAGGCTATGCAAAATTAAAAAATGGTTCTAATATAGTTAGTTAGCCAAAAATGTAATGTGTAAAGGCTGGAGTGACTGGATGTCTAACATAATAGCCAGAACACTACTTCCAGCTTTTTAGCTCTTGCTTCCACTAGTTGGTTACCAGGCAGTAACCAATCAGTGACTGGAGGATCCTGCTAAGGATGAATTGCAAACTCACTGAACAGTTATGTTGCATGTGGCTGCCTTCAAGTCACTGACCAACTTGAAGGACATGTAAAGCCTACATTTTCCTCCCATGTATATAAGTTGGGCATATCTTCTCCACCCAAACTGCATCATATGTACTGCATATACCCCCTTTGTTTGCCAGCACCATCACATTTTCCTAAAACACTTTCACCATTTTCCCTCTGATGCATTATCAGTACTATTGACATCTGAAATAAGACGTATGCTGAAGTCCATGCAGTGCGGAATGCAGGTTTACACAGACACAACATACTTTGATAAAAAAAGTTCTGCTGGGTTTGAGTACTGTAATTGTTAAGATGAGCTCAGGAGAGGTGTTTAGGAGAAAAAATTGCAACAGACAGTTTCTATAGGAACAAGCAATGCTCTCTCTTCATTGGCTGTTAGTCTGGAGGGTGTGTTATGCAATCTGAGCTGAGAGGAACTGAGCATGCTCACTGAACCAAGAGCCAAAGGAAATTCCTGCGGGAGGGGGCAGAGTGGTTTAGTGTAGTAGAAGGATTTGTAACTGATTAAGGGGATGCTGCAGCCTTACTGTTAACCTTTTAACAACCAGAGTGGCAGCTATCTAAAGATTTCAAAAAGGCTATTCATTGATTGCATTTTTGTGGAGAGGGTTGACATGTCCTTTAAAGTTAGAAAAGCAGGAAGTAGTATTCTGTGACTGATCCAGTCACTCTAGTCTTTATAGATTATATTATTGGCTAACTAACTATATTAGAAACATTTTTTTATTTTGCACAGCATCTCGATTTACCCAGTTTGTATTTTTACATTGAACTGTTCCTTAAAACTCTATATTGTTAGCCAGTGTCTAATCAAGCAAAATGAATCTAATTAAATTAATTATTTTCTTAACCCAAAAACTATACTATATTCAGTACCTTGGACAGCAGGTAAATTTGCTACAGCCACATAATATGCATCTACTGTAGTCTAGTGTTAGAGTCTGAGCACAGTTGTAGCAGCAGTGATATAGCATGCAATAATAAACAAAATGATATTAGCATTATATTATCTTAATACGTCAAGAATTATTGTTTTGGGTAATTTTACTCCCATTTACTACTATTTCAAATCAAGACTGGCACGTGGCCAACAGGCACACTGAAAATGCAGAGGAGCTCCAACTTACTGGCAAGATCCAAAAAGCATTCCACCAAGTGAATTATCAAAAACCTATCTGTAGATGTGTTAATAAAGGGACATTGAACTTATCTATTGAAGAAATTATTTATGTGATCTTTTTTTGCCTAGCAGCAAGAGTCTTAGCTCTCTGCTCACTATTACTTGGCTTCCACAAGAAGTGGTACTTTGGAAGCCATGTGTAAATCTGTTCCATTGGTGAGAACTCTAAACTGTGAAGTGTATTAAAAACAATACAATATACAGTAATACATAGATGGGAATGGACAGCTTTGTATAGAGATTAGTAGAACAGCCTGATCTCGGCAAGCAGTTGCTTCAGCATCAGTGAAATGTTTATTTTATAGAGAATAATGTATTTCTTGTTGTAAAATATAAGGATAAATCACTCAGGAGTTCCACGACTACAAGAAGGCAGAAGAGATTTATACAAGCCATGGAACTCTGAGGTGACTTCTAATATCCTCATATTGTACATTATTTACCATACATGAGTTTCAGTGAGCCTTATGTCACAGATTACGTTACTAAACGCAGATTATATCGGATAACATCACTAAGTTTTGAAAGAATCATGATGTAATATAGTGTGTTTGCAATGTAAAGCAGTTGACTCTTCCTCTACATATTTTAGTTTTTATTGTTGTTGGCAGTATGCAAAAGAGACCGAACAGCTTAATAAGTTAAGCAGAAATGAAGGACGGCAGAACATCTTCTCATTTGATTCAGAAGTTCAGGTAATGTTCTCTCTTATACAGTTTAATTGTATTATTAAAGCAAAGTGTCTGTAGCCTTATGAAACTGATAATGATATATCCTATAAAGCAGATTATGTACAATATTTTGCACTTGGAAATATAGGGCAGCTCCATATAGGAACTTTTACAATAGGTCAGTGTAATTTACTCCAGCCATACAAAGACTTTAGTGCCTATCTTCTGTAGTTTTTTCAAACAACTTAAGTTAGAAGTAAAAAAGCAGGTTGTAAAGGAGCAACACTTAGGGGCAAGTCTTTGCCTAAGAAGCCTATGGGGGGAGTTCCCATAGGTCTCTATTGGTATTCGGTAGGTTCAATCTGGCGAAGTAGGCATTCGAATAAATCTAAAATCCTTCGATCATCGAATATCCGATCATTCGATCTATTCGATAATTTGGTATTCGATAATCGAAGAGGCCAAATTTGCATATTCAAATATCCAAAAAAATCGTATGATCGGTATTCGATCACATTCGATCGAACTTCGAATCCTTCACGTGCATTTTGTAAATTTGCCCCTAACTTTATTTGATCTATGTAATCAACAATATAAATGATAAAATTACAAACAGGGGCAGATTTACTATTATTCACCTATTGGAGGGCTAAAAGCTAGGCCTAAATTCGATAAGTATTCGACTATCGAATGCTTATTAAATAGTTTTAGGCTATTTTTACCTCGATATTCGATTTCTCGATGAAATCGTACGATCGAATACCGATCGTTCGATTTCACGAACAAAAATGGTAAAATTTCCACCGATCGCTCGAACAATTCGTACGAAGATTGAGGCGTTCTATGGTACCAATCGTATTCGAGCAGGTAACAGAAAAAAAAGCCTTTGGGGGTATTCCCATAGGCTTCTATTGCAATTTGGTAGGTTCAATCTGGCGAAGTAGGCAATCGAATAAAATCTTAAAGTTATTTAAAGTACTTCTTTAAATTATCCGATCATTCGATCTATTCGATACAGTCGAATTTTGGGTTTTCGATGATCGAAGTGGCCAAATGTGCATATTCGAATATCCAATAAAATCGTACGATCGGAATTCGATCGAACTTCGATCTATTCACGTGAATTTCGTAAATCTGCCCCACAGTGTCTGTCTAGCAGAGCAATGCTCCCTCTGATTTTTTTAGATAATTTTTGAAAAAGTTGGCTTGTGAGTTTAAAAAATGTGTGCACAGGTCAGTAAATGGGCCTGAACAAGTACTGAACTTTTTTCTGCCTGCTCCACAAATAATAGTGCCTGCTGGCGTCATAATTTATGTGCTGTATATGAGTACACATCCTACAAGGAACAGCGTAGCAGGATTTCAAAGCTTACCCATGACGTACAGTAGTTTGGAGTTTACAAAAATATTATTATACTAATATGCTTAAATACATCTTTTCTCTTCTAGAGATTGGATTTCTCATTCATTGAGCAAGACATAAGGCCATTCGAAGAGAAAGGCAGCCAGCGTTTCATTGCAAAGTGTCAAGATTTGGTCTTCAGTGTCCTTGGAAGTGTTCATGAGAAACCAGATGGACCACTTACAAATGTAAGTGATGTGAAAAGCTCAGCTTTTTTAAAAAGCCCATATATTTTTTTTACAAAAAGTTATGGAAGTGCATTTAACTGTTTTCATATAAAACTTTAATGTCAGCTGTACTATCATAAGAACGAATCCCCAAAATATCCTTCCTGTGCCCTCATAATGCATGTTTAAATGCATTTCTAACCCCTGATACTTCCCACTCTCTGTTAGAACATACACTTTATAGAAGCATTTAAGGATTGTGTCACTCGTATTTCAGTAAAAAAAAAATGTAATGAGTCCTGGCCAATTCAAAGGGGGGAATTCACAAAAGTGTCGGGAAGGAAAAAATGTCTTTAAAATGTCGTAGCAACAGACAACAAATTTACAGAGCATTTCCCCGCCAATTTTCCGACATATACACAATAGTGTAGTGAAAAGTGGGTGTGGTTTTTTCATCGCCACTTTCCCTGACATTTTTATGAATTACTCGTAAACTCCGACACATTAGGTTCTCCAAAATGAAAATGTCGGTAAAATTGTCTTTTAAAATGTCTTGTAAAATGTCTTTAAAATGTCGTGTAAAATTTCGTCTGTACAATGAAAAGATATACAACATTTTAGAAAATTGTCGGACTTACGAGACATTCAGAGATGGTAATATCTGCCTTTGTGAATTTGCCGTTTGTACGACATTCTACAAATTTGTCGACCGCCACTTCTGGGTTACTTATTTTACCGAAACTTTTGTGAATTCCCCCCATAGTCTCTGGAACATTTATGGAATAGAATATTAGAATGCCGTTGAGAAAAGATGCAGATATTTCTTTCATAATCCCAGGTGGAGCCTTTCTTTGTCAATCTGGCATTATTTGATGTGAAAAACAATTGTAAAATCTCTGCTGATTTCCATGTGGACCTGAACCCTCTGGCAGTACGACAGATGTTGCCCAGTATTTCAGGTCAGTTAGTTAGAGAAGAAATTTCCAGAAGAGCATCAGTCAGTGAAACTCTAATCCATGGAATTCCTGAATCTCATTTCTTGGACATAAAAGAGGTGAATAATTTTACATTTATTAAATAGTTAAACATTATAGTTTGGGGTTATGTAATTTACTTGACCTGTCTTAAGAGTATGAATGATATATTATTTCATTAAATTATACATAATCAACAAGGGGTGTTTAATTAAAGTTTGCAAGTATGAAATAAGTTAATTAAGTGCATCAGATTTTATCTTTAAACATCTCAAAATTCATGCTCTTATGCCTCTGAATAAGATAAATTATTCTGTAAATTAATATTGTATAATTTTATTAAAATGTGTTATGACAGCATATACGTAACTAAATTGTTTTCTGCCCTCCGTTTTACCAAACTTTTAGTAGCAATATTTGCAATATTAATGTAAAAAGCAGCCTACTGTCAGTGAATAAGTACATGTTTTGTTTCTAACCTGAAAATAACAATAGGTGTAAAAATCCTCATTAGCATTTTCTAAGCAGGAAAAATGGGGAATAAACTCATACTTTTTGAAACAGCATATTTTATGCCATTTTTATATCATAACATGCATTATTATATATATAGTTTTTTTAGCTAGTTTAAATCTGTTCAAGAACCTTTTCTTCGGGAAGTGGGCAGGGGGCAGCATTGGGTCTGTTGCCTCAGAAACACCCATGAATGTATATACTATGCGGGATATCACATGTAAAGATAAATAACAGCGTTTACTAGCTAACTGAGCATGAGAGGCTCCAACTTTTTAATGTTCAGCAGCTCTCCAGTTTGGAAGTTCAGCAGATATCTGGTTGATAGGCTCTACATTACACTAGCAACCAGGCAACAGTTTTAATAAGAGATAGAAATATGAATAGAAGAGGGTTTGAATAGAAAGATTAGTAATACAAATTAACAATAATATTGCAGTCTCACAGAACAAAGGTTTTTGGTTGCCAAGGTCAGTTACCCCCTTTGAAGAGTCAGAAGATGAAAGCAAATAACAGTTTTAAAGCTGTACAAAATAAAAACTGAAGATGAATGAAAAAGTCGCTTAGAATTGGTCGCTCTATAACATACCAAAACCCAAAGCTTTAAATATGCTCATCTAAATATCAGGGGTCTGCTTATGTTCAGGTTAGTATTTTGTTTTGTTAGTAGTTTTAGTAGGTGACTTAATGCACAATACGAATCAGCTCTAGAACGTTTCACATATGTAAACAAGGGCATAAATACTTTTAGCTACTCATCATAAAATTTGTATTTGTTTGCAGGGGATTTTTTCAGTAACAAACCCACACCCTGAAATTTTCCTTGTAGCGCGGGTGGAAAAAGTACTACAGGGCAATATTACACACTGTGCTGAACCGTATATTAAAAACTCTGATCCCGCAAAGGTATTTTATTCACTATACTATATATTTGTAAGGTTGGGAAGGCAGATATCTTTCACATAGCTATTGACATATTAGCTTCCCCTGTTTCTGTATGACAGCTCTGCCTGGCAAAGGATTCTGGCAGTTTTCTTCAAGAGAATCAAAGATTAGCTGAGATTTCATAAAAGGCATGGGAAAAAACGTGTTTTTTTTTCAAAATGCATCTGTTAATAGTGCTGCTCCAGTAGACTTCTGCACTGAAATCCTTTTCTCAAAAGAGCAAACAAATATTTATTTTTATTCCATTTTGAAATCTGACATGGGGCTGGACATTTTGTCAATTTCCCAGCTGCCCCTGGTCGTGTGACTTGTGCCAGTACTTTAGAAGGGAACTGATTTCTGGCAGGCTGTTGTTTTTCCTTCTCAGTGTAACTGAATGGAACGCAGTGGGACATGGGTTTTTACTATTGAGTGCTGTTCTTAGATCTACCAGGCAGCTGTTATCTTGTGTTAGGGAGCTGTTATCTGGTTACCTTCCCATTGTTCTGTTGTTAGGCTGCTGAGGGGGTGGGGTGATATCACTCCAACTTGCAGTACAGAACTAAAGAATGACTGAAGTTAAGCAGAATTGGGGCAGCTGGGAAATTGACAATATGCCTAGCCCCGTGTCAGATGTCAATATGAAAAATAAAAAAATATGTTTGCTCTTTTGATAAATGGATTTCAATGCAGAATTCTGCTGGAGCAGCACTATTAACTGATGCATTTTGAAAAAATTTTTTTTTCCCATGACAGGATACCTTTCAATGACACATTAACAAATGCATTCCTAGCTAACTTTACAGTATTTAGGCATTATATTAAAATAATATATTTGCAATGTTTTTACTATTTAACTGATCTGCTTCTATTACATCATTTTTGGAGAAGACTGAACTCATTAATCTGTTAATTTCATTTTTTTAGACTGCCCAAAAGGTTCTCAAGAATGCTAAGATGGCATGCAGTAGACTGGGTCAGTACAGGATGCCATTTGCCTGGGCTGCAAGGTAGTTCTCTAAACAGTATTTTAACTGATTAGTGAAATAAGGAAAATCCCAAACATGATTGCTTTGCAACAATAACAACTGTGCTGCCATGTCCCAGCTACTTGATATTAGAATCTCTTCAATAATATTACATTTCCTTGTAGTGTTTATTTCTAATTTACCTTAAACTGAAAATTCAATAGATTTTTTTTCTTGCTTCCACACCCAGCATTGACAGTACTAGATAAATGCAGAATGCTGGGATCAGCACTTAATAAGGCAGATAGCTGGTTTTCAATCAGTGTAAACATCATCACTGTAAACTACACTAAAATATAAATATTTTTTTTATCTTTCAGGCAAGTATTCAAAGATACACAGGGCACGCTCGACACTGAGGCAAAATTCTCTCCATTATACAAACAAGATAGCAGCAAACTCTCAACAGATGACCTCTTAAAGCTACTGACAGAGTACAGAAAGTATGTTTTTGTGACTTATGTATTATCATTTATGTTCCTTTTGTTCTTCTAATAGAATGATAACTATAATACTTTATACAAAGGGCACAGAGGCACTAGTTGGCTTCATTTGGCCAAGAAAATGTTATACTGGTGTTCTTGTTTGGCATATCTTTTTCTTAATAAAGCAATTCCTGATTCACACAATGAGAGACTACAGAGATCATCTATATAGAGTGTGACAGGCCTGACAGATCACCAGAGAGTCTCCTAATGGACCTTAGTGGTGGCTAGCCTATTAACATTTCAGTTGAAATCACTTATTTTCATCACTTTACAACAGCAACTTAATTTAGCTCTTCTAAATAATAATAAGGATTGTGTAATAAGAGGCACTAAGTTTGCAACAACCCATAGCAACCAATTAGCAGGTAGAATTTACTGTTTTAAAAGCAGGTGGTTGCTATTGGTTAATGTTAATGTCACTGTCACGGTCGGCACCCTGAACCCAGAACCGATGTCAAGCACCCTGGTCTAGGCTCGTACTTCTGCCTATAACAGCCGCCTTTCACCTTGGGAGGACCATTGCGCGCTGGCGTAGTCGCCTATAAAAACCGGAAGTGCGCGCGCAGCGCACACTAGTAACTAGAAAGCCGGCAAGGAGGATGGCGTGGTGGGCGTCCCCGCTGATGGCGCGGCGGGAGTCGCCATTGCGCCACCGCTAGACCACCAGGGTGAGTTCTTTACAGTCACATTTAGAGGCAGAATTTTCGAAGTGAAAAAACATTTTTTTAAAGGGCCTTTTCCATTGAAAATGGACCTATTTTGATCAAATAAAAATCGTTTGAATAGTTCAATTGCATCGTTCGAACGCTTTTGAGCGAAATCCTTCGAATTCATGGAATAAGAAAAATGGCAATTTGGCAGCTTTAAGGTGGTGAAGTTTTGAAGTCGAAGGATTTTAAAGGGCCCGTACTTTTTGCTATTCAAATCGAATTTTGGACTATTCGAAAGTCGAAATAGCCCAAAATTACTTCGAAATTAAAATTTTTTTAATTTGAATTTTATTAGAATATTCACTTCGACCATTAATAAATCTGCCCCTTAGTGTCTTTTGTTACAGATGGGATAATGTTTGGGATTGATTCTCTGTTGGTTGATAGAGGGTCTAGGCCAACACTGTATCCACAGGGTCTCTCACAAGGTGTTAACATATTTCTTTTGACACTACAGTAGCAAATATTTTGTGAAGATTTTCATTCATCCAGGTCATGGTATATCTTTATTATTATTATTATTAACATGGGTATCTGTAGCGCCAACAAATTTCATAGCGCTGTAAAGTAAATCTTATTATACAACTAAATCACTTGAATTATATACATAGGACATATGGAGTTATATATATCACAATAAATACCGGTACAGAAGGCGAGGAAGGCACTGTGCAGAAAGAGCTTCCAAAGGGAAGGAAATGATACACAAGTTGTGGGAGTGGGCAAGATCTGGGTTAAATTGGTGAGAGATGTGGTACTGTAAATGGTATTGCATTGTGTAGTTAAGAGTGACGGTAGGCTTTTCTAAATAAATGCGTTTTAAGAGATTTCTTGAAAGCAGAAAGGTTGGGAGAAATTTGGGCAGACCGTGGGAGCAAATTCCAGAGGAGGGGTGCAGCCCTTGCAAAGTCTTGAATGTGAGGAGGTAATGAGAGAAGAGTTGAGTAGCAGGTCAGTAGAGGAGCGTAGTAAGCGGTTGGGTGAGTATATAGAGATGAGTTTTTCAGAGATGTAGGGAGAGTTATGAAGTGCTTTGTCAGGGTCATTAATTTGAATTTAATTCTGAAGGGCAGTGGAAGCCAGTGCAGGGATTGGCAGAATGGCATGGCAGAAGAGGAGCAGTTATTGAGGTGTATAAGCCTAGTGGCAGGTTCATTATGGACTGGAGAGGTGTCAGTCTCTGGTGGGGAAGGACAATTAAAAGAGAATTACAATAGTCTAGACGTGATATGACGAGTGAATAAGAATAAGCATCTTGGGTGATAAATGATCGTATTTTGGATATGTTCCTTAGGTGGATGTGACATGATTTAACAAGTGACTGGATGTGAGGAGTGAGTGACAGGGCAGAATCTAGGATTACCCCAAGGCACCGGGCCTGGGGAGATGGGGTGATAGTGGAAATGCTAACTATGATGGATACTTCCGGGATGTTACTGGTGTTAGTTGGAGGAAAGAGAACATTTCCGTTTTAGAGAGGTTTAATTTAAGGTAGCGTTGTGACATCCAAGTAGAGATAGCGGACAGGCAGGAGGAGACACAAGTTACGAGTTCTGGGTTGAAATAGATCTTAGAGTCGTCAGCGTAGAGGTGATAGTGGAAACCATACAAACTGATTAATTTGCAGAGGGAGGAAGTGTATAGGGAAAATAATAAGGGTCCCAGGAAAGAGCCTTTAGGAACCCCAACAGAGAGAGGTAAGGGAGAAAATGAAGGAACGATTGGTGAGGTAAGAAAAGAACCAGGACAAGGCTGTGTAGGAATGAGGCAAATCAACTGTGTGTTTTTTTTTCCTTGAAGATGTTTCACCAGTCATCTGACTGACTTTCTCAATTCAGAATAACTTGAAAATTTCTTCAGGAAAATAGCCTTTGTCATGATGCTCTAATCAGCAGAATCTTTTTATCATGATCAGCAAGAATCCTATAAAGTTTAGGTGTTGATTGTATTAGCATGATTGGAGCGTTGAGTGGTTATTAAACCTTCCAAGGAGAGGTGCCAAAACAGCATTTTATTTGGTAGACAATAGATTCTGCACCCCCACCCCTCAACTATATAACTACATTTAAAAGAAAAAGGACATACATTTCAAGACTGTCAAGTCCAGATTATAGCCTGGGAGAGTGACTAGTTCAAAAGAGGTGTTGAAGAAGCCATTTATGTAAAAATTGAAAAACCAAGTTGGAAGAGAGATGGGGAGTGCACATACATCTTCAAGAAAAAACACAGTGAGTCCAGTTGATTTGACTTATTTCTACAGATATACAGTAGCAAACTTTAGAAATAATCCTATATTGTTGAATATACTTTTATCACTAAATGCCCTGTGATAGCGTCCAAGAAATCAGAGACAGTGCTGTCAGACTCCAGAATAAGTGGCTTTGGTACTTCTCACTTTACATCCATTAGCTTTAGCTTGCCTTTACCCAGTTATTTCTGATGCTAAACTATTACTTACACATACAGTACCCTGACAGGTATCAGAATCTAGAAGAAAATCAGTATCTAGATTTGTTTTCTTAAGCTATTTCTTTTCTTGTCACAGACCTGAAAAAACAAAGCTTCAAGTTATTCCTGGACAGCTTAATGTTTCAGTAGATTGCATTCCCATTGACCTCTCAAGTAAGAAACATCATAAAATGTATAAATTAATTCATGAAATTATATTAGCAGCAGTGCCCTGCTGTTTTCAAATAACATTGCTGTAAGTATTTTATAAGTAACAGAACTACAGAGATTGCTGTTGTGGTAGGGAACTGACTGCAGAATTGTGTTGGCACCAAAGGTGGACTACAAAAAAAGATAGCTGCTTTGGGTTCGTTTTATTAAACCACATTATCCAGAAATCATTTTATATTGAGTGGTGTTTACATTGTTATGCTCCACATTTCCTATAATTCTTTAACTGTTAAAGAATTTTGAAAACTGCTAGAATGTCACTGTGTGGCCTTCACAGATGCAGCATATTGGAATCTTTTCTGGTTGTCTGTTTCGTGTTATCACAGAAATTTTAACAAAAACGCTATTTATAGTAATTTTTCTCATCCCCCTCACCAGCCTGAGCTATTTTCTTCTCTGACCTATGCTAAAGTTCACCGAGTTCCCATGTACAGTTGTATCTTGTCATTAGAGGAAAAAAAATAATTGCTGCCTTTGGTAAATATATTTTCAATCATATTTACATTAGGGGCACTAACTCAAATGCTGCAAAGGGAAAACAAATCTTCTCTTTCCCATATATTGTATAAGTTTCAATAACATGCTCAGAGCTGTAATATGCACTTCTAAATGGACAATATTCTCAAGCTCAGAGAAGATATCTTAACTGAATACTGCTCAATGGAGTTGCATACATAAATCCATTATTCTGACAGCATTTTCCAGTCAACATTCACTGACCATTGTTGCCTGTGCTGTGATGTCCACAAGAAAGCTAACACTTGGATCAGGTTAATGAACTTTTAATGTTTAAAAGAATGGAGAAGTTCAACTTGATGTTTTACATCATTATATGCATTAGTACTGAGCAGTGTATTTAAAAATCTAATTTAACCATGCTCTTTGTTTTAATTTTAAAATGGCACTGATTCTAAATAGTATTGGACAGACTATTCATACCATGTTATCAAGAATATATTGTGTTTCCTTTTTCAGATTGTGTCACATCTTCCTATGTTCCTGTAAGGCCATACAACACAGAGAGCTCAGGGATTGCTGTTGAGATAGAAGAGTTTGTACCAGAGATGACAAAATACTGTTATCCATTCACAAGCTACAAAAACCAATTTTATATCTATCCTCTGCATCTGAAGTATGATAACCAGAAAACATTTGCCAAGGTGAACAGAGCCATTTGGTCATAGCATAAACATACTCTATATTGAATCATTATCTTATTTTAATTTCTATTGGCTGGTGGCTGTTTTACAGGCCAGGAACATTGCAGTCTTGATTGAGTTCAAAGATTCCGATGAGCCAGACTGCCAAGCTCTGAAGGTTTGTACATCCATCTTTTCCTCTAGTTCATAAATATTGAATGAGGGTTAGCAATGACTGATATAATAGCAGCAGGCTTTTCCTCAGTTCACTCATTTATCCATGCACACTTGCAATTGTTTGTGATGCCCTGGGCATTAGCCACATGTAAGCATTTGTACATGCAAGCACTATAGTTAATAATAATAAAATGCTTAACACCTTTTTATAAGATAAGATATATAAGATACGATTCTTTATTTGCCACATGCATAGTTATACACACAAGGTAGTCACACAGGACTGATAGTAACAGTCATAAAAAATTGGTATGGGTTCTAACACAAATCAGAAAAATGACTTTGCATCTGTGAGTTAATTATTACTTTGGAATGCCATGCATAGCTACTAAGAAGACTATCTATTGTCTTTTTTCCCCTAAAGTAGACACAAAATTGTGCACAAGAGCAGTATTTTAAAATATTTCAGCTAAACAAGAGAACTGCTTAAAAAGTTGTTTAATAATGCTTATGAGCTGAATATTGTACTAGTACTGTGTAATTAGAGGGCTTACAATAGGAATTGCCAGATAAAAAACCTTTATACATTTTTCCCTGTTCTTTCTTGAGGAAAGGTATACTTATATATATATATATAATCACAAGGATGAAAGCACTCACAGCAAAATTGTCTCAGCAGTCAGTAGGTAAAATGCACCTTGCATTGCATCCTTGTGATTATACTGACTTTTTATGGTTAGCACCCAGCCGTGACCTTTTGAATGGTGAGTGCCGTTGAACTGCTCTATATATATATATGATAGAGGGAGTTTCCACTGACATTATATCAGCCTTTTGCATGTAAAAAAGAAAGCTTATTAGATTTGTTTCTGCTATGCAGGGTGCAGTGTCACCTATTTGGTTCAAAAGTAAGGCAATGGGATCTAGTGGAAGAATCAGTGCCAGAGTTTTGCTCATTGATGTCCAGAATAACTGAAGAGAGGAGCAGTATTTTCTCTGTTGTCAGACCCTGGTTCAGGGGGCAAGGAGCTGTAGCAACTCCAGAGGGTATTCCCACTCCCACAGACCAGTTGGGGAACACCTATCGGAATCAAACTTTACAGGAGAGTGTCCCTGGCACTTCTCAGACCGGCCTGGGGTGTTTATAAAAAGGCCTGTAGGTGTATCCGTCCACTTGAGCCATACTGTGTATACTGTAATGCTTAGAGAGATAGAGTTAAAAGTTTCTGTTGAAGTTAATGACTTCATGAACTTGCTAATAAAACACGGTCATACTCTGCTGATCCCTGGCTTCCAAAACATAACACCTTTAGCTCCCTTCTGGGCAATCCTGCCCTCGCAACTACTTGCTCCTCTACGGAGCTTATCCCCATCACTGAAAAATTGGGCAAAGCTATAGATAAGGTGGACCAGAACCAGCGGGATGAGCAAAAGAACACCAGAAAGGTTGGGACTCCAAAGCCCGACAGGGGCAACGTGATATGACAATATCATTAAGGGAGCACTAGAGGTACCTAAAGACACGGACCTGCTGTCCCTATTCTAGAGACAGCAGGGGGACACCCTGCAGGTGTACAGGAATTTGCCAGTATAAAAATTCAAGCTACTTGAAAATTCCAAATTCTATCTTTTTCCCCAGTGACTTGGTGGACAAGTGGTCAATGCCCCCAATGGGTGAAGATCCGGTATACAGTATAGTCTATTCATACTTAAAGAAGTACAGGAGCGCATTTCCAGATTGGAACTCATACCATCAGCATAGTCCATAGCAGAAGCTTATATGTGCGACATGCAAATTACTGCTCATACATCTGCATTCTCAGCGCAGCTTTCTGAACACTATGGCGGCCATACAGACATAGGCGAATCCCTAACCAAACACATCCAGGAAGGAATTCCGAGATCTTAACTTCTTTCCCACGGCACAGACAGAGTCATCAATTTATTGTGTGATGCTGTCCAGTTTACCATTCTCATCTCAGCCCTATGGGTAGCAACCTGTGGAACCCGAAGGCTGAAGAATTGGACGGTTGACCTCAGTCGAAGAAGTCCCTTACCTCACTTTGGAAACCCAGCAAATTTCACAAAAGAAAAAAAAAACCCCAGCAAACAAATCCACTTCAGCTTGACAGGGCTGTCCCCCCGGAGTCTCCACAAATAATAACCTCAATTCCGGGAGCTATGGGACCGACACTCTTCAGATACTCGGGTCAACAAAATAATTTCAGAAGGCTATCATCTCGACTTCCCACCCCCCCGGATTTCCAGAGTACCAACCACTCCATCAAAAGCTTGAGCGTTCTTGGACTGCATATCCCAGATTAAACAGAACGGAGTGATTTTACCAGTGCCTCATTCGGAGAAATTCTC
Source organism: Xenopus borealis (assembly GCA_024363595.1). Taxonomy (NCBI): domain Eukaryota; kingdom Metazoa; phylum Chordata; class Amphibia; order Anura; family Pipidae; genus Xenopus; species Xenopus borealis. The sequence continues at coordinate 50,321,438 of CM044445.1, forward strand.
CAGGTTCAACTACAATCTCTTTCTGGTCCCCAAGACAGATGGATCATTCAGACCTGTCCTCCACCTGAATTACTTCAGCCAACACATATGTC
>CM044445.1:50325546-50350749 GCA_024363595.1 Xenopus borealis
GAAAACATCACTTTAGCAAATGAATAATGGTTTCATATGTGTTAGGGTACACATTTGTGCACTGAAGTTATAACTAAGGGTATTTTTATTTTCATTGCAGGATTTGCATCTGTACAACTTTTTTAGCTACTGCCAAAATGTTCAGTCTGGATCCAAAGACCTTCATGGGGAAATTGTGAAATACTTAAAGGTACAAACCAGTTAAGAAGCTATTAGTTACCCTTGATGTCCCTCTACAAAGCAGTTTTTTTACTTCAAAGTCTCAAAATAAAAGAATTGTGCAGGAGCTGGAAAGCACAGGATATAGCCACTATTTTTGGTTACTAAATATATTTTAAAATATCTGGGTCAGGTGCAAAGGAACTGGATTATAATGTGAAACTAGATATAATATAAAATGTTTTTTATTCAATTCCTTGTACTGTATTTGTATATATGTACTTGCACCGCAGTTACCATATATATATATATACAGCTACCAATCATAGGTACAGTATTACTGCGGAAAATAAATTGCCCCAATTAATTTATAGACTGCTGAATTACAATTAATGTGATGCTGACCATTTTCTGAGAGATTTAATAAAGCAGTCGTGTAGAACAGAATTGAAATTTTGGGCAAATTGATTTCACACTTGCTCTGTTGGGATGCTGTCTCTAATGCATAGTGCTCTTCTCACAGGGTGAAACCAACATCTGTATGCTAATACAAGGGCCATGCTGCCGTGATGTTGTGTATGCAGCTTTTTGGCACCTCGAAAAAAAGAAGTACCTTTTTGTTTGAAATAAATTGTTAGTTTGCCATAGTTCTGACAAATGACATGCTAGTGCCACCTTGTGGTATCTTCTTATATAACGATTAATATTTCTTTATTCCTGCAGTGCCTTCATGCCATGGAGGTTCAAGTGATGATTCAGTTTCTGCCTGTGATTCTCATGCAGCTTTTTCAGGTCCTAACTACAGTTTCCCATGAGGATGAGGTAGCCTTAAACTGCACTCTGTAAGTATGCACTCCAGTAGCAACGACGTGACCATAGGTCTGTTTGTTCTAATATAACGTTCCCCCTGTCTTTGCATTGTTATTTTGGTTCAGTGATCTTCTTTTAGTATAAAATTAAAGACAGTTTACTGATTTCCAAGTATTTCCATAGAATAGAAAAGATGAAAACAAGTGCTAAGTTCCAATGTTAGGGTTGCCACCTTCTCTGGTTACCAGCTTTCCTGTTCTTAGCATGAAGCATGATTTTTACTGCCCAGGTGGCAAACCTATTAAAAGTATGTGAGATGCTAGATAACAGATAAAAAGTAGTTTAGCTTGGTGTTATTTGGCATGTTGTAACAATTTTCATAGGCACAGTAGGAGAAAGAGGACCAAGCAGCATTCTTCCTTTGACCTATGTGCTGTTTGTGTGATTACTTGGCTGCCTAACTCTGATAGGCGTTAGTGCAAAAATAAAAAACCTATGACCCCAATGAATGTGATACCAATGAAGTGCAGTAAAATATAGCTTATTACATTCATGAGAATAATGTCCTAGAACCCAGGTACAACATACAGGTATGGGGAAAAATTGATAATGGTAATTGGTAGTACAATTAGGGCCAGATTTACTACATTTCAGACAGGGGAATCCAGAGGGATTCTTAGCAGCTTAATTGTTTTTTGTTTTTCTAGCACTTTCCTGACTGCCAGGAGCAAATTGACATATTTAGCGATGCATTTACTGTTTTGATCGATGTTTCAGTTCTTCAGATTGAGTTTAGCAGACTAACAGATGGTTGCAGTGCAGAGAAAAGCTTTTTAAATGTAAAGGTATCATTCTAAAGCCACCAACTGATAATAAATCATTGCCTTGATATATTATTTCCTACTCACCTCTGTAATTGTAACTGTTTTGGTTCAAAAGGTCAAAGATTCTTTCCCTAAGAAATATGTGTTGTATTCTCTCTGCAGGGTTCTCCTTCACATTGTATCGAAATGCCATGAAGAAGGATTAGATCATTACCTGCGCTCTTTTTTAAAGGCACGTCTATCTTACTATGGCACATTGTATGTACACTTGGGCATATAAATTTCAGCTGTTACCCACAGGGAATAATTGATCAGCTCTGAGTGTTTGCTTCACCTGTAACTTGGAACAACAAAGTGACACTAAGCATAGGAAGATACTGCTTTCAAATGCAATTATTTTTACAAATAACTTTAAAGCCATTATTTTAATTAATGTTAATTGCAAAGCTACTTAGAATTCAATTTTCTTACATTATTACAAATAACTTTAAAGCTATTATTTTAATTAATGTTAATTGCAAAGCTACTTAGAATTCCATTTTCTTACATTATGCAAAAAAATATTTTTTTTGTGTGGGGGACCCTTTTCAGTGAATTGAGTGGTATCATGCATTTAGCAAGCCGGGCTGGCACTTTCTGAACAGCTGCACCAGACACATATTAAACCATGGCACAGTACTGGATAGTTCACTGGCTGAATTAATAAACATAAATGAAAGTGTATTGGATGGCTATCTCCCCCTCTGTTGTTGCTCTCATCGTGGACTGTGGATAGTATTGTATTAGTGAAGGGAGGCACAGGTCTCTGCTCACCAAAATGGAGCACAGAGTCCTATGGCTATTTGTGCACACCAATACAGCGTGCAAACTGCTATACTGACTGTGGCTTTTTTTTGCACTTGCACACTGTGTTCAGAGTTGCAAATGAGGCCCTCACTGAATAGCCTCACTGAATAGTCCAATAAGAGCTTTAAGTATGTCACAAATCTGCAAATGATAGTGAGGCATTCTCACTATCATTGTCTGGCTTCCTGCTGGGCAGATAGTCTGCTTCTTTTAACTACAGTACATTGTAAGTTGTGGATAAATACAAACAATAAAAGGAAGGCAACGAGAAGTTAGGTTGGCAAGATATGTAATTTCTTACTAACATTTTAATTACTTTGTTTCTCTTTTTTAGTATGTTTTTAGAATAGAGAAGCCAAGTTCCTCACATTCAAGACCCATGCATGAAATCTTAGCAACCACAATGATAACAGTACTGAAACAGTCTGCAGATTTTCTGGCAATAAACAAGTTACTGAAGGTAAAAAATTTAACTGGCTAAACCTGTTTATTTGTAATGCCATTGGAGGAATACATACAGAAATTTTATTGCAAACTGTCATCACAAAATAAACTCTGTAAAACAATATGGGTCATTTAACTTTGACACCTTAGTGCTCATTCAAAATCACTTTGCCAACACCTGAGAACATCTGTACTACTGAAGCCAAGTTTGGCAGAACCATAGTTCCATGATTCAAGTGATCTGGAGCCAACTAGATTGTGTACATCCTGCAGTGCCTGTGGACAGCTTTTGTGCAGATTGACTGGTGGCTGCATGTTTGAAATCAAACAAATACATAATGGATTCAGGGGCAATATGGAAGGCTGAAATTCAAATTAGACCCATCATCATTTTTACAGATAGCTGTAACTAAATTAAAGCTTTCTGTACCGCATGCATACTATGCAGCATTCAGTCTGTTATATTATCTACAAGAAGGTGACAGTGCAAGGAAAAGTGTTAGTTTAACTATCACTACAAATGGGCACTTGTGGTCAAACTGGATATTCAACCCCATATGTACAGCAGGGGGTCATGGGGGGAAGGTGAAAAAGAAAAGGTTAAACATTAGAGAAGAGAAAAGGTTGGGACGTTGGAGAGAAAAAGAAAGAACAAAAGAGGGACAATGGGAAAAAAGAAGAGCTTGATTATTTGCCAAGTTACAAGTGACACGTCAGTTTCCTCTTATAAGATTTCAGTTGCCCATAGAAAATGTACATATTTACAATTTGCGTGTGGTTAGTGATTATTGGCTGAGGATCCACATAACTGAGAAACCACATGTATCTGAGAATGGGATAATAATCCACATTGCTGGATCATTTTACACCACGCCTTCTGTCATGCTGTATCCCATCGTGTGTGGTTGTTATTAATTGCCATTCAATAAAGCTAATTACAGACAACAAGAGATATGCCACTAGAACAAATATTATTCATAAGCACTAGCAATCGGAACATTGCAGTGCCTAATTCTTGTCTTATTGTGTAACTGTTGAGTTGTTACCACCAAAAGGGGCAAACAGTACTTGCAGTGTTGTCACGCTATGTGCACAATTTTTTTGGTGTGCTCTTTTTTACAAAACATATAAATACATTGTTAGGCAGATATTCATCATCAGCAAAACCATACTGGTTAACAAAATATTTATAGTAAGGATGAACCTAGAAACATACATACGTACAATGCTTGGATGAATGCAGAACACAAGGTCTTGTTAAGCCAACACTGAGGCTAACTTCCTGCAATGCAAGGCAAGGCACTGAAGTTAGACAAACTAAACTAAAGGTCTCATTTTAAGTGTAGCCTCAACAATTTTCACAATACCTCCAAAAAGACTCCGCACTATCAGGATTTAAAGATGAATAAAATTGGTCTTTATTTACAGAACTTCAGTCTGGATGGGGCCGAAACGCCAGACTGAAGTTCTGTAAATAAAGACCAATTTTAGAGGGTGCAATTCTTTTTGGAGGTATTTTATATATATATATATATATATATATATACACATACATACTAGTACATTTGCTTAGGACACACCACATTAAAATGTTATTACAATACAGTATGTAGTGTTGTTTGATTTAGGAGGAGGTGCAATTAGACACCCAGAAAGTAAATATTGTATTAAAATAGTTTGGTAAAGTTATTAAGAAATTCTGAAAATCTTTTATGAGATGATTAGAATTGGCAGAAGTCCTTGAGTACATGGACACAAGTGTCTTTGGTGGTGCAGTTATAATGCAGTCAATTCCAGATGTCATAACCAAATAGCCCTGCAAGAAGAAATAATTATTTAGGGACTGAGTGCATCTTTTACTAACACCACACCCCTTTGAATCAATTGGATATTAAAGGTCAAGGACAAATATACCACCCAATGAAAAAAATTGTCATAAAATGGTGCATGTATTAGGTGTCACCACCCCAAGATGTTATACAGAAACTGGTTGTCTTTCAAAACTTTCATATCCAACCATGATTGGTCAGTATCACACCCTGTACACAAAAACTGTATAATAAAAAGGGGACCATATGTTTTAGCTGTAATAATGGTGGATTGGTGAGTAGGTAGATAAAGAATACCCCTACATTACATTTCTGTACCACTACAATCACTGTCAAACTGAATTATCAAAAGGTTACTACATTTTAATATAATTTGTTAGACAACAAATTTTAGGAAAAATCCATGATGTGAAAAAAAGACCAGTTGTAAAATAAAAAGGTAATGTTGTGCATCTCCAGTTTTGAAAACTGCATAGACGTGTGTGCCTATTTCCTCCCACTGTTTAAATATTGATTAGATATTCAATTTCCTTTATATCCTAGAAATATAATGATAAAATAAAAACAACAATCACTTTTATGGCGTTAAACGGAGTACAGCTGTTCCAGGGCAAACGGGTGTATGATACATTCAGTCTTATTACTGGATATACACAGTGTGCAGCCACTTTATCATATATCATGTACCACAATTGTGTGTTGTAAAGTGTTTGTAATATTACAACCTACCACTTTGCCTCTTGTCCTGCTGTCTGTTCAGAGGGAATTCTTTGAAATGTTTAGGTGATTGTTGATATGAGGCAGCAAGGTCACGATTTGGTGTATTTTAGGCACAACAAAAAATGGTGGATAACATACTCCAAAAAAGGTCCTTGTGTCATAGGCTGAATTGAGATTGCAATAGCACCATGACAGTTATATATGTAAATCTAAAATATTTCTGCTCTATAAATATTTAAAATAAAGCAAGTTTCTGAAATTATTATGTGAGTTTTGGGAAGTCATTCTTTAGTTGTTTACTAGGTTTTAGTCAGCAGTGTTTTTTAAAGGGAAACCCAAATACCTGCGTCCACAGATTGAAAGGAAATATGATGCTCTGATTAATCATTTCCCTAACACCCCTTGGGCTGAGTGTTAAGCAACACTCCCCTTGTTGAAGTGGTGGGTTCTGCTCTCGCAGATGCAAAGATATGATGACAAGCAAAGTGACTTCAAGTCCCAGAATCCATTGCTTCACAATAGAAGAAATAGTGGTTACATAACACTGTCAGCCTAGAGGAATGGGAAACTGACCCCCATGAATAGATATAGATTGTCATGGTTTCCTTTTAATATATGGAATTAGGTATGTTTGTGTAAAACTAAATGCGCTCAAGCATCTGTTATGTCTGGTCTGTCTCTGTTCTTTTGATCTGTGCTCAGAATTAGAGCATATGTGTCGCTGCAAAGCCTATCACCAATTAATAAATCATAGGTAATTGTGCCCATAACAAAATGGGTATTCCGTGTTATAGGCATGACTGACTGTATATTTACTAGGATGCATTGAATTCATATTTTTTTTGTCAGTGAATGTGCTTTAAAAAAAAGTAAGAACTGTCACAGACTGACCAAAATGGGATATGACTGTAGTGCCTTTAATAAGTATGTAATGGGAATACAGAAGCCACATAAAACATAAAAATGCAATTGCTAGAGGGCACACATTAATCTTTCAGAAAATAAGATACAATTGCTATAGTCGTACAGGGCCACAGTTTACCTTTATAAAACTGCTGTGTTTAAAATGTCCATTATACCTTGTCTTTAAGTATTAGGAGATTGTCACATTGTATTTAATATACAATTGCTGTTTCAGTACTCGTGGTTCTTCTTTGAAGCTTTGGCCAAGGCTATGGCATTATTCCTGATAGAAGAGAACAAAATTAAGGTAATAAAGTCGACCACATCAGTTGAGACACTTTAGAAGAAGTGATATTTCATTGCCCAAAAATACACAAAAATCTTCTTAAGAGTTGTAATGCATGCTTTTTGCTCATTCTCGGATACCAAAACATAATAGATGGGTCTTGATGATTCCCTTTTACACAGTAAAAGACTTTACTGCAGTAGGCAACAGTCATTAAAATAAGGTATGTAACTGATTCCTAACCTTATTGATTCCAAAATTGTATGCCATTGGCTGATTCCCAAACCTAACTTTGGGTCACTAGAGAAAAGGTTTTACAGGGAACAGGGAAACTGATGTGAAATACGTGGGAAAGCACTGCTTTAAACAAATACGTATTTGTGGCTGTTAAAGACTTTCACTTTTACAAGCCATGTCATTTTCAGCTTTTTGCAGGTGAGAATGTGCCAATAAAATTAATCTAAATTGGTGGGGACTTGTTTAAATTTGGAGGAGAAGGTTTTGGCTTCTCTTTTTTCCATTCCCTGAACCTTTTGTATCAATAAAATAAAAGTTTGTTCTTTGTAACCCCATGCTATTTCAACACCCAAAGATGGTGCATTATCTGTCAAGGTGGGTACTGACTACTTTGGGAAATGGTCTTAAAGGGAGGTTATCTGAGCCATATTTGCAAACTATTTCAATTCAGTGCACTATGAGCACTATTACATTGTCAGGGCTCTATCATCTGTAAATTTTGCTCTGATATCTGTTTATGTTTTGGTACTCAATTAACTAATCTCTAACAGTAATATAACAAAATGCTAGTGTCCTCTCAGTTAAACAGTAGTGCATTCATTACAGACTCCTCGACCACAGAGGTTTCCAGAATCTTACCAAAATGTCCTGCACTCACTTCTCCTTTCAATAATTCCACATGTCACAATAAGGTACGGGGAGATACAAGAGGAATCTAGAAATGTCAATTTTAGTTTGGCTAACTTCATCAAGGTAAGAAGAACTTGTTTGTCTGTCTGTCTACGCTTTCATTTTGTAAATTGTTCTTTAAACCACTTTATTGGAAGTTCTGTAGAGTAATCTTACTTATGTTACTACAAGGTTTTTTGGGCTCTTTGTGCATTGTGTGGGGCATTGTGAATGAGCCTTTTTATGTTTTGCAGCCTACTGTTTAAAGCTGGCTACACACAGATTATCTTATGAACCAGTGGTTACCACTCTTTGTGGGCACCTCAGTCCACCACATTAAATTATGATTGTGGTTTGTGCTTATGGGACCAAATGTAGACCTGAAAGCATCAAAAACTACTGTCCTGACTTGATTTTGATCTTGATTCTCAAAAATACAGGTTCCCAAACTTCTATAGCATCTATAAAGCAAACTTTTGCCTATTAAATTCTGTATTGAATGAAAAAAAAATGGAAAATATTATTTTGTTATCATTTCTTCAGGGAGAACCGTGGAGACACCACAGGTGCACTCAAATCCCCTACCTCATAAACCTTGTGGAGCCATTTTGCAATAATTTATTTATCTAGCACTTACAGGGGATTTAGAAGATTATCCCCATTGTGTGTTAAAGGGGTTGTTCCCCTTAAAACTTTCTTTTAGTATGGTGTAGAGATCAGAATTTTAAGACTATTTACTTTTAGGGGCAAATTTACAAAATTCACGTGAATGGATCGAAGTTCAATCGAATATGTTCGAATTACGATCGTAAGATTTTTTTGGATATTCGAATATTCAAATTTGGCCTCTTCGATCATCGAATACCGAATTATCGAATAGATTGAATGATCGGATATTCGATAATTCGATGATCAAAGGAATCAAAATTTTAAACTCCTTTGAATGCCTACTTCGCCAGATTGAACCTACCGAATACCAAAAGAAGTCTATGGGAACCCCTCCATTGGCTTCTTTTGCTAAGTCCTGCTCGAATACCATTCGTACGATCGAACGCTTCGATCGCTTGAATCGTACAAATTTTTCAGAGACTCGAAGGAAAAAGTACGATTTTTTTGTGAAATTGAACAGTATCCGATCTTACGAATTCATCGAGAAATCGAATATCGAGCAAAATGATAGCCTAAAACTATTTGATAAGCATTCGAATGCTTATCGAATTTCCAATAAATTCGTAGGATTTTGGGTGAATTTTTGTAAATTTGCCCCTTGATCTTCATTGATATGCTTTTTGATGTTGAATTATTTGAATTTTCATTCTGTAGCTCTTGCATTTTAAATCTGTGCGTAATAGAAACGAATTACACCAAGAAGCAATTTTGTCATCAAAATAAAAGATGAATAGTAGAGGGCCTGAATAAAAAAAAACAGATTATCAAACTAAAAAAATATAAATAACAATAGTAATGAAGCCTCACAAGCAATCTGTTCTTTGCAACCCAGACAACCATATAGTGTTTCATCAGTTACAGGCAGAATAGGAATACTGGTATTTTAAAAACGATATCAAATATTGAAGACCAACGGAAAACTAACTTAGAATGTATTAATAAATAACATGCTTAGTGCTAATAAGGGTAAAACAAAAAAGTATTCTGCCAGAGCTGTTATTGCTACACCTTGTTTGCCCTTGTCACAGGCTGGTTTCCATTTATTGTGCATTTTTTTCAATCACGTTTTAATTAGATGTGCTAAAGTAGACAAATAAAATATGTTCTGTACATATTTGCTTGTTGGCTGTAAAACAGTTACAATTATGTTTTCACTTCTGCCTCTCTTCTAATAACTTCTGTTTTTGTTTTTTTACAAAGTAACCACACTAACAATGCTAATTATACTTTGTGCTTATCAGGGAGGGAAACATTATCACAATATTTTTTTTATTTTACTAATCACCTGGTCATGTCTGTGTCAGACTTAAAGGCACCATATATTATTCCTCAGCGCCAGAAGATAGATTGGCATTAATGGACTTTTCAGATGGCCTTAGTTTTACTATTTGTGAACATAATGCTTGGACCATTATTGCAAGCAAGTTTGCCTACAAACAAAAACAGCTTGTTCCTAGTCTGTACAGTGTCACTTATTCAACTACCTGGGTAAAAATACAGGATTCTTTGCTCACTATAGTAACAAACTTTTGGCACCTACAAAAACATGTGGCCATTGTCCATTTGCATGAAACACACAATGACATGGGTGTTCATTGCATGACTTATACAACATATTTTCTTACTTTGCCCTTAGCCCCCCATTAGTAAAACAACCATTATCACCTTTTTTCTTGTTTTGCAGCCCCAATGCGCTCAGCCACAACTTTCTTTTTCTGTTAAAGCATGCTCATCTGGGTTACACTTAAAGAGCATGCAAAAGAAATAAATAAAGAAAATGCAAAAAAAAAAAAAATCCCATTTCTACTTTCTTTAATAAAAAATAAATCTTTTTTTTTTTTAAAAACATACAAAGATCCCTTTAATAATTTGGCTTATCCTTAGGTTGTGGTGGAGGTCTGACCTAAGTCAGTAATATGGAGTTCAAATAAGGCAAAGGAGAAAAGATACCCCACTTCCCACAATCCAACTCAGCGTTTACTTAAATATATGGATTTAGTATCCGAATGATTGTAACTCCTCTGGTTATGTACAGTTAATTAATTAAGGTGCAGTGTTATCAATTAATACACTTAGATCAATAATTCATTATAGATAAAATCGTTGATTAACCTTGCCTCAGGCGGCTAATACTAATAAATTATAAAGTGCGAGTGCTATTACTTAATTAAATTAGTTAAAATTCATTAGATAATCACAGGCTCCAATGATTAATCAATTTACAATAAAGTGCAGTGCAATATACTTCGTTAAGATTCACAGAGGAGTTCATAAAAGTTATACTGGCTCAATAGCTGCCCTTGCCTCAGGCAGGAGAAATATTTAAAATGTAAAAATGCTTAACATGCTATATTTGATTAGGCTTGTGATGCAGTAAGCTCATGTTTATGTTTAGTATACAAAATACAGCATTTCTAGGCCTATTCTATTTTAGACTTTCCTTCTCCCTTAATGGCTCAAGTTGTGGTAATGTAGATAGACTGCCAAGGCAGATTGGTCCACCATAGGGAGTGTATTTGTAGCCCAGGAGCAAGAACCAATAAGTTGTTTGCATTTCAAAAGGTAAGTATTTCATAAGCTTTTTTTTTTAAAGTGGAAAATAGTTACAAGCATTATTAATAACACGGTTATCCTTGAGAGTTCTGCTCTGATCAAAATGCCCGGTGAAACTATGTTGTGTTCAAAGGCTTTAATTAAATCCCTCAGAAATACTCAGTTTGAATTTTAAACATTTACTAAAGAGATTTTATACACCTTGTAAACACACAAGCCAGTGAACCAGACCATTTCATGCAACCTTTTGCAAAATTTGAACTGTGATAACTAGTGATGGGCGAATCTGACTCGTTTCACCGAAATTACGCAAAATGCAGAAAATATGCTGAAATGCAGTGAAGTCTATGGGCGACAATATTTTTCTGTTTCTGTTTTTGATGTGTAACATTTTTTTTCACCCATTGGAGTCTATGGGCATAATTTTCATGGTGAAACTTGGTGAAAACATTCGCTAATCCATTCGCTACTGGTGATAACATGATTTTTTAGAGATTGTTCTTTTTTTTCAAATGTATTTAAAATGTATTTGACATTATTGCTGGTTAAGACACAGTATATATTGTGCTTTTCAGAGATGCCTTACCTTCATGGACAGAGGATTTGTCTTTAATCTTATGAACGACTACATGTCAGGTTTCTCTCTAAAAGATCCAAAGGTAATCCAAGTACTTTTATTACTCTAATCATGGGATAAAGTAATGAAAGGCAGAATATCTTCTGTTTAAAAGAAAACATCTGATTGGCTGTGTTGGCTAGGACCAAACCTTGGTTTAATACTACAGTCTTTTATTAAAATTACATATATAGCTCAATTATGACTTTACAATTATAATTTAAAAAATATATATATATCAATTCTGAGAAAATGATGGACAGTAACCAGTACATGTCACAAATAGTAATAAAAAGCAATGCAAATAGTGATGAAAATACAGTTAAAATAAATGGTTTGCTACTATTTTTGCACTGAAACTGTTTTTCCTTGACCCCAATATATTGTAACCATTAACCTGAAGATGTTATTTTGGGCATTGCTTAACTGTTTCTCAAGGCAGATCCTTTACTTTACTTGGCAAGCCATAAACAATGTATTTCTATAACTGGCCACTACATTTTTCCTTTATTTCATGATTACTCTTATGGAATGATTTATGAAAGGTGGAATTTCTTTCCCCATCACTATGGGATTTTTTCCCATCACATAGTGTGGCACTAGCCTAACAGAAACAAAAATCTACAATGTTAAGTCTTATAAACTGTACTAAATTGAAACAACAGGTTTGTTAAGCATGCACTTAAATCTAAAAAGATAAAAACTTTAGTTCCCCTTAGTGTTTTGTTTTAAAGAGATACTGACACCTGAAACTAAGCTCTTTTTTACATCTATTATAATATTGGCTTTGAAAACTACTTCTAACTTTGCCATAAAGTATTTGCATGATGCTTTTACATTACCTGTCTGTTGCCCCATGTTCTTGTATGAGGGGCTGACATATTTGTGCATCAGGAGTCCGTTTTCATTAGAAACTGTAACTAACAGACTGAGATGGGACAGTTAGGTTAGTGTCAGGCTTAGGAACTTCAACTAACAATTATATACAAAAGCAAACCTCTCAGCAAAAAATCATCAACATGACCTATAGGTAATATTTATACGTATTCATATGTTAAAAAGTAATTTTTTAGTGTCAGTATTACTTTAAGCATATCCATTCTTCTTTGATACAGATTCTAGCTGAATACAAATTTGAGTTTTTACAAACCATCTGCAGCCATGAACATTTCATCCCTCTGAACCTACCAATGGTGTTTGCAAGATCCAAGCTGCTGAGAGTCCAAGGTAATGTGTTACTGACTAATACACAGTATTTCAGATGCAATACATTACTTGAAAAGACTGGATCAGGAGACATGTATTGTGCTTAATTATCTGAGTTTCAGTATTTCCATCATTTCCTATGTTTTGTAGGACACATGGTTTGCCACATATTAAACAATGAATATGACTTCTATGGGGTTTTGTAATAAAGGGCACTACGTTAGTCCAGGTACAGTAATCTATAGCAACCAATCCATTGGTAGCATTTGCTGGTCACCTTTTGAAAAGTAAACAACATATTGGTTGCTATGGGTTCCTGCTCCTGGGCAAACTTTGTACATTTTACATATACAGCCTATATTACATAGGGACGCAAGTCTGTTCAGTAGAACTTATATGGACTACATTTTATTTGATCCTGAAGTTTAGAGTGGAGCAGATACAGCAGTTCTATAGACTTCGGAGATGGCAGAAACCCTCTGTTTGGCATTGACATGTATACCTACATATTACATGTTATGTAGATATTAACTTATGCAGAAATATAAGATTCTATAAATGTGATGTATGTCATGATACCAGAAATGTCAGCAAATATAATCAAATACATCTGCCTTGCTATAAAGGGCTAACTGATTAATGTGCAACTAATGGGGTGTAAAGAGAATTATGATCAAATTCACAAGATCAAACTCGGAAATTTGCCAATAAGAAAACAGATCTAAGAGGTGATAAATGAATTAATTCACCTGCATACAGAACTACCTTGTATCGTTTTTTGTATTTGAAGGTATGTATGAATGCCATTAAAATACACTAAACATTGCCATGCAAATGTGTATAGTGTGTGTGTGTGTATATATATATATATATATATATATATATATATAATATTTATATGTATTATTTTTAGTCAGTTGTAATATTTTGATGTAAAAAAGGTGTTAGCTTGATAAAATATATGGAAAACCACTGTCCGGTGCTGCCACTTAAAGGTATTTTTTTCCGCATTTATGCCATTATTTTGCCTTTACCATGCATGGTGTTAATTCACATGTAGAACAAATTAGTATTTTACACCAATTTTCCACCATTTTTATGGTGACTTTTCTTTTTAAATAAGGATTAGATAGAGTTTTAAATTTAGTTTTGTTCACAAATGATTTTATAAGACTAATTTTTTTTTACACTTGTTTCCTTCTCTAACACCACAAGGGGTGCTGCAATTGGCATGCCCTTAAATCCTCTTATTTGTGTTAACCTTTGCTCTGCTCTTTATCTGCCACATCTTCCAGTGTTCTTTATAGCTCTCCCTTTACCTAACAGCCTCACCTGTAGCCAAAATTATTTCTTTTAAATAACTAGTTCTGCTCTTTGTACTAGCTGCATACAAGGCAAGGGTAATTGTTACCATGGACAAGCCATGCTTTTTTAATTTGGAAAACCACTTGCCCTTTTTTTCAAATATATTCTCAATGCCTAGTCCTCATTCTTTTCCATTTAGTTCACCATCTAGGCCATGATCCTTACACTCAGAATTTGCTCATTGCTTTATGGTTGTCACTTTAAAGTTGTCATACAAAGCAGGATTCTAGCTTTATATCTGGAAACCGTGGTTCCGGTTTTGCATTTGAGAGGGCAATGGAAGCAGAGATATAGCACTTGCATGGTGAGATGCAGAATATGACATGCTGTCCTAAACAGTCCTACCAAACATTAGCCTTAATAATTAATACATGCTTGCTGCACAGTATAAAGTGGCTAAATACATTGTGCACCTTGATTTTCCTCTTCTGTTATACTGAATGTAGACATAGTATTTCTGCTTTTTTTTTCTATTATGTATACAGTAAGAGGCAGGCTGCTGTTGCCTATATTCTACATCTAGGTCCTGAGGAACTTATAACCAGTCATAGGGGTAGATTCATCAAAGAGTGAAGTTCCGCCACTAGAGGGAAATTCCACAGCTCTCAATTCATTTCTATGGGATTTTGCAAGGGGTATTCATCAATGGATGAAGTGAAAGTTCACCCTTTGATGAATAACGTCTTTAAAAATCCCATAGAAATTAATGGAGAGTGGCGGAATTTCACTCTAGTGGCTGAACTTCACTCTTAACTTCACTCTTTGATGAATCTACCCCATAATGTTAGCAAAGAGCAGTGGTCATTGTGAAACATGAAAAGTCTTCAACAAGCTGAATATATACTTTCACAGCTGCAATAGCTGCCCTCTGGCACATCAACATTTATATGGCCAACAATTAAGAAGCCATTCTATGTAGTGGAACAGGAATGCACAGCTGGAAGCCAGTGGGAAATGTGGCCCTCCAAGACTTGGTTTCTATGGGTCCAAGACTTGGTTTCTATGGGTTATTAGGTGCAGGCAAAACATAGAACTTTTATTACATTACCCAGTAAATGTCTAAAACTATTTGGATTTATTTTTAGCCAAGTATCCAGAAGGGGTTTTGGTGGTGAACAGAAACAAACAAACCTAACATCACCATGTATATTATAGACAATATTGTTATCAGAGAGTTGCACATCCATTATAGCTTCCTATGCCATTTTAAAAATAAAACAGTGTATTTCCCCTAAAGTTAACATGAAAATAGTACACACACACACAAAAAGCTCACAATACTGTACACAATATATATTTTAATGCAATACAGTAGATTAGCATAATGTTTTCAAATGTATTTACATTTGTATCTTTTCTTTTTACAACACCATTAGATTTGTTATCATATGCTGTGGAACGGTTCACTTCCCTAGGTAGGTTGTTATGAGGGATTTCATTCTTAGTGCTTTTGCAGCCATAAGCATTATGCAGCTTTAATAACTTCCCCCCAACTCTGTCATTAATACTGCTAAAAAAACCTATGTAACCTCACACAGCCTTCTCTTTTTACTAACATTTCTAAGCAATGTTCAGAGACCAGCCTCTGAATAATTACATTTTTATTGCATTTCAGCTTCTTAGTAATAAAAAAGAATTACTCTTTTTATTTTTGTGATTTTTGTTACTGTTCTTGCCAAGGGATTTTTGGCTTCTTAGTACTGTGATGTTCTAAATGCTAGTGTGGGACTTAGATAGGTAGATTCCAAAGATGTTGTTACCTCTGGACCCTACCAGTGCACATGTGGGTCAAATGTTTATTGATCATTAATGCTCAGTGCCATGATAACTACTCGATTAACCAGCCCACAGAGCTGTAAATTGCAGGAGCAACAAAATCTGTTTGTGTACCACTGCCCTGTCAGATTTGTGTGAAAAGACTATTTTATCCCCTAGATACTTCTAAAAGCCCAGGTAGAGGTTCTAATAGACAGCTTTCTGATGCCTGCCCAAGTTATTTTTGGGACTATATCAGACTGAGTAGTACAAAAAGTATATAGGGCAAGCTATGCGTGCACACAGGAACACTGCGTGCAGGTTTATTTCTTTATGCAGATCTGGGCTGGCAGGGGCCCATGAGGCCAAGGGCCCACTGGGTTTTTTCCCAGTGTCCCGTCCACCCAGTCCAACACTGCTTCCTGCAGTTGTGGGGTCTGCACTTACAGTTTCTGAGGTTTTTTAGAGTAACCATACCGAATAACAAGACAATGTTGTAAAGAGATGTGATAAATAGACTACATCTATTATACATTATGTCAGACATATAATAATACACAATAGCAATGGGGGCAGCCATTCAAAAGGGGAAAAGGCTCAGGTTGCAGAGCAGATAAGCTCTGTAGAACATAATGGTGTTATGTGTTATCCACTATTTAACCTTTGACCATATAGCATTTTTTCAATTTCCATTGCTACACAGCAGCTTATTTATATGAACTATAGTAGTGTTTCTGAAGCACATCAGTTTTACCAGTGCAAGGCAACAATACAAGATATTTGCATTATTTTAAAACACTTTCATTTTTTTTGTGTTGCTGTTCCTTTAAGGCCAAACACCTCCTGGGTGGGGGGCAGCCCATAGTTTGGGAACCAATCGGGAAATTACCCCTTGCTATTAGAGGAAGCCGGCAAAGTACAGTAGCTACCCAAATCTAGACAGAGGAGCTCATAGAAGATTTTTGCTGTACATTGCATTCTTTTTGCCCTTGCAAACCAAATAGATATGCTTGCAGTGAACACTTGAGTAAAACAATTGCTCTTCCATATACAGTTGCACCTAGTGCCACCCTGCCTCATCTGCTGAATTGTGTGCTTCTGCCTCCCTAAATTTGGGATTTTTTCCAGGATTCTCACAACGGGATGTGTCAATAAGCGCAGCTCCATTGTGCTAAAGAATACATTTACCTAATTTTTTATACCAACCACCAGAAGCAACTCTCTTAACTACAACTTGCATGATGCTGCCATACATATGTGAAATTTTGTTTTTTTGTTTGCATCGGGCACCATTGCAGGGGGTGCAATTATAATCAAATGATTGTGAAAAAAGACTGCGTTGTGGGGGGGAAAAACCATGCCTAATTACATCCGAAATTGCACTTTGCACACTGCACATTTTTAGATGACCTCTATAATCTCCTTGTCTGAAAGGAAAGGTACCCCAGTATCACATGCTGTTCTCCTTCTAATAGTCCTACAGTATGACTGGCTAAGTTTCACAGTAGATGAATCACTTACAGTACATTAAGGACACTAGTCATTCATTACATTTTACTGAGCTATAATGACATTTTGGAAATATAAGCATTATGAACAATTTATTTTCCTCACTTAACTGAGTCATTCCAGTGTGGAAAAAAATCAAAATATTTATTTGCTCAAATGGTTTAACAATTCAGAGGGGTGAGCAAATTATACAGTATATCTGCCTGCATGGAAAAATCTACACATCAGTGTGTTCATAAATGGGGGAGGAACTAACATGCTGGGAATACTTCTAGTTTCCCAATTTGAAATTTGGTTAAACTATTCCTTGGTTTTGTATTGCTTTTGTCTGTGAGCAAATAAATGATCGATTTCTTGCTTTTTTTGCCAGTAGCTGCAGATGATTGTGTCTATTTAGCTGTTTCGTTATCTTGTCATTGTCATTCTACAGTACAATGCTACACTTTTTGCAGGTCTGCTTATGTTTTATGATGGATAGTATTCCCTTAATTGAACCAGTTTTGTATTTTAAGGACTGGCTGAAATAATCAGGCTGTAATTCTGCATGGATTGACTTTGTGTTTTTGTACACAGATATAAATCTTGAATGCAGTTTGACCGACGACTATTGCAGGAACCATTTTCTGGTTGGGCTTCTGTTGAGAGAAGTACAGCAGGTTCTACAGGAGAACTATGACATCAGATATATTGCAATTTCCACTCTAAAGCAAATCCTAATCAAACATGCTTTTGATAACAGATACCAGCACAAGGTAATAAATGTAAAAATAATTAATGGACACATGAGATTAAGCCACTGAAGGCTGAGGCTTCTGCAATGTGATGACAGCAGGCCCCTTCATCAATGTACTCACTAATGGTAAAAAAGTTGGGAGATAAACATTACATTGTGAACGTAGAGAACCAGTGGATCAGGTATATGAATAAGACTGAAACTGCACTATTCTAATAATTATTTTCAGCATTCATTCCTCCTGAGCCCACTCTGCTATTGGTTTACTAACACTGGTTGTGCCTAGTTAGGCGAATGACTGCCAAGGTCTATCTTATATGATTTATTGATTTTAATCTTCATATTTGGTTCATCTCTGTTTTTCTTACAAGACTCATCTATCAGCAACTGTTACAAATTATTGCATACCCAAGAAAGTAAACAATTTAATCATGGAGATATGTTTTTTTTAGTGTAAGAATAGTATAATTATCTCAGTTCAGAGCCCTTATTAGAACTAACTGTTATTGTTTTGGTATTTTGCTTTGATTGCAGTTGCTCTTCTTACCTACATGCTTAGTTTGGTTTAGAGGGATTGCAACACCAAAATTGAAAACAAATCAACAATAAACCATTATTCCTAGCAACACTCATTTCTGTACATGTTCGAAAAACAGAGCTTTATATCAAATATATGTATAGTGAATTCTCATAATGGCAGGTGCTTGGGTTTGATTTTTACCAGTTCGCTATTTTCCTTGGTTGTATTTATTCTTCTTGTGTATGCATGGTTTTGAATGCCATGGACTCAATTATTCATTTTTGTCTATGAAATCTGTGCTTTTATCTTACAGAACCAGCAAGGAAAAATTGCTCAATTATATCTCCCACTGATAGCCACGCTGTTAGCCAACGTGTCACGGTTTGCTGGCAAAGACACTCTGTACTACTGTGCTGCCATGTCTAACTCTGTAAGAACTATTTCAAGTTATCCAAACATTTAATTGTTTTCTGTTGGTTGATTGTAATAGAATTCAATTACACTCATATTTTCAGTTTCATTAAAGGTTCAAGTTATCTGGACTGGCACAGATATTACCTCCTGTTGTGAATAGTCAACACAAAAGCCAATAGCGTAAACAAATATATTGAAATGGATGGGAATTGCAGTCTTTGTTACACCCTGTTATATTTATATTAATGAAATAAGCATGAACACATATGGTGGCATTAGAAATATAGCTGCATTTTAGCTGAATTTTTCATGTAATGAAATGAAGTTCAAGAAAAAAAGCGATCACTCTGAGAAGACCCAGTTTTCCACTTCTTTTTTTAAAGCTGTGTGAACAAACAACAATATTTGACCATCCATGTACATGTCTAGTCATACAGTATCAGTCTATTTGGCCTGGGATGGTGATTCATTGGATACCTTGAGGGCTTATATAGTGGTCACCTTTTAACATGCTCCTTTTTTCTCTAGACTTCCAGAGACTCATTTATATGCAGCTTCACTTCTTCCAACAGATCAAGCCTCATCATAGACAAAGACACAGGTATGTTATTATTTGTAGACTTATCATCCAAATATAAAAAGGAACCAAAACAGTTCTCTAAAATATTGAATGCAATTATTCACAGTCTGACAATCTTTATCTGACACTTCTGCTTTTTTTCTGGCCAGATGTACTGATGAAGTTATTGTACCACAGCCCAAACCCTTTATCCAAAAGCTATACAGCAATACTGTCAACATCAAAGAGATATTTCAATTTAGTAGGGGGTCTACAATATATCTGAACACAACCATATACCTTCCAATGGACCCAATTTAACCAAAAAAAAGTATGCTCCCGTATTAGGAACCACAAAAAATTGCTGGACTTCCAGAAAAGTGGGCTGCATTTTTTTTTTGGTATTGATGGTGTGTTAGGGTGTAACTAGGCAACACTGGGAAGCATGTCCTAAAATGTCCAGGATATTAATATTGAATATTGAGAGAAATGCAACAACTTGGGACAATATTAGCCAAATAGCTAATGCTACCAAAACACTTGAGGGGTAATGTAAAGCAAAGTTTGCCAAAGTTTTGTAATCTACAGCAATCAATCAGATATTTGCTTTGAAACAAACTATTAAATCCAAATTTCCGGTTGATTGCTATGGATTACCAGGCCTGCACAAAACTATGCATTGTTTACTACATCACCCCTATGGTTTCCAGGACTGCTGTTTATTTTAGAAAATCAAGTAGATGAGCAAGTGCTGTAGGCCAGTAAAATTGTTTTCTTTCTAGCCTGTCCAGCTCTCTTAACACATGGGGACAGGACATTTGAGACTAGTAGAAATGAAGACTAGTAAGAGCTACTGCACACACATAGGGGCAAATTCACTAACCTGTAAAGTTGCGAAAGCGAGGGTTTCGCTAGCGTTCACCGCACTTCGCCAGGAGTAATTTTGCCTGCGCTATGCAAATTCACTAAAATGCGAAGTTGCGCTCAGGGAGGCGAATGGTAGCAAAGTTGTTATTTCGTCAGGCAAAGCGAAGCCTAATTTGCATACAGCGCAAATTTAAAAGTATAATAAAAGTATATGTTACAGCCACTACATTACACTACACAAGCCCAGGAAACCTTTAATAAATAAAATAAAGTTGTCCAATTGCCCTAAACATGTGCCCCCCTGTATAGATGAGTTGCCATATGTTAGGAAATGTAGGGGAGAAGTAGGGCAACCCCCCAAAAAATTACGCTATTTTTCAGTCTATCACCCTAAAAAAAATTAAAGATGCCAGAGTTTTTTTGGGACTTTGGGAAAATTTTTAATTTATTTATTTCAAACTCCTATCTATTGTATTGAACTTTGCCAGGTCTGACCTGGCAAAGTAAAGTCTAGCACAAGAGGTAACGTTCAGTAAAATGGGCATCTTAGTGAATTAGTGTAGTTACGTCCCTTCGTCAGTGCGTAACTTCGCCTGGTGTAAGGGTACAAAGTTGTGCAAATCTATCTACTTCACTAGAGAATTTTCACCAGGGACAATGTTAGTAAATTGGGGAAGTTGCAAAATGACCTCACACTGGCGAATTAGCGCTAGCATTAGGTGCTTCACTCTTTAGTGAATTTGCCCTAAAGTTTTACAATGCAAGGAGTCACAAATAAAGCACATAGTAACATGAACAGATAACGTTGCTTAGGCAACATAACACAATTTGTAATTATCATAAACCAATAGCGGCAACACATCCTTGTTACCAAAAGTTTGTTAATGTGTAGTGCTTCCCATTCTAGTCAGGGAAAGCATCCTGCCACTATCCTTGGTGCTATGATTGCATATATTAAGTAATGGTCATACTGCTTCAAGTACCATAATTCAAGTGTTCAGTTGTGGGTTTCATGCACCTTATACTTTTTTCATGTACATTTTTAAGGCTGCAGTTCAATTTCCAATGGCTATATTCTGAAAAGAGAGGATTCCAGAGGTTCATTGTGCATTGATGGAGCAACAGACCAAACCGGCACTGGGGAAAATGTAATTCTGATACTACTTTTTATTTTCCTAGAGTCATTTCATAACATGCAGAGTACACATATTAAAATACAATGTAGTCAGGACTGACTAAGGGGGCAGTTGTTGATTTAATGAATGTATGTGTTTTCACAAGTAGATAAAGTTGTAAAAACCTTTCAGAGCAATTCATAGCGTAGTGGGCAGACAGCAAAACACTTGGAATCACTTCTTATTACATTAAAAGTCAATATTCTACAATTGTATATGCACTTGTGTATACTAAGAGAACTATGATTTATTGAGCAATGACACACCTGGAACTACAATGTATGACATCATTGTAAATACTACACTCAGAACCATGAAACTATTAGTTTTGTTGATTAAACAGAACAGCCTATTAACAAATTAAATAGACATATCACTCTTGACTATTCTATTTTATGGGCATGGTGTAAGCTGCCCTTGCCGTGAGTGTCCTCTTTTGGTTCTACTAAGGTGGACTCTCCTTTAGCTACTTGTTTGGGGTCCTACACCATGGCCACATCAAAAAGCTACAGATTTGTTGCTTATTAGTGATAAGTGAAAAATTACATAATGGTATTCGTGGAAAAACAGAGATTCTTTGTTGAACGATTTCATCACTTGCATAGTTTTGGACACCACTAGTGTTATTTCCTATGTAGGATTTCCTTATCTTTGTTTTTTTATAAAATACATATTTGTGCATTATTGTCAAAGTTCAGCCTTTGGACTATGTTCATATCTATATGTATTGCTGGTGGCTTACCCCTTCGCTTAGTATAAAAATTTGCTTAGATTACATGTTTGGCTTAACCATGACTTTTTGTCCATTCTTAATAATATCTGAGTTGGATTCTCTTTTATTTATCTTTGCCTTGTTAGATGCGCAGGTGTTCTACAAAAAGCACCGTGTCCGGGTACAGCAGATTGGATTCTTATGAGATAAAAAGCCTGCTTATTTGTTATCTGTATATTGTCAAAGTGATTTCAGAAGGTATGTTATTTGTTGGTGGGGGTGCTAGTTAAAAGTGTTATAATTAGGGATCATGTATATGTTTGTAACGCTTTAGTAAAATGAGTGCACTATTCTCTATCTATAAGCTTCACTCCCAATACTATGCTCTGTATGAGACCTTAATTCTTAGGGAGTAAGCTCTCACAACAGTTTGGAGGCAGCATGTAATGTAACTGTAACTTGATGCAGGGTGCAATAATTGAGTACCAGTGGTTCTTATAACTTAACCAATGAACATATTGATTGAGTAATACAACCACAATGGAGTGTACGTCTAGCACAAGCAGGATCATGCATCAACAGTGGATAGGCATATACTGACAGCACCTTTGGTCAGTATCAGTCCCCACAAGCAAGGGAACATGTACACAGCTGCTGCTCAGGTTACACCCAGCTTTCAGCCTTTTCAGTGGAATCTGAGGGGAAACTCACATCCCTAGGTCTGTACACTTAGTCCCTACTCTGCACAATTAGAACCCAGCATCCTAATCCCACTCACAATCCTCGGAGGAGCCTCAAGCTGCTCAGATAAATAGCCTTTCTATCCTAGGTCACTCCTAGAGTGACCTCTTAAGGTGAGTAGCTTAACCTTACTAGACCTGACCTATCTAGGTTCAACTGGATACCCTGCCTGCCTGCTCAGGCTAACACAGAATGGACCCTGAGCACATGGTTCCCCAGGACTTTATACTTTAGCACAGTGCCTCTACTGGTCACTATGTGAACACCAAGGGGCATAGCTTTAAGCAGGAATAAAAACAGGTCCCCCCTCCTAAATGTATTTTAAGACCCAGTTAAGCATCTATAACACTAGGGGACTGCCTGCTAAATAGTACTGGAACTATTTTACCAGTCCCTTACATGTTAACAGCTATCTTACTTGTAACAACAGCAAAGAACAATTATATAACTGAAAGGTAATACACAGAATGAGACATTACTATTAAAAGGAACATTGTTTGGCAGACATTGAATCAGCTTTTTTTTTGCCAAGTCTGTGTAACAAGCTCAGCAAACTGATTTGACTTTAAAGGGGTTGTTCACCTTTAAATTAACATTAACGTATGATGTAGAGAGTGATAGTCTGAAAAATTTAGCAATTTGTTTTCATTTTTTTATGATTTATTGGTTTGAATAAGAGATTGGAATATGAATAGGAAAGTTCCTAAATAGAAAGATGAGTAATATAAAGTAGCAATAACAATACAGTTGTAGCTTTACATAGTTTTTGTTTAGAAGGGAGTTCAGCCACACCCATTTGAAAGCTGCAAACAGTCAGAAGAAAAAGGCAAATGGCTATGAAACTAGGGATGCACCGAATCCAGGATTCAGTTCGGGATTCGGCCAGGATTCGGCCTTTATTAGCAGGATTCGGCCGAATCCTTCTGCCTGGCTGAACCAAATCCGAATCCTAATTTGCATATGCAAATTTAGGGCCAGGGAGCTAAATCACGTGACTTTTTGGCACAAAACAAGGAAGTAAAAAATGTTTTCCCCGTCCCACCCATAATTTGCATATGCAAATTAGGGTTCGGATTCGGTTAGGTATTCGGCCAAATCTTTCGGGAAGGATTCGGGGGTTCGGCCGAATCCAAAATAGTGGATTTGGTGCATCCCTATATGAAACTATAAAAGATTAATAATGAAAACCATTTGAAAAGCTGCTTAAAATTGGTAATTCTATAACATACTAAAAGTTAGGGATCAATGTGTTTAGATAAGAGAGGGAAACATTTTATATGAGGGAATTTATATGATGAAGTTACAGTATGTTTCTAATGATTGCACTCACCAAATTCATACTTTGTTATGGAAGCATCCACACAATATTTAACTTTATGCTGACCCTAAGCTCACATAAATGAAAAAGTAAATATTTTCCCTTCAACATACAGTATGAGGGTAAAAACACACTGAGCTACTAGTAACAGCTACTTGCTGTGGCTACACAATGCCAAAAAATACCCTGCCCTAGACAATACTGATAATTACTTCTGCTAGGTCAGTGACTTCTATTTGAAAGCTGGAAAGAGTTAGAAGAATTAAAAACTATTCAAAAAGAAAAAATGAAGACCAATTGAAACATTGCTAATAATTAGCCATTCTATAACATACCAAAAGTCAATTTAGATGTGAACCATCCTTTTAAGCTGCTGCTTATTCTGTTACACTTGATTGAAAAGAATCTGACAGTGAGATAGAGAACAAGTGTGACAAAGTAACCCTTTTCTACCAGGACTTAAGTCTATTTGGCAGCAGATTTTACAATCATTTTCAGTTAAATCAATTCTAGGAATTTCAGATGAAGGGTTTAATCACACTTGTGAGATTGCTCCACTTCCAGTTGGGCTGACTGCTGGCAGTACAAAGCTGGCAATGCATGGACAAGCACTGACTATTGTCTCAGCTGCTATTGACCAAGTTGGCAGTCTCAAGTCCCAGTCAGATATTAATTGGGAAGACCATGTATGGGTGTGACCTCCCCACTTACATAGTTACATAGTTAAATTGGGTTGAAAAAAGACCGAGTCCATCAAGTTCAAC
>CM044445.1:50352664-50362983 GCA_024363595.1 Xenopus borealis
CACCGACGTCAGACTAACTGGCCTATAGTTTTGAGGCTGAGAATGGGATCCCTTTTTGATATATGACTGGAATTTGGATAGGTGTTCATTGGATATTGATGTAGGGACATGTCACTGAAAAGTCTGCATAGGTCATTGATGTACCAAAAAATCATTATGATTTGTCACATTTCTTCAATGACAGATTTACTCATTTGTCAATCATGTATTCACCGTCCATGATGCAAATGGCAACAAGGCCTATAACTGAAGTCAGCACCTGCTATGTAGCTAAACATGTGTTGTCCCATTAATTTCAAGGTGTTCCTTAGTATAGTGGCTTATAAAACAACCACAGAGCTGCAGCACAAACAGAATACCTGCACAATACAAAGAGAAATTTTGCCTTAAATGTTCCTCCGCCCATGTGTTTCAGTATTCTTTGCATATGTTCATAATCCATCATTAATTCTCTTCCCACATGGTGAGGTTTGCTTCCACTCCAGAAATGCTTTGATGTCGCAATCATTTTAAGTATACCTTTGTGATTTTAAGCACACCTTTGTGACAAATCTATAGCATACACAGAATTGCTTTATACTGAAATACTTCCCAAAACAGTGTGGAACAACATTTTTATATTTTAAGTCAACAACTTCGTTGCCACAGGAGTTGGCACAAACATAGAAATCAGAGTAGGCTAAAAGTGTTTGTTACTTCTTACAAACTGACTTTTCTCATTGATATGTTTTAATTCCTTCATTGGTGTGTATTTTTAATTGTTTTCGAGAAACCTGATATCTAAGAAGCTGCAAGTTATGAGAATTCCATTTCCCATAATGTTGATTTCAAGCAAATAATTCATATCTCTAACTGTCAAATTATTCACTTTTTCTTTGGGTTTGTTTAAGTTAATGTTTACATTTTTAGTAGCCTTAATATGTGTAATAATTTCCAATCTATATCACTTTCTAAAATAAAATGATCTTATTTTTTTTTTCTGTTTCAAATTATCAAAAAAAAAACATTTTAAATAATACATTAGTCATTGCTTACAATTTCCTTCCATCTGGACTGCGCTGAAAGTCCAAGTGCTCTCCTGTTCAGCCTGTTTCCCTAACACAAAAGATGGCCATAGATGTAACGATTATGATTTTTATTGGAAAAAGATCTTTCCAAGAAAGATTGTTTGTTACAATACACACACATAGAGCTGAATCATCAGATATACAAGCAGAAACAATAGAATTCTACCTGTATCTGACGATTCAGCTCTAAACAGTTGGCCGATGTTCAGGTGACTTCAAAGGCACCCAGTCAAAATTTTTGGCCGGCCGATCAATAGCCAAGTCTTCTGTCGATATTGTTCGGCTTGTTTCCCACCATACACGCACCGAATATTGTATGACAATCCATTTCATATGATATTATCGGTGTGACTATGACCACCTTAACCATTACCCCAGAAGGATATGCTGCTCCATGGTTACAACTACATGTCTTAAACGGTACGTACACCAGCTTCCTCATGCTCCTTCCCACATGCCTGCACACACTGCAGGGGGCCTGAAAGTTGCAGAGAGCAACAGCTGTGAACTGCTCACTGTTTGGGTGATGACTCCTTTAGTATTTTAAAGAGATACTGACACCTAAAATTAAACTCTTTTTTACATCTATTATAATATTGGCTTTCAACATAAAGTATTTGCATGATGCTTTTACATTTCCTGTCTGATCCCCCATGTTCCTGTATGAGGGGGCTGCCATATTTGTGCAGCAGGAGTCCATTAGCTTTAGAAACTGTAACTATCAGGCTGAGATGGGACAGTCAGGTTGGCAAAGTCAGAGAGTCAGGCTTAGGAACCTCAACTAAAAATTATATATAAAAACAAACCTCTCAGCAAAAAATGATCAATATGACCTATAGGTAACATTTAGGGGCAAAAAAAACCTCGAATTCTATGTGAATAGATGGGGAATGAAAATCCTTAGAATTTGAATATCGAATTCGAAAGGATTTTACCGCAATTCGATTGGTCGAACTATCGAATAGAAATAGTCAATCGATAAAATAGTTTGAATCGATCGATTCAAACAATTTTAACCATTCGATTGAATATTTTTATTTGATCAAAAATATCTAAACCCAATTCGGTAGCTTTGATCTGGCAAACTAGGCAGTCGAATAAAAATTTAAAGCAGAAGTACTTCGACTGCCGAATAGTCGAATAGATTTTTATTCGAATCGTTCGATTCAATCGAATTTTCAAAATTCACTGGAAATGATAAGAAAGACATTTTGTGGTCTTACAGGTAAGGGTGCTTTGGGGAAGAAGATGTATTACAAGCAGCAGGCCAATATGAATTTGAGGCAGAAGTTCTTGGTGTGTTATAGGTTTATACTAAAACAAAAGATGAGGAAGCAACCATGGAGTAAGATTAATGAATATCAATGATATAACAAGCAACATATTATAGCATGGAAACTTTGTTAAAGTCTATGTGGAAATCCCCTATTGAATCTGACCCTATATATGTTTTAGATTTAGAGGGGTCATTAAGGTGAGGGGGGATTTTTGGCAACCATAGACATAAGATCCCATATCCAAAAAACTATATTATGTCTTTGTAATAATAAAACAGCACCATGATGGAACTATGCTGCATAAATTTGTATTGCTGGCAAACCAATGGTATTGGTTTTATCTAGTGCTTAAATGATTTTGGTAAAGAGAGGACAAGAGATGGTGCACTTGGAAAGTGTATGAAGTTATATTAAGAACAGGTCTGATGCACAGAGAATGCCCTCAGCATGAAGACCCTTAAAGGACGTTAAAAAGTCACAAATATTTAACAGTGGATTGGCAAAAACAACTTTCTTTAGTTTATGACACACCAAAAAATTCTAAGAACAATATATGATTATTTTTAGATTTACTGATCAGCTATTGGAATAAAATTACAGCACCGGAGCTTCTCAATTTCCTTACACTTCTCGAGTAAGTACCTGAATTTTAAATTGTATTTATATTGTGCTCTTTGTGTGTGTCCTTTGGGTAAATAAGCAATATTTGTGTAGAATCTGTACCTTTAATAGAACATGCCCCATGTCAAGTAGCTTAATTCTCCCAGTCACTGTTAAGGGAAGTAGTTAGTCCATTAGTACGCACAATATTTAGTGCAGTAAGCCCCAGTGGCTCCCAAAAAACAATGGCGGTAACAGCTGTCTTAGGAGAAATGGCACCATCCAGATAGGGTAATCACTGGAATCCTGGCCATAAAATCTTGGAGCCAAAGTTTATTTGAATGGTTCCTTCGGTGGAGGTTTGCTTAAGGTGGCCATAGACGTTATAATTCCTGGAAAAGATCTTTACAAGAAGGATTGTTTGTTTCAACACAAACTTGTATATCACGGTTCAGCACTAACACAGCGGCTCATGATCAAAATTTTCCGCCTGGGCCAATAGATAACCGATATCCAAACCTTCTGCTGATATCTGACAGCTTGTTTCCCACAATACACACACCTAATCGTTTTGTTAGATTATATTGGTGAATGTATGACCACCACAGGAGAGCTTTTTTGCATAGCTGCAGTATCAGTCGCTGGGGTTTGCTGTATTAAAGGAGAGAAAAACCCTGTCATTTGTATCCCCCTTGCCCTCTACCCTAAGCGGAGTTCACAGCAGCCATCTTGTCTCCTTCGGTCTTCTTCCTGTAATGACTGGAGTTTTTGGCGCATGCACAGTTGGAGTAATCTTCTGGTGTGGATCTACTGCGCATTCGCTCTGAAAGTCACTAAAATTTCCGCAACATTGGCTGCTGTGAACTCTGCTGGACAGGACTGGCAAGGAGGGAGCATTTGCCCTGGGTACCAGGTAGGCCAGGGGAGGAGTGAGGAAGGCCTATTTAGGGGAAGGGGGATACAAATTATGGGGTTTGGTTCTCCTTTAAAGGGATACTGTCATGGGGAAAAATAGTTAATAGTGCTGCTCCTGCAGAGTTCTGCACTGAAATCCATTTCTCAAAAGAGAAAACATATTTTTTTATATTCCATTTTGAAATCTGACATGGGGCGAGACATATTGTCAATTTACCAGCTGCCCCCAGTCATGTGACTTATGCTTAGGGTTGCCACCTGGCCGGTATTTTTGATGGTTGATCCCAATTTATTAATAGGAAAAAAGGTAAATATATAGGAAGGCTGTTTTTTATTTGAAGAAAAGGTGGCAACCCTTAACTTCAATCACACTTTACTGCTGTACTGCAAATTGGAGTGATATCACCCCCTCCCTTTTTCCTGCCCAGCAGCTTAACAAAAGAACAATGGGAAGGTAACCAGATAACAGCTCCCTAACACAAGATAACAGCTGCCTGGTAGATCTAAGAACAGCACTCAATAGTAAAAACCTGTGTCCCACTGTGACTCCTTCAGTTACATTGAGAAGGAAAAAGAACAGCCTGCCAGAAAGCAGTTCCCTCCTAAAGTGCTGGCACAAGGGCAGCTGGGAAATTGACAAAATGTATAGCCCCATGTCAGATTTCAAAACTGAATATAAAAAATCTGTTTGCAGTGCAGAAGTCTACTAGAGCAGCCAGGCTACACAACTGCTAGAAACCTTCACATCCTATACTGATATAGTATATTGTAGGCCTAGATAGCAGTTTTCACAGGCTCCTATCAATAAGGGTTGCCTAGCATTTTTCAGAAATCTTCCTTTTTGCTAATAGTTTCTAACTGTTGCTAGTCTAATTGATCTAACCCTCATGTAATGACTAGGAGATGCATTTAACTGCCTGGCTAATGTTTAGAAAACATACTTGCGTAATGACCTGTGTAGTCTCCCTTTAAATTATGCAGTTGGCATGAACAGTATGCTAATAAACAAATTTCTTCTTTGTAGGGTTTGTTTGTTTCACTTCAGATATACAGGAAAACGGAACATAGCCAGGTATAGTCAAGGAACATCATCTATATACAATGGAATGCATATTGTTTGAAATCCCAGTGTTCAATTCTTTAAAAAAATTAAATATTTTGTAAACTGGCTTATTTTCACTTGAATATATATCTAGTGATAAACAGTAGAAAACGGCTTCCTAACAGATCCAGAAGCTAGTAAGATGTGGAGAGAGGGTTGTTCACCTTTGAGAAAACTTTTAGTATGATGTTTTAGTATGATGTAGAGAGTGATATTCTGAGACAATTTGCAATTCCTTTTCATTTTTATTATTGAAGGTTTTTGAGTTATTTAGCTTTTTATTCAGCAGCTCTTCAATTTGCATCTTAAGAAATAATGTGGGTCCAAATTACTCTAGCAACCATGCACTGATTTGAATAAGAGACTGGAATATGAATAGGAGATAACTTAAATAGAAGGATCAGTAATAAAAAGTAACAGTAACAATATATTTGTAGCATTTTTTTTTTCATAGGGAGTCAGTGACGCCAATGTGAAAGCTGCAAACAGTCAGAACAGCTGTCCCTAAGCTCACATGAGTGAAAAAGTTAATATTTTCCCTTCAACATACAGTATGATGATAAAGACACACTGAGCTACTAGTAACAGCTACTTGCTCTGGTTACAAAATGCCAAAAAATACCCTGCCCTAGACAATACTGACAATTACTTCTGCTAAAACACTAGGGATGCACCGAATGCAGGATTCGGTTTATGGATTTGGCCACGATTTGGCCCACTTCAACTGAATTCGCATTTGACCAAATCCTTGTGCCTGCCTGAACCAAATCTAAAACCTTATTTGCATATGTAAAATAGGGATGGGTAGGGAAATCACATGACTTTTGATCACAAAACATGAAAGTAAAAAAAAAAAGTTCTACTTTTTCCTTTCCCACCCTTAATTTGCATACAAATTAGGATTTGGATTCGATAAAAGGCTGAATCTTTCAAAAAGGATTCAGTCGAATCCCAAATAGTGGATTTGGTTCATCCCTGTAAAACACACGTAGTGACTCCGTAGTGACTTAGTAAAGCCAATTATCACTATTGTCTGTTTGGTAGCCATGACTACTAGCAGCGACTTAACTATAGTGCACCTGGCTCCCCTGCAAAAAAATCTTAGGAGGGCCCAGCACACTACACTTCCCAACCTGCCCACCCATCTGCACCACTCCACCCATTCCAGCCTCTTGCCTGTCCACTCCCCATCTCCTTCCGCTCAGCGCCAGAACAGTCTGCATCCTCCTTCCCCAGTCAAAGGTCTGTTAGCGCCTGGGAGGGTTCCATGTAACTGTAGAGGAAGCAGACCCTGCGGTCTAGGCCCCTCGTGACCATGGGTCTACTTCATCTTTAGTTATGCCACTGGCTACTAGTAGCTCTGTGTGTCTTCACCCTTAAATACATTAGAGCCATCTTTCCTACATAACATGTTCAACTTAAACAGCACTTAACCATTGTAAATGGGAGCAACTAAATTGTTCTCATATGAGGCTATTATTGCCTTAAGATGTTTTGCTGTGTAGCTGATCATGCAAACACAGACCACACTGTGTAGCTAGTACATTACTCTCTGAATTTCTTTTTGATCTCTGTGGTAGATCTTATCTTCCCATCTGGCACAATTTGTAATCTGTCTGCTGCAACCAACCCTCAGCAGTAATAAGCTACTCTGAGAAATGTGTCCCACGCCTGCAAAGCAAATGTTGCTATACCAGTATGTCTACTGTGTCTGGAGCAGTTTATCAAAAATTAAATTGTGGGGTTGGTAAGGATCGGTCTATTTAGTTTGATTGACACAAACAGTAATGATTAACCACGTTTATTTGTATTTATTTTTTATTTATCTATTTTATATCAACGTACAGTTTAAGGTCCCTGTCACATCAATGCATTAATTTTATCAGGAACAATTTATCCTGCCTCCATGTTTATGTCAATGTAGGGACACAGATAGTGCCCAAACTCTGGACACCATCACCCACTTACCCACCTTGCTGCATGTAGTAAACATTGCA
Source organism: Xenopus borealis (assembly GCA_024363595.1). NCBI lineage: Eukaryota > Metazoa > Chordata > Amphibia > Anura > Pipidae > Xenopus > Xenopus borealis. The sequence continues at coordinate 50,359,623 of CM044445.1, forward strand.
CATAACCTATTTAGCAGTGGTTGAATGTGACCCTTGTAAAGTATAAAATAAATACCTCTAGCTAGGGACACAGGAAATGTGTTGGTTCAGGGCCAACACATTTCCTGTGTCCCTAGCTAGAGGTATGTGTTGGCCCTGGACCAACACATTTGCTGTGTCCCTAGCTAGAGGTATTTTGTTGGTACAGGGCCAATCAGGCATTTCGTTTTAAGTGTGGACTTGCCGCCTGGAGAAGTCTTCAGCTGCTCTATCTATAAAACTTAAAACTCTACTTGTATGTGATAAACTAGGACTGAGCTATTAAACCTGTGATTAGATGTTGATCCTAGTCGGTTTGAGCCTACTGTTGATAGTTGTCAGTGCAATCAAAAAAGTACAAGGTAGGAGTGTTGGGTGGAAGATATACTGTGCATTGTCTAGTTTGCTCAGGCCAGGTATTTCAAAGCTTATTTTTGCATTCAGGACAGAAAAAGCCGAGGTGGGATAAGTGTTTTTGTAGCAATAATAAGAGCTAGAAATATTAAACCTTTTATTTTCTTCAAGATTTATTGATGATGATTGTGAGGATGATAAGTTGCTATAACCGCAACCTTTTAAGAGAGATTCACATGCAGCTTTCTTTGTCTCTGGCCAAAGTGTTTTGAAACCCTGTTCATTTTCTCACAGGCATATTCTTTGCTGTAGATCTTTACTTCTCTACCAAAAATAATCTTGCTTTTTCTCCTTTTAGAGTACAGGATGTGTGGATGTCCAAGCACTTTGCAGGAGACAGGAAGTCTCAGACCATGCCTGCTCTACGGAGTCGGACAGGAGCCATTCAGGCTCGACTGCAAAATCTTAGCAGTCTAGAAAGCTCCTTTACCCTTAATCTCAGTGAGTCAAAATGGCGTAGCAGAAGGCACAGCATATACAGTCTTTATGTTGATGTTTAGCGTGAATCATGATGGACATGTATGAAGCAATAATCTCATAAAACGGCTAAGCTTTAGATTACAAGTACATTATTGTTAGAGGATTTCATACATTTCCAATATGTGTCACTATTTGTTAGCTCCTACATGAAATACAGGGACTGAACAGGGACTCCTGGTTATGTTAATACAAATAACTTTGTAACAGACACCTGAGCTATTATTTTTGAAGCTACTGTATCAAAGAATTGGAGAGAGTAAAGGCTGTTGGGAACCTAAGGAAGTGCTGACTTACAGGAGGGCTGTTGTATTTATGCACCCTACGGAATTGACATTGGGTATTTGGTGATATAATGTCCCACTAATGATCTCAAAACAACAGAACCTATATTTTTACTGCTGTTAGAAGCTTATTGCAAGCTATTCTAGTGAGCACTAGCAAGGGCAATACTTTGAGTACTAGACTACAGTATATCTGCAGACCATTATACACTAGTATCAAACCACCCCAATAACTTTATCACTACAAAAAGTCACTTTTTTCTTCAACTAAATAAAAGCCAATTTTTTGTACTTTTATCATTTTAAAATGATATATTAAATTGATGCTGGACTTGGTAGCCCAGTTTCTTAAAGGGGAAGCAACTTGATGAAGGGGGTTGTCCCCTGAGACATTTGCTGGGAGCTGACTAAATATTCTTATGTTAGCTCAATATGCATTATTTTAGAGTGGTGCTTGGTATATATTGGTTTACTGGGTGAGTCTTGTTTCCACCCAAAGGAACTTTGCTAGGTAGTTATTGGAAACCACAAAGAACCAACCCCACTTCTCCTGGTTCCTGGTGAGCAAAATATTCCCAGCACTGGCAGTTTATGCAACGTTAGTTGATTAACAGAAGAAAAAGCTAAAGACAAATAATGAAATAGATGCTTAAACTGGCATATTCAAGCACCACTATTATTGCAGGTCCACAGCAGAACAATAACAAGATGTAGAATCATCTCTTTAAACATTCCATAGATATATCTGGTGTGATGTAAGAGAGAGGCCATCTTAACATCTGGGCTGTAAACCCACAAAAGTGAAGGGATCTCAGATTCCATCCTGGGGGGATGTCTCCAGAACAACAGGTACTTTCTACAGTAAACAGCATTATTGCTACAGCTCCTGTTTTCACAAAAAGAAATCTAAATCACAATATGTATCTTTAAAATGTGATTAATTTTTTTTTTTAATTAATAAGACATTTATGGCACAGTCATGACCAGATATCTTTTGGGGAACCTGTTGTTTTGGTTTCACAGGCCAAATAACCTCCAAACATTACTGGAAGAATGACAGAAGTATCCACTACATTTGATCAGTAGTACAAAACAAAAGGTCTATCCTCCCAGCATGGTTAAGTGTATCTCACTGAGATTAGTATCTTGTTCCTTTGACTTCACCATTACTCAACCAGACTTTGACTGGAAGGCCAAAACTTTATAAACATCCAGGTTGATTTGGATTCTCTCAACAGCATACAGGATGTGTTCACTGCACTTCCATTGTGATCTTGCCTCAACTGCGTTTTTAGGAGCAGTGCATCATTGTTCTCAGGCAACTTTACCAAATGAACACTGGCTCCTTTCTGCTGAAATAACATAAATAGGTCAGGGAAAACTACCTGCTAGGTATACTATTCATATAAAAAATGCTCTATGCCTATTGTAATTTTTTCCTTTTTAGACCATTCTTTTTAAATAATTCCTTTCCACTTTTTCTTTTCCTCTTTATCACATTTATCTTTTTTACCGGTAACTGACAGATGGTGTCACAGTAGTGAATATGGCCTACTTATTACCCCAACAATTCACATATATTTAACATGAGAATGTGCCAAGTGTCTACTATATGTAAGGAGGAAACTGAGAAAATAGATGGGTCAGGTTGGATCTGCAATCAAGTGTTTGCTCCTTCTATTGGAATGTGGTTTTCTGTATACAGGATGAGGAAACAGTTTGAATTTGACTGAAAAACCTGGAGTTCTTATAATGCTGCAATTCTAATACTGCCTTAATTTGCTTTCTGCTCTTCGTCTTTAGGTTCAAGCACCACTGAAGCAGACGTTATCCACCAGGCATTGCTTGAAGGGAATTGTGCCACAGAAGTTTCTTTGACAGTACTGGACACTATTTCTTTCTTCACACAGACATTTAGGGTAATGGATTAGAATGTAAAATTCTATATGAATGTGGAGTTTTCCCATATAAGTCAGTAACCCAAATACCGGTTTCCCAAAAAACTCAAGTAGGTTCTACGCAACCCAACTTGCATGCAGTGTGTCAGCTATTTGTCCAGTCAGCGTGGACGTAAAATATGCCTCTGGACAAATAGTTAGAGGCCTCTTTTTCAAAACTTTAATTTAGTTTTTATCAACCACAACTAAATGCACATTTAAAAAAAAAAA
>CM044445.1:50369329-50380151 GCA_024363595.1 Xenopus borealis
TTCCCAGCTGATCCAAATCATGTGACTTGTGCTCTGATAAATTTCAGTCACTCTTTACTGCTGTAATGCAAGTTGGAGTTATTTCACCCCGCCCCCCAGCAGCCTAACATAATCACATGATCTGGGACAGCTGGGAAATTGACAAAATTTCATATTAATTGCCTTTTGGTGTGTCTAAGGCATGCTTTTTATTTTCAGATTATAATTGCAGTGAGCCAGTTAATTGCAGATGTGGCTCTCAGCGGAGGATCCAGATTTCAAGAATCACTTTCTATCATTAACAACTTTGCCAACAGTGACAGGGCGATGAAGGTACGTCATATAATTATTGCTGCTTCTTTCTGCTTTCCTTAGGATGCATAATAGCTGTATAACAATTATTGAATCACTTCTAGTTTTTGATCAATGATAACCCTTTACAGTCTAATTATGTACAACCCTGAAAGCAGGGATACAATGGTGGATATATCTTTTTCTATAACCTCACTTAAAGGAGAAGGAAAGGCTAAAATTAAGTAAGCTTTATCAGAAAGGTCTATATAAATGCACTAGTAAACCCTCAAAGTAATGCTGCTCTGAGTCTTCTGTCAAAAGAAACACAGCATTTCTTTCCTTCTACTGTGTACATGTGGCCTTCTGTATCAGACTTCCTGCCTTCAGCTTAAATCTCCAGGGCTCAGCATGAGCATGCTCAGTTTGCTCCTCCCCTTCCTGCTGTAATCTGAGCTCAGAGCTATGAGTGAGCAGGGAGAGACTCAGGCAGGACATGATGTCACACCAAACTAATATGGCAGCTGTTATCCTTAATAACTAGATATAGTTTTTATGAGCTGTTTACTCAGGCATGGTATAACATTCTACAGAATAAAAATAGCATTTTAGCTTGCAAGTCAGGACATGGCTGCTATTACCTCAAATTTACCTGGTCAGGCTTTTTGGGGCAAAAAAGTTTTTTCTAGATTTATTATACTCCAATACTGCAAAAAGCCTAAATCTGAAAATCCACCATCTCAAACCTGTCAAGGTCATGTACAAGTCAATGGGAGATGTCCCTATCCTAATTGATATTGTGGTCTGTGCTGGGTTTAGCCTGTTTATCCAGTAAATTCTGGAGTTTGGACAAAAAATGGAGGATTCAGGAGGATTCGGGTTTTGGCTTGATTTTTATCAAGTTCATTTTTTAAATAAGGAAAAATCAGGGATGGGGGTTTGGTTGTGCTTTTTATTTTATTGAAACAATGAGATACATTCAGATTGCAGTAAATAACCCCTATTGTGTGTGTGTCTAGTTTGCCTAGTTTCCATAAACCTCAGCCTGGTGAGTGCTGTTGTTCTCCAAAAGACTCAGCAGTGGGAGGTTGATGCAAGACTTAATAGCCACATAGAGCTCTGCATGGACACTAAGGGGCACAATTTAGTACTTTTGTCCATGTGTCCTGGACAATGATTAATTATTCCCAATTTGTCATATCTATTTTCATATTTATTTTCTGTAGTAGTAAGGGGAATCCTATGTGTTAGAAAATAGAATGTAGCACCAGTAAATCCTGCTTATTCTGTGCGTAATAGTGATGTGCGGTGTCCCTCCCCTAAAGCCGACTTCCAGGTTCCTTTTATAGACCTTCCATGCCAATGACGTCACAAAAGAGGCAGGCATTCCATAAAACTGGAAGTCAGAAGCCGGCAGTGTAGGTTGTAGGTTGTTGGGCGGGGAGAACAGAAGGAAGAGCTTGACACGGACCCGCAAATGGGGGTGCGAGGTTGGCCTGAACCTGACCGACCCGCAGGTCCTGTGTGTATCTGGCTTGCCCATTGTAAGGGTTAGCACGTTTGGATGTGTCCTGTCAGTCTTACCCTTTGTGTTACCCACATAGTTAGGGATAAGTGTCAGAACATGCACAGTTAATGGATTGTAAATTGCCCCCATTGCCCCTTAGTAGGTAAAATCTCAGTGTGAGGTTTCCGTATGAGATCCGAAATGACCACAAAAGTTGTCAATGAGCTATGTCTAATTGAGCTATGCCTTGTGACAGGCAACTTCCTTCCCTTCAGAAGTCAAGGACTTGACCAAAAAAATCCGTACTGTTATCATGGCTACAGCTCAAATGAAGGAACATGAGAAGGATCCAGAAATGCTGATTGATCTACAATACAGTTTGGCCAAGTCTTATGCAAGTACTCCCGAGCTCAGAAAGACTTGGTTAGAGAGCATGGCCAAAATACACATGAAAAATGGAGATTACTCAGAGGTAAAGGTTTCGATTTAACACACCCAAAAAGTAGTATTTCATGAGCACATGACCTCCACCCTCCTTTATTACATTGCACTGGCTGTCAGCACAAATTGCTTAATATAGATAAATGGAAGATTACAGAGATTACACATATAATAGAGAGAAAGGTTTATATGAAAGGTCGCTGCTTATAAACAAATAACAGTGAGAAGTGTTTTTATTCTTGAACTGATACGTGAGACTTTCTGTCTGTATGCCACTAACACAAATGATAAAACCAGCCGCCACATCCCAACAGCACAAGGGGCAAATCTTGGCCAGGCTTTTGAATAGATGACCCTCAAGTGCTGCTTGATGATTACAGGTTACAATAGGTGACTAGACCTGTAGATATATAGTCTATATGTTTATTGTGTTAAATATAAAGGCTAAAGCACAAGACTCTTGGGAATAATTTCTTTTTCATAGATTTTAATGTATTTTCATAGACATTGTATATCTAGTATAAGTAATATTTTCTTAGACATGGGTTTCACAGTTCCATGAAGTGTTCTTCAATGTTTAAGTCTCAGTTTATATGATGCTTTTCTGTTTTGCTTCCAGGCTGCAATGTGTTCTATCCACGTGGCTGCATTAGTTGCAGAGTTCCTGTTACGGAAAAGTAAGGACCTGTAATTACTTTGTTTGACGAACAATTTCCAGCATTTCCCAGAAGAGTTAATACTGGAATGTACTGAATGCTGCAATTCATTTTAATTACTTAGATGTCCTCAAAACGAAATCAGTTATCTTAAACGTATTCAAATCTCTTTTTTTCTTTTAATCTAGAGTTATTCCATTGTGGGTGCTCTGCATTTAAGAAGATCACTCCCAATATTAATGAAGAGGCAGCAATGAAAGAAGATGCAGGCATGATGGACGTCTACTACAGTGAGGTGAAGCTCTAACAATCTCTAGCAAGAGAGGAATTATATTTAAAGGGGAACTATCATGAAAATGTTATACAGTATTAGCTTCAGCATAATATGAAACTTTCTAAATGCAATCAATTAAAATTCTGTACCATTTCTGTAATAATCAAGTTTATGTTCACTATCCCTCTCTCAGTATCTCTTTCTCTTCATTCTGTCTTCATTCAGGAGTTGGGTGTCAGATATTCATTGAAAGTTACATCCAATGTATCTTATAGGGGGGGTTCCTTTTGCCTAGAAGATGTATTAGAGCTCACTCTATTAAAATCCCTAGAAATCATGGGGCAGATTCACTAAAGGGAGAAGTGACTAATGCTAGCTAATATTCGACAGTGTGACATAATTCCGCTACTTACTAACAAACGCAGATGCCCCTTCGCTAGTGAAGGAAATGTACACTACCTTTGCTTCACACTCTAATGCCAGGTTAATTTTGGCTCTGGCAAATGGGTGTAACTCTGCAAATTCTCTAAGATGCAGATTTTAACATCTTTCGCCAGACTTGCCTTCACCAGCTCTGACTTGGCGAAGTACATTGGAATGCATAGAACATCCTTAATCTTCAGTTACTTACATCATGATTTTTGAATGTAATATCTTCTAAGTCCGCAAAACGCTGGCATCTTTTCAATGTTTCAGGGTGTTAGGCTGCAAAAGGCATAAAAAAGTTTTTCAGGCACCCAGTTTCCCCCATACATTTTCTACCACATTATTTAACAGTGGGCTCATGTGTAGGCATAGAAAAAACTTAATTGACTATATTAAGGTTCCCTTGGCATGGCTAGTTATCAGTGTAAATGTAATGTATTAGATGTACCACGTAACATAAATAGCTCCATTCCACTTTAAATTGCCCGCTGTATGCAAATTAGCCTGAGCACAAGAACGCTAGCAAAGTTGCACTAGGCATAATTGAACACTAGCGCGGCTTCGCTTTGATCTACCGAAGTAACACTAGAGAAAATTCGCCAATGTTCAGTGCCCTGGACACAACTTCCCATTTTAGTTGTCTGAACAAATCTTCGCCTGGTGAAGTGTTGCGATGGCTACGGAGTCATCGCTGGCGAATTTGCACTCTTTAGTAAATGTGTCTCTACGTGCAGAATTTATGCAAAAGGCAGTTATTTTGTTTGTACTGGAATCAGTTATTTGATTGGGCTCTAATACAGCTGCTAGGAAAGGAAGCCCAACATACGATATATTTGATCTAACTGTCGATGAATATCTGACACCCAACTGCTGAATGAAGAGAAAGAGATACTGAGAGAGGAACAGTGAAGATACATTTGATTATTTCAGAAACAGTAAATAATTGTTAATTGATTGCATTTAGAAAGTTTCTTACTTCAGTATGCTGAAGCTAACATTACATTAAAATTTTTGCGATAGTTCCCCTTAATAATGTAATTTCTCTTCTGTATGATAACAAATGAAATGAGCATGTTACCTTCAGCTGAAAATGTTTAGAAACTGAGTCCTTCCTTTAGACATTAGTGACCTTGTCTAGATGCTTAAGGACCTTCTCAGTAACCTTTAATATAATTGACAGCACATTCATAATGACATTTTTCCAGAGAAAGATTTACTCCTCTTAGGCTCATTTCCTTCTTTAATACAAGTCTCCTAAAGTCTATATCACATGTCTGATTGTAATCAATAATAATATCCTATCCTATCCATTTCACTTAATTCAGTTGACCATTATTTGAAGTCTTATATTTCAATAAATTTCCTCAGTGTTCTTTTCTAATTTGATTAGACATTTATTCCCATAATAAATCACGCAAGTTCAAAAGAACAATGGGTCAGTACCAGCAGGAAATGCTGTATCCTAAATGCATTTGCACACGGGGCATATTTGTAAAAAAAAAAAAAATGTCAGGAACAGATGTATGAAATAAAACATTCCCAATTCTTTGATATTATTCTCTTTTGAAACATTCCTTATTGTCATAAATGTTTGTCTAGTAGAAAGCTGGTGTAATATCCAGGTATCATCCGGTTAATTTATTAAAAGAAGCAGGGATATCCATACAGCAGGCTTTTCCCAGTAAAATACAGTAAATCAATCCAGGCTATTGTGAGAATACCGGTAATGCAGCGGGGATGTCCAGCACTTCTCTTCTGTCGCACATTGATTCTCCTTATGCTGCGTCTGATGTAGAATTTCAAATATTTAAAGACACCACATCCCTATTCACATTGCCCAACATAGGTCTATGCTTAGTTCCTTGGTGTGCTCTGTGTCTGATCTTGTGTTCCTGACTCTTGCTTGTCTTTCCTGTTTTGCTGCCTGCACCAACCTTTGCCTGTTTATTGACCATTCTGTCAGATCCTGTTACTCAACTGTGCTACGTTGTTTTTTACCCTGACCTGTGACCCCAACTACTTCCCTGACTTCTAATTTAGTTCTGATCTGTCTAATTGGTATTGCCTGTCCCTGGACCAAGCTCCTAGTTACCCGTTATTCCTGCACAAGTTTGGTTCCCTTGTCTGCTCAGAACTCTCTCCTTGGTCCTCTCACTATAAGACCTGGCAGAATCCAAATAGCAGAGGGCTCCTCCTAAAGCAAAAGGCTGCTGTTATAGGAGGAAGCATGAGCCGAGACCAGGACCTTGGGGTTTGTTATGGGTTTCGGATACCTTATGTAACAGCTATAATGATAACACAATATAGACTATTCAGACATTTTATAATGTGTCTGCAAAGAGGAGCTTACCTGCTGTGCTGCTGTTTTTGTAATATGTTAAATAAAAAGGATGAGTTGTTACTGAAGGTCATTGTGTTCATAAAATTCCAATTTTGTGACTTAGAGAAAAAGCTTGTCTATACGACTTACCAGGACAACATCATGTTTAGAGGTGGCTATAGACAGGGAGATCCGCTCCTTGGCAATATCGCCAAATGAGCAGATCTCTCCCCGATATTCCCACATTGAGGGCCCAATGATCAGATCATAATGGAGGTGATACGGGCGGTCGGATTGCGGGCCCGGTATCCAACTGGGTTTTTCAACCTGCCCGATCGAGATCTGGGACTTTCAGCTAGATATCGATCGGCAAAGCCGTTGGATGGCCCACACACGGGCCAATAAGCTGCCGACTCGTTCTGTCTGCAGCTTTTATTGGCCCGTATATGGGGGCCTTAAGTCATAAGTCATGTAGAATGAATAGAACTGCTCCTGTGTGCTTTTACAGACAATGAGAAATGGAGTACCTCCCCATTCAACCAAAACAATTAGCTCTGGCCACACTTACAGATGCAGCCACTTGGATTTGTGAGTTAAATGCATCATGACTCAGGGCTAATTGAAGAAACTGTGTTATCTAAAGTTATCTTAACTCATTTAATGCATTTAACCTTTTCATTAGCATACCAAAGCTCCATTGTTTTCAATGGTGAACTCTTTAATTGGATGGGATGCTGTGACACAATATTCTGTGCTAAGTGGGATAAATGGGATAGATGAGTTAAGTTATTCTGTGTCAAATGCACAATCCAAAGTGGCTTCATCTGTATTTGTTTGAAAATGTGTGACTTATCTCAGAATGCTCTAGCAACCTGTTTCTGTTTTAAGAGGTCCTCCACCAAAAAAAAAAATAATTTTTTGTACACCGAAAAAAAATGTAGTCAACGCAAGCAACTGTGCAACATTCTTCAATTACAAATCTACTGCGGTTTAAGCTATTTGCAAATGTAATTGCTATTAAAAGAGGACTTCAGTCACATATACATGCTGCAGCATGTTGCCTTATAGCATTGACTTGTTTAACATCGTCACTTTCCTCATAATAATATAGAATATAATATGAATGCCTGTGTGCTGACCCGCTGACACGTACCTGTCAGTGCATACTCATAATACAAACACATATAATCTTTCTCATGTAAACGCCTGTCACCTTAAATAAATAGATATTTAAATATGTTTGACTCTTGAAATAATGTTGCAAGCCAGCTGATTAATAGCCTAGGGAAGTTGGGGAGGACTGACTCCTGTTACATTGTTTAAAGAGTCGGACCCAAAGAACAGAAAGGGATAAACACTACCTGCAATTACATATACACACAAGTTTAAAACCATTGAAAATATTTAATTACTGTACCCTGGAAAATTGCTTAGTATTACATTTTCTTTCATTATTTTTTTAGAAGGTGGACCCCTTTAAAGTAACATAATTTAAAAAAAAAATAGTATACTATGAAAAAATACACCAACACATATTAAACTTTAAAATCATGAAATCTTTATTAAGAAATAACTTACAAAAACGCTGCTTGTGGTCCTTTTCAGAAAAGGCGACAGGGCTATGATCCATCATGTGGCACTCGATTTCTCCTCCCTGGCTATGTCCTATAAGGAAGACAGAGAGGAGAAAATTAGCGTTGTACAATGGATCACCTGATGCCTTTTCTGAAGAGTCACGCAATCGGAGTTTCGGTAAGTTACTGTATTTCTTTATAAGACTGTTTGATTTTAAGGTTTAATATGTGTTGGTGTTTTTTTCGTAGTATACTAACAAATTTTTTTAAAGATTCTTTTTATGTTACTGGTTCGTTAAAGATTCTGTTGTAATGTTCTCATTGTCCCTCAGGAAGTGTTGGTGGAATTACTTGAACAATGTGTTGATGGGCTGTGGAAGGCAGAGCGATATGAAACAATTACGGAGGTCTCTAAATTGCTTATCCCAATTTATGAAAAGAAGCGAGAATTTGAGGTAAGTGAATTCATTTGGAATTTGGGTGTTTTTTTTTTAATCTTTGTATACTGTATGCAAGTACTTCTGCAGTGAAAGATGTTTAGATATGTCACATATCAAAGCATTCTGCCTTCAGATAGATTCGGGGGGTATATTTACCAAAGAGTGAAGATAGAGATTGCCACAGTCCACTAGAGTAAAATTCCACCACTCTCCATTCATTTCTATGAGATTTTGAAAGGCGTATTTTTCACTTTCACCCATTGATAATTTTTTTTTTTTTTCAAACCCCATAGAAATTAATCGCAGAATTTCACTCTGGCGGACTGTGGCAATCTCTAACTTCACTCTTTGATAAATTTAGCCGATGGTGAAGACAGTTCTCCCTTCCACTTGTTAGTGCTGCGCTCTGTGTTTTGCAAAAGATTTTCAGTCGGACACTAGGGGGCTGATTTAATAAATAAAGTTTTTTTTCCCCTCGAAAAATTAGTTTTCCCCTAAAAATTTTGACCAAGAGTAAATCGAGGATTAGTAAATGAGTCCCTGGGTATAATTATTATTATTAACATGTATTTCTATAGCACCAACATATTACGTAGTGCTTCTGAGTACAAGTACATTCTTAATAGTCTGTAAGGGTTACAATTTTCCCTCCGCCATAGTAAATGTTAGCAATATCTTTTCAACACAGAACTCAGTTCAAATGAAATGTGCCTTCCACAAGAGCTCTTATGTCCCCAGGTAGCGCTACCTTCCCAAGGTACCTTTCCCTTTTGGATTTGGTAGCTGCTCCCATGTGGCAGGTACATGAGCAAGACCTGTCCTCACACCAGGGACACACAAGGGTTTCAACAGGCATCCATCAGTTGAACTGGATGCTGGGAAACTTCTCCCTCTATACTGGGAACTCAACGCTATCCAGTTAAGTACCACACACGGTCTCTCTCTGTTACTGCAGCTCCTTTACTCTCAAACAGCACTTTTACCCTCCACAGATCTGGCTCTGTCTGGCTGCTGCAGGGGCTCATTTATTGTCTCTGTCTGTAACCCTGTGCATTTGGCTCCAAAGTAAGACACTCCCCTGGGTCCACCTCCTCCCCCAGGGATGCATTGGGGGGCCCAGCCATTTGGATGGCTCTCCAGTCTGTAACCAGGCTGGTTGATGTCACGGACAGAAAAAACAGGACTTGTCTGATCCCCTACACAAACATTTGTTTAAGTTGCATTAAATAAGTAAATGTACGTGTTCCAACTTACATACAAATACAGCTTAAGAACAAACCTACAGAACCGTATGCAACTTGTACAGTGTATAATTTGGGAGACTTTGATGACTATGGGGCAGATTTACTAAATTCGTGTCAAGGATTAGAATATTCGCGAATAGTCTCAATTCGATCGTGCGAATATTCGAATATGCAAATTAAGTATTTTCGACCATCGAATATAGAATATTCGGGCGCAATAGATCAAATAAATATATATTCGAGCGCTCAACTATTCGCCAGTCGAAGAAGCTGCCCTTTAAATTTTTATTTGACTGCCTACTTCGCCAGATTGAACCTACCGAAATTTTTCGCCGAATTTCAATTGTACGATCGAACACTTCGAACATTCAATTCGTCCGATTTTGGCAAATATTCGAGCGTTTTTTCCTGCAACTATTCCTGCGATCATACAATTCTGGCGAATAGTCGAATATGCGCTCAAAACTGGCGAATATTCCATTCGATTTTGGCGAATATTTATTCGACAAATATTCGCCAGTCGATTTCGAGGGCTAATAGCCCTCGACAATCAACCCTTATTAAATCTGCCCCTAAGTATCAAGGCACACAAGCATGATAATCAATCAGCCTTTCCAGTGCTCAACAGCACATGCCAATAGTAGACTGTCCAGTTCTGTTGGTAGCAGAGATGGCAGCCCCACACTAAAAAATATGACACAATTACAATTACTCCTTATCACCTTCATTTAGACATCTTCAAGTTGTTGTCCAGCTGTTGTTAAAACACACCTCCCAGCTGTCTCATCAGGGAGCTTTTACTTCAGCAACGGATCAAGGGACACAGATTGGATTTACAAGCTCTGAACTATTTTCTGGATAATTAATAATGTGACAAATCAGTAGTAAATATAGGCTTTGTTATCTTAATTGCTTCTTGAACCTGTTTTATATACCGCATATAGTATAATTTCATGTAATTATTCAATAGCATCAGTCTTGCCTGCTTGTTTGCTTCTAGAAATATATAATTTAATTTACACCATGTATAACCAGTTATTATGCCTTTGCTTTCCTTTAATTTCCTTCAATATTTATTAAAAAAACAAATGCAGTGGCAGTGTAGATTTGTCTGTTGATTTCAAGTTTCTCAAGTCTAGTTAATAGTGTGAACCTCAGGGCAATGGTATACACAATTTTATATACCTTCCAGTAGTCAGTCCAGTGAGCATTCAATGATGTGGGAAGCACCGTCTCAATAGGCCACACCCTCACATAAAATAGGCCACATCTCTGGTTGTAGTAGCTCCTGAAAGCACTCGAACTGCCATATTTCCAAACAAACACTGGCATGAGCACTTTCAGGCGATTTTGGGCCACTGAAAACCGTGTCTGATATCACTTCAGTGTACTTAGTGTAGAAGGGAAAAAAACACAGACATATTTAACTTTTAAATTGCTAAGTCTTTATTAAGAAATAACTTACTGAAACTCTTCAGAAAAGGTGACACAACTACGATCCATCATGCGGTGCTCAATTTCTCCTCCGTGGCTATCTCCTATAAGGAAGGCAGGGATGAGAAATCAAGCACCGCACGTTGGATGGCCGGATCACCTTTTCTGAAGAGGAGCACATACAGAATTTCGGTAATTTCTTAATAAAGACTTAAAGGGCACCTATTGGGGTAAAA
>CM044445.1:50403370-50413686 GCA_024363595.1 Xenopus borealis
CTACTCCATATAGGTTATAGGCTGTCCTCCATAGGCTAAAAAAGCAATTCAGCAGTTTTAAGGTGGCGAATCGTCAAAGTTTTGAAATTCAAATCGAATTTTGGCCTATTCGATAGTCGAAGTACCCAAAAATTACTTTGAAATTCGAATATTCACTTCAACCCTTGATAAATCTGCCCCATAATGTATATTGTTGGAATGTCTGGGCGTGGTGTTTAACTAATAAGAAAAGCTTTACATATGTTGTATTTAATCAACTCTAGGACCTATATTGAATTTATAAAGGATGGGTAGAGAGAGGCATGTAGGCATCCTGACTTCCACCACCTACCCATCCCCTGCCTAATCTGTCATTCAAGCACACAAGATTTGAAGTGACGGACAGCATAAGCTGCCTAGTACTTATCACAAGCCCTTGTGCTCGATACTCTAAACATCACACTGAATTTTTAGGGGCACAACTTGAATCGCACACTCAGGCACAAGCCATGGGGTTATTGGGATACTGGGGAAAATGGGAGGAGTGCAAGACAAGTTCATTTAGTGAAGTGTTTGCAATGCTAATGGTATAGAGGAGCAAGAGGCAATATGTTTGACAGTAGTTTATCGCAAGTACAATTTTAATAAATTATTTATGTTTCATTTGAAAAGGGATTCTTTTTTTATGTCTGGGTGTCTGTGGAAGAGCCACGGGCACCAATAAAACCCTTGTCACATCTACAATATATTACCTTCCTCCACAGGTGTAAGAGATCTTAGTGTAACAGGTGCCCATACATAGAAGTAGACATAAAGTACTCTTGGTCACACTTGTTACTTATACTATTACATGAACTGCATTACAAATGATAAATAATTGCAGCATATGCTTCTACTAGTAAACAGACGTGCAAGAACATCTTGTAGAGTGCACAGGGCTGGAGATGTTGACACCCCCCACCCCCAGAATAATCCAGTAAAGCTGAATGCAGGTGGGAGGCAAGTCTCTGCACTCCATTTTAAGAAATGACTCTAGGTTAGAAGGCAATTTACAATATGCACAAACATTAAAGATTGCACCAGTTTTTCACACTTTGCACTTTCTCTTCCCAGTTGTGAATGGCCCATTTATATCTTAATGGCATGATTAATACAAATAAATGATAATGCAACTTTATAAAATACTTTGAGAGAGATGTAATCTTATGATAAAGAAGTATATACAAAACTCTCCAGTAATCCAGAACAGGCATATGTAAGAATGACAGCCCCATAGTAGGAAGGTCCCTTTGTTTATTACGTAGAATAAAGCATGCCAACCACATCCAAAACATTATCAATATTCTCTGGCATATTTAAACAACAGACCCAGACTTGGATCTTGCATCTTTGCCGACAAATATAGCAATATTTCACATGGTGCAGAGAAAACACAGGACTACTAATGTTGTGCCAGGTCTTTTCAAAAGACCTTCTAGGAATTTGAACAACACAATTGAATTTGAATGCTAAATATAAGTGGCAACCAACTGAGCTCTAAAGAAAAGTACAGTAAAGACAAGAAATAAGGAAACAATAGTCTCCAAACAGCTCCAAACAAGGATTGATGAAAGTAGCCTGAGGGTCAGAACCAGTATTTATAAGATACAAAACTAGAACCAAAAATGCCAGGAAAACATGAACAATGAACATCATGTAGTATTTATTTATGTAGCACTAGTAATTTACTTGTGTCAAATCAAGTAGAGTAAGCCCCTCTCCCATAGACTTGATTTAAAGGAATTTTGCAGCTTCAATTGCCTGCCTTGGATTCATCCTACAATTTCTCATTTTCTGCTTGTGCGACCACTTTGGGATATTGACACAGGATACCCCATGGGATGAACGATACAACTCTTAAGAGTGAGCTACAGTAAGACTACTTTATTCGAATTGATTTTATCCAAATAATCTAATTTTTAAAAAATTATTTCCTTTATCTTTTTTTAAAGAAATGACCTTGTATTTGATCCAAACTAAAATATAATTAACCATTATTGACAGCAAATCTATCCTACTGGTTAAAATTCATGTTTAAATCTTATTTTAGTATGTATAAAGATCTAGGAAACCCCAGGTCCCTAGCATTCTGGGTAACAGGTCCCATACTTGTACCCCAACAAATCAGCATCCTCCCCCCAGAAATTAAGCCTTTCCTTTTATGGATATCATCATTAAACTAAATAGCTGTCTTGCGACAGTGCAATTTTGAGTTATATAATGTTCTGGAAAAACCTGATTTATTTTAGTTCTAACATCAGTGTTACCATTTGTGTAGGGGAATAAATATCATCATAAATCTCCAAGATCTGTTTTCATTGTTTGAAGTCGTTCACATAAATTGAGACTCCCATCTCTGCCAGATTCTTTCTGTCCTTGCTTTCTGCATTAATCAACACTCTACTAAGGCTGACATACAGTAGAATGCCAGTATTTCTTTCATATGAATGTTTTCATTCACAATATTCTTGTAACTATTTCTTTTTGGCACACTTTTCATTTTATGTATAGATACACCACAAAAAGCTTTTCATATAATTATCATTATATATCATAAAGGGACTCATTTATGAGCAATTATACCTTGGGTTTGGGCAAAACAAAGTAAGAAAATGAGATGCATTGATTGCTTTTTTTCCCCCTATAATGTATTTTTTTTTATCCACTTAATACTAAACTTTTTAAACTTCATCTTGATGGATGAGCTTTTCAATTTTGGATTGAAAAAAAAAATATTGTTGGGGGGGAAATGCAATGGATGCAAGCAATAAAGCCGATGAATAAAGCATGTAGGGCAATGTCCCACAAGTTCATGCCTATGTCCTTTATTCTTTATTGAAGTGTTAAGTAGCTGCAGGCAATGTTACATTGGTACCATCTAATGTGTCAAATGTTTGTATATGATAAAAAGAGAAATTTGAAACCCATCAACAGCTTTGGATTTGGATTGTGTGACTTGCCCTGCTCCACTAGACACCCCTACCTCAGAGCAAGCCTCTCTCCAAGCAGCCTGAGCCTATATTTCTAACATGGGCAGAGATGAGCAAAAAAGATGAATGTCTCAGGCATCTCTGCAAAATACATTAAATTGTTAAAGAAATGGCAATCTGCAGTGATTGGATTCATATGTGTTCAACTGAAGGATGTCAAGAATGGGGAAGACTATTGATAGACACCATGGCCTCGGGCTCAGTCATCAAATCCTGTATATTTTGTAAAATATAAGGAGGCAAGGGCAGAGGATGCTTCTCACGTGGGTCTGTTTGACCCTACATGACAATGGTTACAACCCATTGTTTTTGTCAGATATACAGACAATGGAAACTGCAGAACCACACAGGTTGCCCAGGAAGAACGGTTGGTTCAGGAACTTTTCCTGCAATACATGCAATTGCTCTTGGGGGCATCCGTCTTCTAAGAGTAGATAACAATAACACAGCTACAAGGTGGAAAACCAGTTGCTTTTCAATACAAAGTGAAATCTAGCTCTCCACGGCAAAATCCCGCTGCTCCTGCTAAAGTAGCATATCTATCAAAGGTTGAACTCTCTTGGAATATCACAGTGGAGAGCTCTAATTTCATTCTTTCATAAACTCCACACTGTTCCTTAAATCTGGCCAAAGAAAGTATCCAGCACAAAAAACCCACAATAACCGAATGGGTAAAGATCCTTAAATCCTTAATAGGCCTGATATTTCATTTTTATTCATTTAATTTTCATCAATGTGACACAGAATTTTAAGAAAAAAAAACATTTTCACAGATACAAACAGCAGGAGATAAGAAATAACCACAAATCTGATATTGATTTCCTGCAGAATTGTGGGTATGACAAAGTTGTTTGTCGCCAGGCAGTATATCCAGCACATCCAACTGCACGTAACAGTTACTCGATCCAAAATGGATACAAAAATGATTTCACTTTAACCCCCAGGCAACCTACATCTATTTTTACCCTATCTTATATAAGAGAGCAAAAGCCTAACTAGCTGAAAAAATACAGTAACATAATCCGTTTTTTTTTTTTTTTTTTTAATAACTGCATTATCCCTTAGTGTTTCAAACATGTAAGGGCTTACCTACTGTGACAAAGTGCACCATGCACAAAGGTACTTGCATTTTTACACACTTTATATTTGCACCTTGTGCTAAAATTCTGTTTGGTGGCATAAGATGCAGGTTGCAAAGGATATGGTGATCTGGTGCTCCTCTTTGCAGACCTCTTTGCTTAGTTGGGTTCATGACTATATCAATAAAAAATCTATAACACACAGAGGAATGGCAAGGCAGAAACAATTCATCTGTAATTCACCCAGAAGCACCTGAATGTGTCTCAAGTTTCAGAAGAATGTTCAGTGAACTCATTCATCAAAAGCAGAAATATTTTATATGACATGGACCCTGTTACAGCTGGCAAAAACCAAATACACCATTTTACAGAGTGAACCTTCTAATAGCAGACAAGCATGATGGTACTAGGGCAATGCTTTCTGAATATTTTGGACCTGGGCTCCAGGACATTGTTGACGGAAATTTGGATTCTTCTATGGTTCTGAAATTCCTAAATGAAGATGTTCCGTTTTGAAGTTGAATCTCAAAAACATGTGTAATTAGCTAAATGAGTGAAAAATTACATTTAGAGCAGATTTATTAAGGTTGGAATTGTAAATTTGAATTCTCTAATTTGATTTTTGGTCAAAACTCACAAATCCGAGTTGGGAATAATCCAAATTCGAATTTGAGATCCGTCATACCTTGACCATGGGAACAACTCGAATTCAACTGCCAAGTTCATGTAGAAGTCCATGGCAAAGGTCCAGTGATCCATTTGAAGATGTTATAAGTCTTCCTGACATTCACGAATTTTTTTTTGGACAACAAAACTCTATTCAAGTTGAATGTTATTGGAATGTGATTCAAATCTTCTAGTCTAAATGGCTTTAGACATTCAAGTTTTTTCTGAAATTAGATACTATTCGAGTTTCAAGGTCATTCGAGTTCATTTGAGGTAAAAAAAACTCTAACATTCGACCTTTGGTAAATCAGCCCCTTATTGTATTTAGTAGTTAAAGTCACAGACCAGGTTTAGCTGGAACTTATTTCTTGTTCAACCTCACTATGAATCAGTCCTTGTCTTATAGATGTAAAGTATGTCTGTGTTTTATTCTAACTCTTTGTTTCCAAAGGATGTGCCCTCTTGCATATACCAGTGTATGAAATAAACATAACAAAAATGTTACTGTTTATTATATCTGGTTATAAATGGAACCTTATCTGTCCATTCCCTCCAGAGGCAGGCTGGGAGTAAAAAGCAGCCTGGGCAAATAAAATTCATTTTATTGCCACTATTAAAGTGGATTATTTATGCTTATATATTAGTTTACTGTTATTACTAATGTGTAAGTTTAACCTGAATTCTAACAGAGCTTTAATTTGGCAAGCTTGATTTCTACCATTCAGTCTGATCATGTCTAGTAAATGTTTATTGTAATGGTTCCTGATATGGGCTTTTACTATGTTGTATTTGATCTATTAAGTTTTTTATGTTATTATTTATTAGGGATGCACCTAATCCAGGATTCAGCTGCATCCTTGTGCCTGGCCAAACTGAATTCACATCCTAATTTGCATATGCAAATTAGGGCCCGGGAGGGAAACAGCATGACTTTTTGTCACAAAACAAGGAAGTAAAACCTTTGCATATGCAAATTAGGATTCGGTTTGGTATTCAGCTGAATCATTCGTAAAAGAATTCATGGGTTCGGCTGAATCCAAAATAGTGGATCTGGTGCATCCCTATTATTTATACAAATTTAAATAACAGAACCCTGGAAATGTATATCTATAATATTGTTAGTTAATTGAGAGTTGTGATTAAGCTCTCTAAATTGGTTTAATGTCAGTAGGGAGGGACTATTTATTTTATATTCTGGTTGACGTCATGGTGCTATAACTGTCTATGATTAAGCACCAGAGGGTATGAAACGCGTAAGGTGTTATACCATAGGGTTTAGTGTATTGTATTTTAATATGGAATGCTGAATAAAAGCTGTATGTCCTTGGCATTGGGGGGCTGTATCTCGTTAACTCTGACCTTTTCTATAACTGGCCATACATATTCTCAGGCTGGATTTACATAGTGTGCGCCCCTAGGCCCGCTGTCGTTTGTCGCCCCTGTCCCCTCCCTTTTATTTGCTCAAATTTTCATCATCGGGATGCAGCAATGGGAATTGACACACAGGAAATTTTCATTTCTGAACCAATGTGGGTGTGGTTGGGCAACATGCCGCCCCCTAAAATCCTGCTTCCCTAGGCCCGGGCCTAGGTGGCCTCTCCACAAATCCGGGCCTGCATATTTCCCAAAGTAGATATAATTGCTCATGAAATATTTAACCTCAGGTCAGCATGACCCCGTCCATTCCAATAAACACAAGAGATATGTGAGTGAATCAGCTTTTCTTTACTATTCTACATCTACTCAACAGCCAACTGAAATGAACCATGATCATTTGTATAATAAACAAAAGGAACTTATATTTAGTGTAAAAAAAAAAAACAATTCTATGCCCTTGCATTTTCATATCTGAGCTTTCAGTGCTGCCGTACCCTAACCTGACTATTCTGTAACCATTTTACAGGTCAATGCTGGACCTTTGGCTTATGCCAGAGCTTTCCTGGAAGATAGTCGGGCCGGCAAGTATCCCAACAAAAAGATTAAAGAGTTAAAGGATATTTTCAAGTAAGTTCCTTTTGCACTTCTGCCTCTATTTTAATCTTTCTTCTCTTAAAATGAATGTGATATGTCTATAGGCCACATTTTCAGCATCTAGTGCCAACAGGCCTAAAGGAACTGGACTTGCAGCGTAATCTTAGGTCCCTGGCACATGGCCATTTTTTCTGGCACTACCCTTGGGAGGAGACCAAAACTAATGGTTTTTGCATGTTATTCTAGTGAATGACAACTAGAGGTAGAGTAATGGAAGGAAATCTAATGGCTATTGGTTACTGCACCTGGGCAGATTTGTTCACTGCTAGTTAATAAGCCCAAGTATCCTGCTCTAGAAATGTGGCAGAATATTATTTGTTTATCGTTACTCATTTGGGGAAATTAAGTTTGATATCAACCCAAAAGTTTAATGATTAACGCAGGCTATTATATAATCTGTTAATATCAGAGCTTTTTTTCTGATCATGATTAAAACCTTGAATTATGTATGGAATGTCTGTCCTAGTTAGTGAATGTAATTATCCATAATCATGAGTGATTTGGCTGTGCCTTTATTGGCCTTAGGAAATCACACAAAAAAATTAAATATAATTGCTATATCGGACTTTTATTGTATTGATGTAAAAGCAGTATACACATCAAATGTATTCCTGTTACTTTTCGATTTGGTATTTCTCGTCAAGGGTAGAACTCCACAAGCTTTTTTCGTCGGGTCGATGCCCCGCGACAAAACGCAGGCGACAAGATGGACGGAGTCGCACGCATCAAGATCTAATTGAACTAGATGAAAAGTCAGAGGTTACTACTACATGGTCCGACTGTCGGATGAAGATGCTGCTTACTGCGTCTACATCGCATCGGATGTAATGTAGTTCTTACCTGCGACTTTTCAGCTTCTACATCCGTTGCCAGGAGTCAATCCGACGAAAAACGCTTGTGGAATTCTGCCCTTAAAGGGAATCCCTGAGAGTATTGTTTTATAGAGTCAAATGACTTTTAGCATACGCCTGCATGCTTCTGGGCTTGAAGTCATAGAATACATGCCTGATGGATTAAGAAGTCATTAATACAGGTCTGGGATCTAACTTGTTATACAGAAAGCTCTGAATTACAGGAAGGCCGTCTCCATATTATTAAAATTTTTAAAAATAATTTCATTTGTCTCTAATAATAAAAAAATCCCTTGTACTAAGATATAATTAATCCTTGGGTGTATTTAATGTTTACATGATTTTCTAGTAGACTAAGGTATGAAGATCCATATTACAGAAAGAGCCATTATCTGGAAACCCCCAGGTTCTGAGCATTCTGAGTAACAGGTTCCATACCTGTATTGTCACATTAGAGCAGTAGGCAAGTAATGGTGCTACTTTAACCTTTTAAATTCATTTAATCTGTAGGAATGTGAAGCCATGCATGTGTGGGTGCTGCAACATGCTGCCATGTGACTAATCCCTGTGTTTCTTTTGTTAAAAGGCAGTTCATCCAAGCTTGCAGCATAGCACTGGATTTCAATGAGCGACTCATAAAGGAAGACCAGATAGAATACCAGGAGGGTCTCAAGTCAAACTTTAGGGACATGGTAAAGGAGCTTTCAGACATAATTCATGAGCAGGCAAGTATTCTGTTGTGTTGGAATTTAAAAATGGCAAAGTGTGTTTTGTGGGTTCAACTTCTTTTCAGAGAGAAAAGAGATTTGAAAGAGTATTACAGTGACAATACAATTGAGTGTGTAGAATGTAGACTCAGCCATAGCCATTCACAGAGGAATTATACACAGGAGACAGGAGGTGATGTGTCCTAGATCCAGTCCCACTGCTCTGACCTGGGCACCAAATAAACCAACGGGAAACCTGCGTTTGTCCTCCATTTCCTTCTGATCTGTTTCCGATTCAGCCATAGTCAAGATTACTTTCTAGATTCATATGTCTGCCCCCGTATCTACTGTGTGTGGAGAAGAGGCTGAAGGCCAACTACCGACTGGCTACTATGGCCTACCCCATTGGCTAAAGTTTGTTTGTGTAATTACCAAAAAAAAAAAAGTTATTACCATCTGTCCGTGGTTTTTCCTCTGATCTGCCAAATATCTAATAAGCTATGATTCAATAACTTTATATAATGAAGATGTTTTAAATAGAGATACTAAAAGCAGCCTCTCTCCACACACTTACTGATAAACCATTTATTCACAATGTTTATAGAACATACAATATATATATATACTGTATATACACACTACAGACTACAAATAATACTGTGAAGGAAGAGGAAATAGATATAGATCAGCATACTATGATGTCTAATACTGACAGATTAATACATCCCCTGTGCAAATGTTTAGCTACATTTACACTTTTATGAGGGGAAATTTATTTTTCTCTCTTCTGTATCTTAAAACTGCACCCGGCTGTTCTCTAAGGCAACAGCTCCCGTGCTAAGCTCATTCAGTGGAAGGAAGTGTGTGTGCGGCATTCTCCAAAAAATGTGCTGCTATGATTGAGATGAATGTGGGATAACCAGATATTTCATTGCCCTGACAAATATCAATTTGCTGTAGATTGAATGATGTTAGGTAAGTACATTTAATAGAGCAGAGTTTACCCTCCCCACTCAACATATTTTGGGTAGTGTAATATCTGGGGCAACGTTTGCCCTAGGCAGCCAATTATACAGTATATTTCTCTTCATTAATGAGCAGGTGGAAATTATTTGCTAACTGGTTCCTGTAGTTAACTTAAGCAAATGCAGTTCATGTCACTATATTGCTGTGTATGGATTATAGAATAAGACTAGACATTATATACAAAGGCCTACCCAACCTGGAAAGGAATCCTATCAGCATATTCATCTATAAATATATGCCTCTTACACCAGTAGGAGAAATCATGTAGGTTGAACCTGTAAGAAGTGTGGGAGCAAAGATGGCAGATAAGATGGTCCTTCCACAATGAGTGTGCAGCTTATTGGCTTATTGTGTATGGGGCCTTCCAACAGGCCCGGCCGATATCTGACAGCATCTCTTTATATAAAACACCACTTTCTCCAGGTCTGCTTGGGGTACACAGGGTCAGTGGGGTATAGCTGGCACCACTAGGAGGCAGGACACAATGAAAATAGAAAACTAATCCCTCCTCCTCCTGCTATACCCCTCCTCTATAGGCAGAAACACCCAGTTTTCATTGTGTCCTCAGGAGGTTAGGACATGGAGCTCCTAGCCAGGAGCTAGACTTTTATTTATTATATTTCTTTTTCCATTTTATTATCTCCTCGAGCAAATTCAAGTTATGAGATAACACTGGGCATCCACAACTACGTGTTTTGCCTTCAGAAAGTATCTCCAACAAGGACGCCTCGGGGGTTTTTGATTACCCAGACTGATCCTCTCCCCCTTCTGATATGGGGTTGAGCGACTGACAGGCACAGAACTTTTCAGATGGGACAGCACCTGACTCTCCCTTTACTTATAGAGCCTTGGTTTGTGGTTTCCCTCTCCCCTTCCAAGAGGAGATTCCACAAGACATTTGGGGGTTTTTGTGCACTTGCAGGGCCCATATCCTGGAGCAGTAACCTC
>CM044445.1:50419092-50430171 GCA_024363595.1 Xenopus borealis
TCATGGTATCTACAATAGAGGCCGTTCCCTTTGCCCAACATCACCTCAGGGAACTTCAATAGAACATCCTCGTGGCTTGGAAACGAAAATCCCTGCTTCAGGAATTTCGCCTCTCCCGCAGAACTCGAGTTTCTCTTCTCTGGTGGTTAAAAACCAGTCACTTAACCAGGGGCAGGCCATTGTGGGACCCACAATGGCGATTGCTAACCACAGATGCAAGCCTATCAGGCTGGGGAGCAGTGCTGGAAGGTCGGTCGGCCCAGGGTCGCTGGTCACTCACGGAACAACTCCTTCACATCAACCTTCTCGAAATAAGGGCAATACGGCTTGCCCTACGCCACTGGCAGGAGGAACTAGCGGGACAAGCAGTAAAAATCCAATCCGACAACGCCACGGCGGTGGCGTACATAAACCACCAGGGTGGCACAAGAAGCAGGAAGGCCTTAAGGGAGGTAGACCACATATTCCGTTGTGCGGAAAGACACCAGTCTCATCTATCCGCCATTTTCATTCCAGGCCTCTTAAACTGGGGATTATCTAAGCAGACAATCCCTAGATCCCTGCGAGTGGCCCCTAAAGGACAGCATTTTCCAGAGGATAACACACAGATGGGGGACGCCAGAAGTCAACCTCATGGCATTTCGCCACAACCGAAAGGTCCTGCTGTTCTTTGCAAGGTCCAGAGACCCCTTGGCGATTGCAGCAGACGCTCTAACCTCTCCCTGGGAATTCTACCTCGCGTACGCCTTCCCACCTCTTCCTCTCATTCCACGAACGATCAAGAAGCTTCAGAGAGAAAACACCACGCTTATACTCATAGCCCCAAGATGGCCTCGTCGATCATGGTTCTCAGATCTAGTGAATCTTTCGGTAGAGGAACCGTGGCCTCTGCCCCTCATCCCAGATCTTCTCTCTCAAGGCCCAATCCTTCATCCGTGTCCGGAGAATCTCAGTTTGACGGCGTGGCTACTGAGATCGCAATCCTAAGACAAAAAGGATTCTCTGACGCTGTCATTTCTACCATGCGTGCAGCCCGCAAGCCAGTCTCCGCTAAGACGTATCATCGGGTCTGGTCCACTTACCATAGGTGGTGCCACTGTCATGGAGCAAATCCACTCAAGTTTTCCACTCCTAAACTGCTAGCCTTCCTACATGCCCTAGGCATGTCCATAGGGTCTCTCAAATCTCAGGTCTCGGCTCTCTCCATCCTTTTCCAAAGGCGCCTAGCCCTGCTTGCTGACGTCAAGACCTTCCTTCAGGGAGTAGCCCACATAAAACCCCCGGTACGCGCACCTATGCCCAAGTGGGACTTAACTCTAGTCCTACATGCCCTGCAGCGCACACCCTTTGAACCCATGGATTCCATTCCACTGCAGTGGCTCACATGGAAGGTGGTGTTCTTAGTGGCCATTGCCTCCGCGCGTAGGGTGTCTGAGATTTCTGCCCTCTCATGTAGGTCTCCTTGGTTGACCTTCTACAGAGACAGAGCAGTACTACGAACATCCCCTTCATTTCTTCCTAAGGTGGTCTCCAGCTTCCACCTCAACCAAGGAATCACAATCCCTACCTTTTGCTTGGCTCCCGCCAATGCAAAGGAAGCAGCACTTCACACTCTCGACCCCGTTCGAGCACTAAAATTCTACCTGCACCGGGTAGAGGACATCCGTAAGTCGGACTCCTTGTTTATCATCCCCTCAGGTCCTCTCAAAGGCACATCGGCCAATAAGACCACAATTTCTCGCTGGATACGACAGACCATCCAGAAATCCTACTCATCACAGGGTAAGATTCCCCCAAGTTCTATCAGGGCCCATTATACTAGGGGAATGAGTGCGTCCTGGGCTTTCCGCAATCAAGCCACAGCAGAGCAGTTGTGCAGGGCTGCAACGTGGACATCCATACATACCTTTGTCAAATTTTACCAGTTTCACACCTTTGCGGCATCTGATACTCACTATGGCCGGAAAGTTCTTCAGGCTGCGGTGGCTAGTTCCACATAAGCCTCTATTTCCCGCCCTTATAATCCAGGGGACAGCTTTGGTACGTCCCCATTGTCCCTGTGTCCCCCAAGCAGACCTGGAGAAAAGGAGATTTTGTGTACTCACCGTTAAATCTCTTTCTCTTCAGTCGCTTGGGGGACACAGGGCTTCCCTCCCTGGACAGAGGCTTATCTGGCCTTCAGATTCGGTTTACTCAACATTCTGTTCTTGTAAATAGTTATCAGTTTTTCCAATTTCATCATTAACCTCCTGTCTTCTCCTTTGGTACGAACTGAGTGTTTCTGCCTATAGAGGAGGGGTATAGCAGGAGGAGGAGGGATTAGTTTTCTATTTTCATTGTGTCCTTTTTTACCAACATGTAAAATGTTGCACTTACCAACTTTGAACTTCATTTGTCAGTGTCACAGTCGGCACCCTAAACCAGAACAGATGCCAAGCTCCCTGGTCTCGGCTCGGCTTCACCAGTAGTGTGACCGCCTTTGGCTTCGGGAGGAGCCCTCAGCTACTCAGATGCCACCTGGACTTAACGAGAGGAGCAAGGCGAGGAGTTCTGGCAAGCAAAGGGGCACAACTGTTGTAAAGAGTCAGTTAGGCTGAAGGTCGCGGTACAATAGGATTAGGCAAGTTCGTAGTCAGGCAAGCTGGGTCAAGGCAGGCAGATAACAAGGATCAAGAGTCAAACCGGGTAATCAATCAGAAGGGATGAGGCAGAATCAGAGTCGAAGTACAAGCCGGGGTCAGGTTACGGATATCAGAATAGTCAGGAACAGGCCGGGTCAAAACACTGGAATAATATTATCAGGGTACAAGGATCAAACGCACAAAGGCTCAGGAAGCACTAGGAATCAAATCCTATCACGGGCAGTGAATTGCAACAAAAAGTCCCCTTAAATATTTGAATTTGGCCTTTAACTACATGCGGAAGTGCGCCGCGCGCGCATAGAGGAAACTGGCGTTGGAGGGGAGGATGCGGCGGGCGTCCCCGCTGATGACGGCGCGGCGGGTGTCCCGGCCGCACCGGTAAGGTGCGCTTTATTACATTACCCCCCTCTCTAGGGGGGGCCACAGGACCCCCAGGCTTCTCAGGAAACCTCCTGAGGCGATCAGCCGTGATGTCATCAACTGAGACTCAAGAGTTCTCCTCAGGACCGAAGCCCCTCCACCTAGTGAGGTATTGTAGCTCACCACGCACCAGGCGGGAATCGAGAAACTCCTGGATCTCATACTCGGGCTGACCTTCAACCAACTCTGGGGGAGGAACAGACAAGTGACGGACATTAGCGGCAGGCTTTAAAAGACAAACATGAAAAGCATTCGAAATTTTTAAATTAGGAGGTAACTGAATACGGACAGAAGATGGGTTGATAATAGCAATGATGGGGTAAGGACCAATGAACCTGGGACCAAGTTTGGGAGAGAGAACCTTCAACTTAATGTTTTTCGTCGATAACCATACCAAATCCCCCACCTTGTACCGGGGCACTTCCCTATGGAACTGTGAACTCGAGACCAAATATCAGAAAATCTCAGGACAGAGGAATCGGCAGAGGGTACAGGGGAATTGGAGCCAGAAAAGGAAAATGCTTTGGGGTGCTAACCATAAATAACAAAGAAAGGAGACTCCCCTGAAGAGGAATGAGTAGCGTTATTATATGCAAATTCCACCCAGGATAGTAGTTCGGACCATGAAGTCTATCGGATACATAGCATCTGAGATACTGTTCAAGGGACTGGTTCACCCTCTCGGTCTGACCGTTAGTTTGGGGGTGATAGGCAGAGGAAAAAGACAATTCCGTAGCGACCAGAGAACAGAAAGCACGCCAAAATTTCGAAACAAACTGAACCCCCCTGTCAGAAACAATATTTACAGGAAAACCATGAAACTTAAAAATATGAGTAATGAATAAGTCAGCCAGGGTCTTAGCAGAAGGGAGATGTGGAAGGGGGATAAAATTAGCCATTTTACTGAACCTATCGACCACCACCCAAATCACAGTCTTACCCTGAGAAGGGGGCAACTCCACTATAAAACCCATGGAAATGTGGGACCAAGGTTTCTCTGGGATGGGTAAGGGATTTAACAGACCCTGGGACAGATGATGAGATGACTTTGACAGACTGGACAGGAATTGACAAACGTTTTAGCATCCTGTTTGAAGGAAGGACAACAAGGAAGAGAGGTCAGACTCCAAGGTTGCAACAATTATTTCCCTGGGAATGATAGGAGTGCACTCACTGGCATCGGAGGAAACAGATTCGAAACTCCTAGAGAGTGCATCCGCCTTAGTATTTAGCACCCTCTAGAAGATGGCGCCATTCCTCAAAGGCCAATTTGATAGCCAACAACTCCCTGTTCCCTATGTCGTAATTTACCTCCGCAGGTAAAAACTTTTTAGAAAACAAGGCACAGGGATGCATTTTGTTGGTTATCGGATGCCTTTGAGAAAGGACTGCCCCAACTCCCACCTCAGAGGCATCTACCTCTACAATGAAAGGGAGTGCGGTATCGGGATGTTGAAGAATAGGGGCAGAACTGAACTCTTTTTTGAGGGTTTCGAAAGCTTGTAAGGCCTCAGGAGACCACATGCTGGGATCAGCACCCTTCTTGGTTAAATTCGTAATGGGAGCTACAATGAGAGAAAAATTCTTAATAAATTGACAATAGTAATTGGCAAAACCAAGAAACCTTTGAACTGCACATAACGAAAGTGGTTGAGCCCAATCCAGGACAGCTCTCACCTTGCCTGGATCCATTTCTAGACCCTTGCTGGAAATAATAAACCCCAAAAACTGGACAGAAGAAACCTCAAAGGTACATTTCTCTAGTTTTGCACACAGACTATTTTCCCTTAACCTCTTTAAGACTTCACAAACATGAGTACGATGTTCATTTAGATTGGAAGAGAAAATAAGTTCATCAAGATAGACCACTACGAATACCCCCAGCAGGTCTCGAAAAATGTCATTGACAAATTCTTGAAAAACTGCGGGTGCGTTACAGAGCCCAATGGGCATTACTAAATATTCATAGTGGCCATCCCTGGTGTTAAAGGCAGTTTTCCACTCATCCCCCTCTCTAATACGAATGAGATTATAGGCACCTCTAAGATCAAGCTTAGTATAGAGCTTGGCGCCTTTAACCTGGTCAAACAACTCAGAAATCAGAGGAAGGGGGTAGCGGTTCTTAATAGTGATTTTATTTAAACCCCTGTAGTCTATACAAGGACGGAGACCCCTGTCTTTCTTACCCACAAAATAGAACCCAGCGCCCGCAGGAGAACTAGAAGGTCGGATAAAACCCCTTTCGAGGTTTTCCTGGATATATTCCCTCATAGACTGGGCTTCAGGTAGGGAGAGAGGAACCTGGGATAAGATCAATGGGACAGTCATACTGTCTGTGTGGGGGTAAGGTTTCTGCAGCTCTTTTAGAAAAGACGTCGGCAAATGCCGAATAGGCTGCAGGTAAACCCTCTAGGGAGGTTGCTGCTATTATAGGAGGAAAACATATGTCCCCACAACTTGAACCCCACTGAGAAACCTCCCCTGTCACCCAATCAATCTGGGGATTATGAGCCTGGAGCCAGGGTAACCCCAAAATGAGAGGAGAAGAGGCACCTTCAATGAGAAAAAGGGCTATCTCCTCATAATGAAAGTTATTAGTACATAATGATAAGAAGATAGTCTTCTTGTTTACCACACCTGACACTAGGGGTCTTTTGTTCACTGCTAATATTCGCATGGGGGAACCCAGAGGGACCACTGGAATGCCATGTTTGGCTGCAAAGGCCGCATCAAGAAAATTACCCTCCGCCCCCCAGTCCACAAACGCGGACAAGTTAACAAAGCCCGTAGACCAGGAGAGTTTGACTGGTAACATCACCCTGGAGGCAAATTGGGGAGAGGAAACGCCTGCACCCAAATGGAGCTCCCCTTCTCCATTAAGGCTTGAGCGTTTCCCGGCCTCTTAGTACATTGTTTAAGAAAGTGACCCTTCTCTCCGCAATATAGGCAGAGACCCAAGGAGCGCCTGAGCGCCTTTTCCTCAGGAGTTAGATGAGAAGTACCTAATTGCATAGGTTCCTCCTGCGGAGGGGGCATAGAAGCCTTAGGGAACTTATCAGAAGAAACTAATGCAGATTTATCAAAGAAAACCCCGGGCAAATTTGAAGACCCCTTTTCACCCCTTCTCTCCCTCTGTCTCCTATCTACCTGGATGGCAAGGGACATGAGACCATCCAGGTTAGAAGACAGAGGGTAATTAACTAGACTGTCCTTAATAGAATCGGACAACCCAATTCGGAACTGACTCCAAAGAGCTGTATCGTTCCACCCTGTCTCAAATTCCCACCGGCGGAACTCTGCATCTCTTTTCCCTTGATGCAACCTACGAATCGCGGAGTCGGCCGACGCTGCGCAATCCAGGTCATCATATAGTATAGCCATAAAAATGCGTCAAGGGAATAACGTGCAGGGTCAGAGGAAGGCAGCCTTAAAGACCAAATTTGGGGATCACCCTGAAGCAGGGTCATAATAAACCTTACTTTCTCCTCACCAGTTGTGAAGGAATGAGGAAGGAAACTAAGGTACAATTTACATGCCTCTTTGAAAACGAAAAATTTGGTTCAGTCCCCACTAAATTTTGGGTTCTTGGGGATTACGAATATTACCCCACATGGCTGGAGAACCCACAGGAGGAGAGGCAACAGGAACTGGCGGCTGCTGAGTCTCCAGATAGCGGGTAAGGCTGTGAAAGCCCTTTAGGAGATAATTCAGCTTTTGCTCCTGATTCTCCAAGCGCTGAAGCAGGGTGGTGAGAACCGCTTCGGTAGTGGTAGGAGCGGCAGCAGCAGCGGCATCGGCGTTACCTTCGTCTTCCATGGCCCGTGATAATGTCACGGTCGGCACCCTAAACCAGAACAGATGCCAAGCTCCCTGGTCTAGGCTCGGCTTCACCAGTAGTGTGACCGCCTTTGGCTTCGGGAGGAGCCCTCAGCTACTCAGATGCCACCTGGACCTAACAAGAAGAGCAAGGCGAGGAGTTCTGGCAAGCAAAGGGGCACGACTGTTGTAAAGAGTCAGTTAGGCCGAAGGTCGCGGTAAAATAGGATTAGGCAAGTTTGTAGTCAGGCAAGCTGGGTCAAGGCAGGCAGATAACAAGGATCGTCAGGCAGGCAAGAGTCAAACTGGGTAATCATTCAGAAGGGATGAGGTAGAATCAGAGTCGAAGTACAAGTCGGGGTCAGGCTACGGATATCAGAATAGTCAGGAACAGGCCGGGTCAAAACACAAGAATAATATTAACAGGGTACAAGGATCAAATGCACAAAGGCTCAGGAAGCACCAGGAATCAAATCCTATCACGGTCAGTGAATTGCAACAAAAAGTCCCCTTAAATATTTGAATTTGGCGCCATTAACTACATGTGGAAGTGCGCCGCGCGCGCCTAGAGGAGACCGGCGTTGGAGGGGGAGGATGCGGCGGGCGTCCCCGCTGATGACGGCGCGGCAAGCGTCCCCGCCGCACCGGTAAGGTGCGCTTTTTTACAGTCAGTTAGCTTCCCAGTTCTTCAAATTTTGTAGAATCACTCTTGCCACATCTTGCATGGAACATAGTTTTTAATATAATACTATAGTATAATACGTATAATACCCACCTCCTGTTGCTTCTTTGTAATCTACCCTTCAGCCAGTTCTCTATCCAAGTACATGTATTATTATATTACAGCCAATATTCCTTAATTTAATAAGTAACCTGCTGTATGGTATATATTACATTGACTGCCAAACCTAGTTATGTTCTTTCTCACCTCCTAGAACACAATTAAATTAGACTGGTAAGATTTATAATATCTGTATGATATTATCTATATATAATAATATTGCAATTTGCAATGAATTAAAGTATCTTATCCCATATAACCCCCTCCAAATGCTTTCCTACCTCAGTTATGTCAAACTAACATGGTTATAGTTTTCAGGCTGAGAAAGGGATCCCATTTTTAAAAGTGGCACCACATTAGCAATTTGACAACTCTTGGCACCATGCTAGACCCTAAAGAATCCTGAAAGATAAAGAGTTTTGGTATGTCTCAACTATTGGAATAATCTATGTCATACCAACTAAGAAAAGACTTCATATGATGCTTGAATAAAGGATTTTGGAAGAAAAATATGTATTTTGCCCTGGCCAGAACTCTCCAACCATCATGTTTCACAGATCAGATAAGATTGTAATGTTTTATCTCTAAAAGTAACACTCCTTTAAGCCACAACGTTCTATTTTGACTTCATTCATCAACAAAGGATTCTTCCAGTATACTTCTGGTTTGTCCATGAGATCTTTAGCAAACTGTTGACAGTCAGAAATATTTTTGGTGAGAGCAATGCTACCATGTCATACACAACATTGCTGTTTAGTGTTCTTCTGATGGTGTGCTCATGAACATCAACATTCACCGATGTGAGACCTTCAGTTGCCAAGAATTTACCCTGGGTTCCTTTGTAACCTCTCAGACTATTCAGTAGACTATGCAGTTCGATCTATCTTTCGGTCCAAATTCTTTAGAGATAGTTTCGTAACTTTTTCCAGCTTTATTGGCATCAGCTACTTTTTTGAGGTCATCAGACACTTCCTTTGCTCAAGCCGTGAAATACATCCACAAATGTTTTGTGTGTCTGTAGTCAGGATCCCTGTAAATAAAAAAGAGTCTCTCACTCACACCTGATTATCATCCCATTAACTGAAAACACCAGCCTCTGATTTCACCTTCAAATTATGATATTCCCAAGGATTCTCTTACTTTTGCTACATACATATGTTATTGGATAATTATTTTCAATAAATACATGACTAAATATAATTTATTTTTAATTAATTTGTTTAACTAGATTTTTTTTCTTCAGAAAATTATTTTTTTAGTTCACAACTTTTACACATCATTGTAAATGTTCATATTAACCCTTTTACCACCAAGCATGTACGTACGTGCTGGCGGTTAAATGCTCTGGCCACCAAGAACGTACTATGTACATTCTTTGGCAACCCGAGGTTTCTCTCTGCTTCGGCCGCCTCGGCAGAGAGTGGGGAAGGAGGACAGCCCCCTAGGCAACAATGCTAGGGGGCTGTCAAGGATCGCAAAGAGCGTCTGCTACTTTGCTTACCTGCTTCCTTTCCCTTGCAGAGCTGTCCATGCACTTCCTGCTGCGCAGAGACTCTGCAGACACGCTGTTCTGGCCCCTCCACAGACTTCATCAATCTCTTGCAACAAAAAAGGTAAGTGCACTTTTTTTTATACACTTACCTGCACTTACAGTCACTTACAGTACATTTAAACACTTACACACACATTTTAGTAAAAATTGGTATTTTTTTATTTCAGCACACTTGGTCCTTTTTGTACACATATTTGCACACTTTTATTAATGCACAAATATGTATACACACAAAAAAATTTTTATTCATTGTAATGTTATCTTTGCCTAAAAACTTCGAATGCGTGACTATTGGATAAATGATTGGGGCCACTAATTACTAATCAGTTTTTTTGTTATTTCATTGATTTACGCTATTTTTGTGGTTTTATTGCAATTTTATCCCTGCATTATTGTTCCTTATGTATATTTAGTATAGTTTTGCTGTTTGGTGCTTTGGTATAGAAATTTATATTTTACTTAGTTTGATCAGTCAGAATATATGCTTTCCAAAAATATATGGTTAACTGGTGGTCTTTTTACAGTTTGGGGGTCTTACGGCACATTATGCACAGTTGGGATACTGTTTTCAGCATCTGTGTTGGTTAGCGTGAAAATGCATATGTATGTTTTTCATTTGGGGCCTGTACATACCATATACTTTGGTAATTCTATACATATTGGGCATCAAACTATTCAGTAGACCTCCGCCGTCCATATTTAGGGTGATTTTTCTTTTAAAACATTGTGTGAGATAAATGCGGTAAACCGCAAAATTTTTAGGCAATTTTCAGAAATGTTGTAAAAACCTCTATTTTTAGAAAAACTTCACAGTTTGTTAGTTTGGTGTAGAATGACATCTTTATCTGTATTGGATTCATCAGAGTGTGTACTTTCCAAAAATATATGGCTATGGGGGGTCTTTGTGCTGTTAGGAGGGTCTTTTGGCAGACAATGCTCAGTCTCACAAAAACGGAGAATTGGCAAATTCATATGCACTATTTTTATTTGGGGTCCGCACATGCCAGCTGCTTTGGTATATCTATGCATACTGGACAATATTTTTAGGCGATTTTCTGAAATGTTATAAAAAACACTGCCTTTAGTGTAGCTTTGCAATATATTAGTTTGGAGTAGAAAGACATAATTACCTATTTTTGATTCTTCAGAGTGTGTACTTTCCAAAGATATAGGGCTCTGGGGGGTCTTTGAGTTGTTATCAGGAGCCTTTTGGCAGACAATGCTCAGTCACAGGTCTTTGTTCACAAAAGGCAAATCGGCAGCAGAGAAAAGTAATTTGCACTATTTTTATTTCGGGTCCACACAAGCCAGCTGCTTTTGTATATCTGTACATACTGGACATCGAACTGTTCCATAGAACCTTGGCATCAATATTTAGGGTGTTTTACAATTGTATGAAAAGAAAAGAAATTGGGTGAGATAAATGTGGGAAATTGTAATATTTTTAGGCGATTTTCAGAAATGTAAAAACAGCTGCCTTTATTGTCAAATTTAGGAAAGGTTTACAACTTGGTGCTTTGGAGTAGATAGACATGCATACCCAATAAGGATTCGGGGGAATGTGTACTTTCTGAAAATGTATGGTTTTTGGGGGTGAACTTGCGTTTTTCTAACTTTGCCCCCGTCAAAATGATGTAAATGTGTTGATTTTGCAGTACCTGAAATGACAGACCATATGGGGGTCTACGTTTTGGGGTTTCTATATGCCACGTGCTTGGGTACACCTAAACATATTAGGCATCAAACTGTTCAGAGGACCCCAGACTTTTATACTTGGGGTGATTTATCTTGATACCTAAAAGTATGTCTGGAAATACGATGCTGCAGTGTGGAAATTTTGAAGTGATTTTTGGAAATGTCACCAAATT